>VXBA01001255.1:1994086-2109448 GCA_013399895.1 Serilophus lunatus
GCGGGGCCCCCAGCCGAGGGATCCCGCCCCCGCCCCCCAGCCTGCCCCAGCTCCTCCACAAGTAAGAGCCGCCCCGCGTTCCGTCGCGCCGGGAGGGCGGGCGGGCAGGCGCGGGTCGCTCTCCCTCCCCGGCGGCGGTGCCCCCCTTCCCTCCCCCGCTCCCAGACTGACAGCCTGGGCGGAGGGTCGGCCCGGCACCGCCACCGGCCCTGGCCGAGCGGTGCCCCGCGGGGCTGAGCCTCGCCTGGCCTCGCCCTGCGGGTGGCAGCGGGGCCGTCCCCGATGATGTGGGGCACGAACCCTAAAGACCGGCCTCGCTTTTCAGCAGAAGTTTTCTGCCCGAAAAGCCGCCCGTGTCGGTTTCCCGAGGTTTCGCCCTGGCACCGCGTGTCCCCCGCCCGGGAGCTGGGCCGGGGAAATCTCCTTCTCCTGCCCCGGGGCGGTGTGAGCCGCCAGCCCGCCCTGCCCGGCCGCCGCTCCGCTGCTGCGGGTCCCCCCGGCAGGCCCGGAGCGAGAGGCTCGTGCTGTGCCAGAAGCGATCGCATCCCTGCGAAACTCACGGGAAAAGTAACCTGTGTGTGCGTGGAAGGCTTGTTAATGAGCGCAACCATGCGAATGGAGTATGGCTGTTTTCGTTTTCCATCCACAGAGAGGGGGGAAAAGCACTTCTGGTACACAGATGCAGTGGTGCCAGCGATACTTCTCTGGCTAAACGGGAAGCTTGAAGACGAACCCAATGCTCTGTAGTTAGTTCGTGAAGCATGAATAACGCCCAAGTTGGTCTGTGCTGATTCGAGGTGGTTGTGTGCGCCGTACCCGCACACTTTTCCTAAGCCGTACTTTATTAAAAGAGGTGAGAGCTTTTAACAGAGAAGTTGATCTACTAATGAACGCCCAGTTAACGGAGATGTTAGAATTGCCTTCTATTACTTTAAGATTAGCTGTTAGAGTAGCCGAGCAGGGCGCTGGGTGCTGCGCAGTGGGGTAGGTTGGGAAGCGCTTTCGTCTTGACGTCCCAGGCCACCCAGCGGCCCGAGCCCGTGTCCGGCAAAGCGCGGGGGGGACAAAGCCCTGCCGCGGCCTCGCCGCTGGGCTTGCGCTGCTTTCCTGCAACAGCCCCTTCACCAAGGGCTCTGGCTTAGGCATCCCCGTCATCAGTTTGTTAACAAAACACCACAATGTAACGGGAAATTGTTTCAACTCCCGCACGTTACAAAATACATGCGTACGTGTGTATAAATATATATGTGCGTATGTGCCTTAACGTTAAGGCAAACTTGAAGTATGAATGTTGTTTTTAAGTTGAGAATCATCAGCTTTTATAAATATGGGTGTGACAGGACTTTTAAGGTTGCTGCAGAGTGAGGCCCATAAATTTGACGCATTGTTTTCTTTTAGTCTGTTTGCTTTTAAATCGTGGTTTGTAACTTATTCATGAAAATATTCGAGGTTCTCATTACCTACATTTGTATTTCTAGTTTGAAATACATTGGGTGGATTTGCACTGAAACTGAGACACTAACGGTCTCTTCCTAAGTCCACTGGGCAGCTGCAGTGGTACATATGGATTATTGTGGAACTCCAAGGTAATTTACACTTAACTCGAAATCAGACTGAAATTTGAAACTACAGTCTCTAAAGATGGTCCTTATTTTTTCACATTTGTCCAGACTTCATGTTGATGTGTATTGCGAGTCAGACAGGTAGAGCTGTCGAGAGGAGTCTGTGATCATATTTCTGGTGTGACGTGTGTTAAGAACGAAGGCATCACATTTTTGTCGGTCACGCTTCCTAGCAAATTATAGGTAGGAAAACTTGAAATGGTTTCCTTTTGAGCCTGTCTTTAGTGGAAAGGTTAGAGAGAGGGGCCATGTTCTGACCAGTCTTTGTCATGGTAATGTGACGTGGGATGGCAAACATTGAACATCTCCATCTAAGGTCCTGCAATTTGATCATACGATTCTGATTTTGTAACCGTGTGGCGTAATTTGGTTTGTGTTTACCTGATAGTTGGTAAATGCATTGAATTGGAAATGCAGGTACTGTGTATTTTAACTGTTAATGACTTGATATTTTTTAATCTGATTGGATATTCAGTGATTGTTAGGAAGAGCTGTGTTAGGGAATGTCTGAAATTGCTCTTCTGAATTTATTTCCAGTATGCAAGAACAGGTAATATGACTGGTAAAATAGGATGGAAAGGAAAGCAGTGATTCTTCTACAAAATTAAGTCATACTTTCATTACTAGGAACGAAAACATTGACCTGTTTTCCAGAGCATTTTGGTTTTCTTTACTTTTTTTTTTTTAACAATTGCAATCTTTTTGCTATGCAAGCTGCAGTAAACAATTGCGCAGCTGTAGAATGCTAATCAGGCATGTAGATCAGAATATTCTGTGGTGTTAACAGAACACCTCCCAGTTTCAGCACTTTCATTAGAATATGATATAATCCATACATTTTCATTATACCATTTAAATTTTAAAAGCTCTCTGGATTCCTCCTTTCTTTTTCCCAGTAGTTTTGTTAGGAAGTTTTAAAGATATTAGGTGAAGAGCAATGTAATTTTAAAAAATGGCTTCCTACATGGGCAACTGGTAAACTATAAAACTGTGAACATTGAGCTTTAAACAAGGATTAAAATTTAGCAAAACTGGAAATGTGAAATGTTTCTGTAGCAGCAACATTGGTTGAACTCATGGAATGCAGTTAGCATGTGCTACATTCGTTAAATGCCTCTCTGCTTTAGCATTTGTAAAATAATTTTAAGTCCATAATTTGAAATTCCTTGCTGATAGTGCCCAAGTACAATAAGATATAAATTGAAATATGCTGTCTACATGTACTTTTTCCCCCTGAGTGACAAGTCAATTCAATTGATAGTAAAGGTCCTATGATAAGATTTACAGAGTAGTTAAAGCATTCTATCTATGCAGGTTGTTGTGATGTTTGGTGGGAAAGTACTTCTTATTTTCCAAAACTAAAAGCCTTGTTGCACTTGAAGCCCACAAGTTATAGAGCTGAGAATGAGAAATTGCTGTAGAAGGGAAACCTGAATTTATATGCTGTAGAGGATGACTTACAAAAACATACCCTTGCACGTGAAATGAAGCAGAAGACTGAGAAGAAGAACAGTTGTGATGGTGTTGGCTAGAGTTCATAACCGGTTTCTATTGCAGTTGTGTGGAAGGGGTGGAAATACAGGGTAGAGTCTGGAGTGCCAGCAACTGAAACACATATGGGATATCTCTGAAAGGACCAATGTGTGGTTGGAACTGCTGGTTTGGGTTTTTTCCTCTGCTCTAATGAGAAATTTTATGATTTGGAGGTTTTGTTTATAATTGTCAGTTGTATTGCAAAATGTCATTTTTAGATGACAGGCCAGTGTGTGACAAATTTTACCCCCTGCTGTTAGATTGGCTGGAGTACCTAAGCAGCATGAGAGAGGGGAGTCTCCTGTTAGTAATTCCAGGTGTATGTTTCATTGCAGTCTGATGGAGAAACTAGCTGGAAATAACTGAGAGAAGGGACTGAGTGGCAGCTGTGAGTTGACTATAAAAGCAGTTTTTAACTTGCTGTGTTGATAAAGGAATATATATTTGTTTTACAAATTGAATAAATATGCCTTAAAACAATGGAGGGGAAACCAAAGTTAGTGTTTCTTCTTTCCTAAGGGGTTGTGCCCTGGAGATTTTGAGCTCCTCTGGAAGGAAGATGGAATTTCCACCATCTGCACCCAAGTTGTCATCAGTTTGTGCCAGTTCTGGGGGCAGAGAGGAGTAAGCAGGCTGATGCTGAATGCTTTGAATCCTTTATTTCCTATAGCAGCAAGGAGGAAACTTGTCTGGAAAAATTACCTCCAACTTATTTTAATTTTTTAAACTTATGCTTGTTATGGTAAACATGTACTTTTTTTTTAATTGCTTCCTTGTCTGTTTTCTGTAGTGTGGGATTTTCTTTTCTTTTTCTTTTTTTTTTTCCCAACTCAAGGTCTCTCAGGAGAGATAAAATATGAAATGTACTCCCATTATACACATTCGTCATGGCAAATAGTTTGGCATATATGGCAAAGGCTAAGCTGATACTTAACAAGAGGACATTAGGAGAAACACTGGTTTTACTGTTTCTCTTCTTACTGTTACTGACACAGGCTTTCCATATTTATTTACCTTTTAAAGTACATCTCCAAAATCCAAGATGCTTCCCTACCCAACGGAGCCCTGAAAACTCATGGAGTTTGTGTTGAAACAACTGTAACACCCCTGGATGGAGATGAAAAACCCGGGGCTGTAGCTGTCTTAGCTGAGCAGCTTTACCAGAACAAGAGACAGGAGCTGAAAAAGCAGACTGCGTGGTGTGGGACTTGCCAGAGAATGTGGGAACTAAACCCGCATTATTAAACTCCTCCTTGTGTTTCCCACTCATTGTCTCTGTATGTTATGAAACACCAGCGAGGGAACCGCAGTTTCCCTGGAATTGTCTGGTATCTTGCTCTGTTGTTTTTGAGACTCTTCTTATACACCTCACCTGAGGTTAAAACCAGGACTTAAAAGGCGTGTACCAGATGTGTGTGTGCATGGAGGGGACAGGGGCACCCGGAGGGGTGCTTCACTTTTAAGTTTAGCTGTTTTCAAAAAGTAGAATTATCTTTGAGTTAGCTAATTAGAAGTTCTTTCTTATTTATTTTCTTTTTTGATGGAAAACAGTGATCCCTCCTGTGATCAGGTGTGACCCAAAGCTTAAAGATGACTCAATCGTGAGGATGTTCAATGTTTTAAAAAAAAATGTCTGAAAAGTTGAGGGGTTATGTTTGCTTTGTTTGTTTTCTTTAATCTCTCATTTAAAGCCCACCAATTTATTGGGACAAAAGTACAACAAGATTGAATTTAAGGCTTGAAGAGGGAGCACAGAGGTACAAAGTAGAAAGGGGTCAGAACAAAAGAATTCAGGAGGAATGCATAGCATGCAAGTATTTCCATGTAATCTGATTTGTACTACCAGTTATCAATCAATTCTTAGTTGCCCAGAAATGCCAAAATTGCCAAAATTCTTTCAAATATTTTAGTGTAGAGAGAGGTATAACAGTAGTGATGTCAATTTTAGTAAAAAGTTAAATAATACATAATTTAGAAGAAGCAATGTAGTAAGTGGCTTTTGTTGTACAACACATGGCAGTGGAGTCCTCTTCAGTAAAACTCAGTTGCCTGGATATTGTTCTTTTATTGGAAATTTAATACTACTGTTCCCATCAATGCAAAGACTGAGAAATACATTCTTTTGGTTTTCCTCTTAATTCACCCCTGGTCCAATCAAAGCTGCGTGTCCCTAACAGTGAGAGTCACGTGTGACCTGCTGAGTTACTGCTACGCTGTGGTGATGGTTCTAAAATCTTTTTGATCTCATTTGGAGGATAGGAAAAGAGTGATTGGTAAAAACCTCAATAATTTCTAGTTCTGATTCTTTATGGGGAATGTCAAAATGGGAGGAATTAGATCTTCGAAGATACATTTTTACTTCATAGAGAACTGTAGGAATTTAAGAGAGTAAAAAACGGATTGTTTGCATGAAATAATAATTGTAGTCACTTTTAAATACTCCTTCAAATAGAATCTGCTTTTTCAGAAAGGTACTTGTTTTTTTAAAATTCAAATGAATTCATTGCATCTGATTTGCAGCTGGACAGTTTGTCAGGCTGACTTTATTCCCCAGAATACACTCATCCCTTTTTTCCTCCTCTTCATCTTTTGTAGCATTTTATAGTTGATTTAAGGATGTAATCGCTCTGTTAGCCTCTGCCCCTCTCTGTGTCCAGCTGCTTTCTCTTTGTCACGCTAATGACCCGTCACAGTGAAGCTGTCACTTGACACACGGGTGAAACCAGAAAACCTGTCCCTTTGGGTTTTAGAAACGTTTAATATCTGTCCTGTTCTGACAACTCAAGCCTAACCCATTTTACAAATGCCTCTTGCCTATTTAGAAAAAATGCCAAATTAAAGCACTGGGTATTCTGTTGCAGGAAGAGGGCAAAGGCTTGTTTTCTTAAAGGATCAGTATGAGCACACCAGAGGTTATTTTGTACCAGGCTGGCTGCATTTTCCCATGTGTGTGTGTAAACTTGTGAAATGGGAGTTTAACTGACATTAATTGTACCACAAGCTGCGTATTTATCTTGTGCATCTGAGGAACCAGAATGAAGATGAATTTGTTGTTGGTTTTCTCCGTGTCCCTGTTGGGAGAGATGAGCTGAACAGGCAGAGAGCTGGCCTGGGGTGCTGTTGCACAAAATGATGATGTTCAGATTTGTTTTCCATCATCTCTGTCGTTTAAAGACGTGCAGATGTTTCACCACCCTTCACAGAATGCTCCAAAGATGCCATGCCTGACTCTAGGGGTGGTAGAAATCTGTAATTCTACTGGCTGTGAGGTATAGTCCATCTCCTGCGTGGGTTTAAGTCTAAGGCCTGTGTTACGTGAAGTGTTAATGATGGTGACTGCTTTGAGAGGATTCTGCTTCACCACTTCTGGATTACTTCTTCCTAGGAAGAGGTAGGAACAGGATAAAGAAAGAAGTGTTAAACTCCCGTTTCCCTTGAGTAATGTCTTTTGCTGGCCAGGATGGACAGAGAACATGGTGTTCTGGACAGGTTATGAGCAAGGTCTCTGGCTGAATTCTCATCACCTAGTCCCTTTGTTAGTCCTATCTTCATTGTTTCCAAAAGTCTTTTGTTCTCAATTCACCTCCCCTGGCTTGCTGGCTTTCGAGATGACAAAAGCATCTGGTGTTACCTAGTCTTAGCTTTCCTCAACTTGCTATATACATGTTGTGAGTTTCCCTGCAGTAGGATGCAGAGTGTCAGAATTCAGGCAATATGAAGTATCTTGAATTTGGTAATGTCAAAAGATACAGTTTTATGTGTCAGGGCTTTGCTTTTTTATTTGGTGGAGGAGATGTGTGAGTTGATGGTGTCTGTGAGCTAGGACCACTTCTTTGGAAATGTGCAAGTGTTGTGCTTGCATTTTTACTTACATTTTAATATTTGTTTTAAGGAACAGGTTTTAAGTATCTCTGCAACAGGTGGCTTGAATTGCTGCTGTTGCCTTTACTGAGATAACAAATACTCTTCTGTGGGCTTTTGCATGTTGTATAATTGAAGAGCATCAGTAAATGAATCACTGTTTCTCCAGTAAGAAATCTTACGTCTGTCTCTGCTGATAAACACGTTCTCTTCTTAGGGGAAGATGTGCTAAGTAATTTCATAGGTTGATGACACGTACAGTTCGTTACACTGATGAACTTTTATTGTTCTCTTTTTTGCCTAATTTTTTAAAGAAACCTGTAAGATGAAATCACATAATACTTATTGCCCTATAATGTATCTATGTGTGTTGGCATGGTTTGTAGTCTGGATGCTACTGCAGAGATCTCTGTTCTTCCTCATAAAATTCTGTCAGAGATTATACACAGTTCAGACTTGGGACAGGATTTGGAGAAAAGATGAGTGTCATCTACTGAAACAATAGAGAGAAATATTAGCAAACTAGGATGAGATTTTTTTTTCAGCCCTAGGCTCCTCTTTATCTTCCAAAGTCTTCCATTAACACATCTTAACATTCACACCCTTGCTATCCATGTACTTTGCATTCGTGTCCCACTCGTGGCACATTCTTGTAAGGTCATCTACAGCTTTCTACCATCCTGCCAACTCACAACCAAACACTGGGCTCTTTTCTTTATTTACTGCTTCATTCAAGGTCACTGTTCTATTGTGTAGCAACACCTTCTCATGATATAGGCAGGGCTTACCATTTTGTTGGCATCTTTCTGATGACTCTCTCTGAGGTGACCACAAGGTTACTGTGGCATGCATTACATTTAGGAAAATGTCCCTGATGCATGTAGAGGTGAAGTTGTTAGTAAGTACTGCAGAAGAAGAGTGGTTGACTGGGATGGTGTTTTTTGATACCTCTGTAGGCAGCATGGGCAAACAGGTTCACAGGTGAAGGGCTGTAAGCAAAAGAAGAAAAATTCTGAGGTACTTGAATCCAAGTCAACTTTTATATTTTCTGCTCTGATTTGGATGTTATTTCAATATACCTTCTCTTTTCCAGCTTCTGCAGGAGTAAAAGGTGCTTCCAAATCTGATAATAAAATTTAAATTAATCATGTATCTTTGGTAGATCAGGCTCCTAAAAGACATTGGATTGTTACTGTTAAACCTAGGTTATGTAGGTTTTCTGCATTGCAAAGTATTAAAGGATTGAATTTTCTTTGAAAAATAAAAAAGGAGTGAAATCAAAATTTGCAAGAACTGGAAGTGTTCTTGTAATTTTATGTAAATGATTAGTGTATCTGTGCAGAATAAAGCAAGGTGTCTTGATATTATAAATATATAACATAATACATAGCATGATGTAAATTTGTAACGTGAATATGTTAGGTGGCCAAGAGTTTGCTTATCAGTAGTAAATAAGACTTGAAATCCTCTTTGGATATAGTGTATGTACTGTGAGACTGATCTTGCAAAGCCTTATTCATACACACGAGAGTTGTTTATGTGTATAAAGCTTTAGAGAATCAGATCCTATCATCTAAGTCTGCAAGGCTTCATGGCTCTTTACTGCTTGTTTTTTTTGGGTAATTACTGATTGGAGAGACCTAATGTAGTAGAAGCCAAAGGAAATAATAGAAAGTTGCCTCATCTTCCAGCATTGAAACTTAAAAGCATGGATCTGTGCAGGGAGGAGTGCAGATCCCTGCTCCTTTGTGGTGCTTAATAGCTTATTAGTGCTCTGACAAGTTTTAAAACCAGTACTCTGGAGTGCTGAAGCCTCAGTAGCTGTAGGGATTTGTAGAGTCAGAGGTGGAGAAGGGTTTACAAAGAGCCCATCAGCTCTGCACTTGCAGGTGGCCACCACTGCTGTTTTCCAATTTATGCTGAGCATTTGGGAGAAATAAGGCATAGTCTTACATCTCTCATCTAAGTTGGCTATTTGTTGTGTTTTCTGTGTAAGTTCTCAGGATTTTTTGTTTATTTGCTGCAGTTTTTAATGGAATAACATGAAAATAGCAGGCACAATTTCTTCCTATATTCAAAGAAGCTTCTATAAATTTTTTGAAGATCCCTTTTTATCCCCATCCATATGGCAAGGACATAGAATATCAGTAACTAATATTATTTTCTGGATTGCTGGAGGAATCTGCTCTAAACTGCAAGACAGCAGCTTGTAGCCTTTTCTGTACAACACACTGTCTCTTAGTGTGTATTTTGGCAGTACTTATAATCTGTAGAATATAAGATCCTTTTATACAGATACAAACACACAGAAGAGAGACTCCCCACACATTTCTTACTGATCTTTTTAGTGTGATAGATTTTTTTTTGTGTGTGTGTCCTTCTTTTAATCATTAAAACATACTGTTTTGCTTTGACATTTCTGTAATTTCAAGCTTTATTATGTTGAGGTTGGTAGCAGTGTTCAAAGCCAAGGACTTGATTGGCAAGTTTTAGCTGTGAGTAAATTTTCACAGCTGATCTATAAATCCCCAACACACCATTAGGAGCTTCAGAGTGGCTCTGGCAAACTCCCCTACAATAATTGTAGTTTTAAGTTTGTTATATTTAGTTTTCTCACCTCTTAACTGGATGCCAGGGGGACCTCACTAGAAGCAAACCAGCTCTGTATCTACTTTTTTCTCCAAGTTAGCAGTTTGCACAAATAGCACAGCGTGGGAGGAGGGCTCACTCATTGGCTCCCCGTGGACAAAGCAGAGACTGACCAAGAGTGTGACTTGTGAGAAAGATCTGGGGTAAGACATTTCAGTTATTCAAGGATCATAATATGGAGTACATAATATTTCATCCTCCTCCTCTATCTCCTATTCTTGAGAAATAACAAAATCATCAAAGGATGCAGAAAAAATGCTCCTTCGAGCTTGAACATGACAGAGTCGTATATAACTCCATGAGACAGAGAGGCAGCTCTTAATTTAAGTTCCCTGAGGTAATTGTACTTATTTATCTGTAGCAAAGCTGGCAGAGTGACCAGCTTTTAGGAGTGACTACTACTCTAACATGGGAGGCAGCAGTGATAGCAGCAGGCATTGCTTTTGGGTGCCAGGGTTTGAGGGTAGCAATGTTTCTGGATGGAAGCCTGGCTTTGAGAACACATCCCCCTTAGGTTTTTTGCTCTGTACACATGCAGTAAAATCAGTGCTATAGCGACTATGTTACACCTTCCATAAGCCACAGAGAATTCTTCTAAAGTAGTGCCTCACCAGCCTAATAAAGCCAGAGGAGAGGTTCCTGTCATTCCCCTGGATTTGGATCCTGCTGGGTGGGCTCTGGAAGCAAACTCGGACTTGGCTGCTTGTTTGAGCAAGCAATGGATATTTCGTATGCTCCCTTCTGAAATCTGAAGTGCTTTGCCAAGGATGTACTCGCCACTTGGTGGAGTCTGGTGTTTTACCTTTCTGAAGGGACAGGGGGCTGTGGGGAAGGAAGGAGTACGTCTGCATGGTAAACTCTTTCAAAGGGATGTTTTTCCTTTTCTAGAAGATGGAAATATAAATTTGAATCTCTTTATCCTCTGCCACAGAACCACAGAAAACTAACCTGTCATAACTGTAACCCATGAATGATTCGTTTACACAGGAGGGTGAAAAAGAAGCATTATCTGAACTATTTAGGAAAAGAAATGAAGAATTGGTCTTGGAAAAAAATTTAATTTTTTTTGTAAGAAAATCAGAAATTTTATTCATATTAGCAGCACCTTCAAACAAAAATGACTTCATGTTACAGTTTTAATTTAAGAGGATCAGAAGCTTTGTCGATAAGGGTCTTGTTAGGATAAGGATAGAGTAAGTAACTATAAATAGTGATACAGTGAATGATGATCTCTCCCTACAAACTTTGTGTTGAACTTAAGCAGGAGAAGGTAAAAATATCAGCCAACAACCTTCTTGCAAGGAGGCATCCCTGATTAAAATAGAGGGGTGTTCAGTAAAACAAAAGGAATTAGTAATCTCATCAATCTTTAGTTTCAAGTGCTTTAACTTCATTTAATGCAATAACTCAAGTGGAAGTTGTCATTCCTGTGGTGGGAATAGAGTGCTCTTGATGCCTGAGCCAGTTTTGCTAGCTGACACTTAAATTAGAAATGCTAGGACTGATAAGAGTATATGAGCTAATTTCATATGTACAAATGAAATGCTTCTGCTGGGAGAAAAGGCTGTTTTTATATAATAATGGAAAAAAGTTTTCAGAACTATATGGAACTTTAACATGGATTGGGGTGGGTAGGATTGTGGGAAAAATACAGTGATTATTAAGTATTAAGATTAAAAACAAAAGGTGTCAGTTATATGGGTGTAAGCAAATGACAAACATCTTCCTAGGGTCACCTGCATAAGTGTTGTGCTCTGCTTTATTTTCTCGATAACTGAATGGATGGGAAGCAGGTCACTAAGAGGACAGCAGAGACCTCCTGGGCCTTGGGGCACACAGTTCACTAAGATAGTGGGCTATAGTTAAGAATGGCAGGGCATCCTCACCTAGGGATGTCTGACCAGCAGGAAGTTAATGCAAGCTTCCACCAACTTGTATTTCACCTCCCTGGCAAATCAAATTTGCAAATGCTTGTTCACAGCTGGAGTGGATCAGTGGCCATTATTAAGGAATGTAAGAATGTTACAGGTGAAGCCCAAGATGAATCCATAATTCAAGGCTGAATGTAAGAGGGGATGGATTATTCTGGAGTTTAGGGCTGATTGTTGCTCCAAAATACAGATAAGAAAATGCAACTGTGGAAGATGAGGGGAGAGTTTAGCAGGCTTGTTTTCACCACAGGGTTAACTCCTGCCTAGGTTTTAGCCATTGCCATCTACCAAAACAATTAGTCTTAGTTAAGAAGGAACTTTTGAGACAGCAGAAGTAGAGAATGTGACCTTCACTTGGATAACTAACACTTTAGGAAGAATATTCCAGAAAAATAATGTGATATAAGCTGGTTATCCTCCATTTACACCGTTCCCTGAAGGACAGAAAAGTTCTCTGTGTGATGCTATTGATCAGGGAGGGTTTCAGTCCTGCTCCACTGTGAGAATTGGCCAACCTGAAAGTGTTGGATGGACGGGGACCTGCTGTGGGGAAGCTTGTGCTGGTTAATCAGAGATATGTCAGGAAGGTGAAGCGTGTGACTGAGCCATATCCAGAGGAAGAATCTTTCTTCACGTAGGAAAAGCCTATGTACTTCTCCCCAGCTTCTTTGGGAGAGCCTAGGCATTATGCCAGCATTAAGTCAAACAACTTTTCTTCTCCCCACGCCCATCCACCTCTCTGGTTGGTTTTGACTTTTTTCCCCCCCAGCTGTTAGTTTAACTTCATTCTCCTTTTAATTATCTCAAGGTGCGAACTCAATCGTTTGCTTTTTCCTTCTCCTGAGAGAAAGTCACAGCTTTAGTAGTTGCAGGAAGTGACTGATGGGAAAACTAAGTGTCTTTTCCTGTGTGGATGTTATTTACCTGTGAAGTGGCCAAGGCAGTCAGGACATTCTCCAATTTTAGAGTGCAAATGATTTGAGGAAGCAAACCAGAACTTTTTTTTTTGATTGAAAGGGTGCATAGACTTATCTAGGGCTACAACAGGATATTAATAGAACATACTGCATTTCCTTCACATAAAAATACGAAGGGCACTTTGCTGAGAAAAAATCCTGCTGTCCCTTTCTGTCTTTGGGTCCAGCTCATCACCCAGCTAAAATTAAAATGTGAAGTCAGGCAGTTCTTGCTCTCTATTTTTAAACTGCTTCAGCATATGAATGTGAGTGTGAAATCTTTCTTTAGGCCTCTCTTAACTTAATTACCTACTTATTCAAAATATTCTCTTCTCAAATTACTGAGCTATAATTATATTAATATTTTCTGTAGACACACTTCAGCTACTTGATGTTTGTTTAATTAGTTTTGTGCTTAATTTGTAGTTCTGTAGTTATTTGCAGTGATAGAAGCCTCATGGTAAGTGTTTAACATATATTCTGATGTGTTAAAAATTAGCAGGTAAGTAATGTTTTTATATATCTGTTCCATGTTTTCTTCTGGGAAATATAATGAGAAAGTGCACTTTTTAAAAAAGTATTCAAATTAAATGTCTTGTTATTCTTTCACTTATTCGAATCTTTTGTTTTCTGCAAGCTCATTCCTATTTTATTTTGGTTTTATGTCTTTTGTTTGTGTGGAAGGGGTGATGTGATCCAAGAACAGGAGGTGCAGTGGAACTGCTCAGAAACCATAGATCTGTACCATTGTTCTGCCCATCTGGATATACTGAATTCATCTTCCTTCATTTCAGTGAGTCTAAGAAAATTCCTCGCAACTACCTTTCAAACAGATCAGCCTTTGCTTGCACACGTTTTCCAGTGCCTCCACCTCGGCCTGCAGAGGGTGTGCTTCCTCCTACAAACCCACCGTCCCACCAGCCCTGTGCTCAGAACACAGGACCGTGCCCAGAGGGAAAAAGGTGTCTGTGCACCTCTGTCCCCTGTGGCTTCTGTGCCTTGGTTTCTGTGAGTATCAGCTGTTTGGAGCCCAGGCTGTAAGTCTTATTCTCAACCGATCCCTTTCACTGCAAAAGGACAATCCTGAGGGTGCACAGTGATTCTTTGCACATTCTTGTGGCTGTTGATCCTAACCCTAGTCCGAAATGGAAATACGTGCTTTTTATTTCCCAGTGTTTTCCCGGTTCCTTGGCTTTTGTCAATGGGGAGTAGCTGTGGTGCCAGAGATCTTGGGAAGAGTTTTCCCCCTCTAATCTGGTCAAGCAGTGTTCAGGCTCCACTGTGCTGGTTTGCTTGTGTTCTGTCAGGTAGATGAAAGCTGGGTAAGGTGGTAAGTTTTGAAAGGCGTTACCTTCAACATCCATGTTCTCCTGAGAGTCCATTCGTAGTGCTACCTTTGAGACCTAAATGAGTAAATGGGCTGCTGCAAGCTGTCTTTAGGGTGGCTGGTACCTGAGGATGGCAGTAAATGTGGCTACACCTCCCCAGGCAAATTCCACGTACTGTTCTGGCTGGTATATTTTCCCATACCTTCCACTTACCAGAAATACCAGGGATTTCATAGATTTGGGTATTAGATGACAGCACATTTGTATCACTGGTGAGAAACATGTTGCTATTCACAGTGTTTAGTGGCTGTATAGTCAGATAGCTAGACAGTGATGTTAAGTAACACAAACCTGGAGCCAGTCTTTTGGACACATCTTCCCATGCCAATCTTGGTGCTTGGAACAGTTTGCTCATTAATTTGTTCCAAGCTTCCACCCCCTTCCTGCCCTCTCCGGAAAACTTTTGGCAAAGCATCTCTTCTGTAAATCCTCCTGCCTTGGCTGGCCACTGCCCCTCTCTGTTCATGCTCTCCTCTCCTGTTGCTCATTTTTTACTTCAGATTGAAAATTTGTCAGCACAAAGATTTATGTGAGCATTTTACATCCCTTAAAGAAATACACAGATCCCTTATTCTTTCAGAAATTAAGAATTTAATTTTAAGACTTAAATAGAGATGTGATGTTCAACTAGACAATATATATTTTTAATAAGGCTAATTATATTAGTAAATTGTCTTTTTCTCCTATTGGAGAAAAGTCATCCAATATTAGAAATGCTAAACTAGCAGTACCTGAGAAACTACTTCTGCCATCACCTTTGTCTGCGTCTTCTGCTGCTGTTTAGCCTTCAAAACTGTTTGTTTTTGTAAATGAATTAATGAAACTCATGCTTGACAAAATATCTTGGCAAAATCAGTGGGTTTTAATGGTGTTGACATACTTCAGTGCTTGAAATGAAGTCTGGAGGACTTGTCCTCTGGAATGTTACATTATGTTTTGGCCACTGGAAATGAGGCACCTGACAGCATTAAGGTATCAGAAGGATAGCAAGCAGCCATTATGTATATGTTGGTCCACAGTAGGAGATTTGGACAGCTTTTGATTTACTAGCACTCATCTGTTCAATATGAGCTGATGATCGGCACAGCAGTTGTCTTTAAAATTGATTGAGGAGTACTGAAAGGGAAAGGAGAATCTTATGGGTATGATGTGAATATGGTAGAATTGTTGACTGTTCTTCTAGGTAATCTTAAATGTGCATTTCTCATGGTGACAAAAAGAACTATTTTGTCATTTCTATGCCTGTTTAAAAATGCCTTACCAGTTGTGTCATATTTTAAAGCAGACACTTTAAATTCTCTAATGCCCTTTTCAATAGATTGGGTTAAATAACTGGACAGCTAGAAATTGTGTCAGGTTTTTAGCAGCTTGAGCATTTATACATTTGTTTGAATGCTGCAGAGTTGACATGCCCAGACTAATTAGCTGAGCTAAACATTTTGGTTTTAAATCAAATATTAAAAATTCTTACGCTTTCTTAAGATCGTGGATTTATATAATTGTAATAGTAGACTATTTAAAGAATTTGAAGCATCCTTGTTTTTATTTCCAAACATGGCACATGAAATATATTTATTGCAGTGAGGAGGAAAACTAAAGAGCCAGGTCATGAAGCAGTATTCACTGAAACAAACAAAAATAATGGCAAGATTCCTGTTGTGGGATCTGATAAGGAAACCGGAGGAAATAATTTTCTTGTGTAGCATATCATACAAATGGAATGGTAAACATCTTTCTCAATGTCAGTAATAGAGATGTGTGTAATATATCTGCATTTTATATGTGTGTGTGTTTGTGCACTTACATACAGTTTTATTTATTTAAGGAGCTCTTATTTTAGCGATTATGCAGAATTTTAGCTATTAATATTTCTAACCTTTCCCAACATATAAATACTCTGTTGTGGTCTCCCACACAACTGCTGTGTCATCCAAAAAGGCCTGTGCTCCTTTCCTCAGGGAATTGTGTAAAAACAGTGTTAGCATGATGGTATGTGTGATAAACTATATTATCCAAAAGGTCTGTTGGTTTCTTACCACATTTCTAGGGCAGCCTGGGTCAAAGCACTGATAGGATGAAAACTGTCTTTATAGTTTCAGGGTGTGATTTTGAAAACAAACAAACCTGAACTTTTCCAAATCTCCCACAATGGTCTGGCTTTTCCATCAGTTGAGATTTCAGATTACTGCACGGTCTATGACATGACCTAACTTTTATAGTAACTTCTAGAAGGTACTTCTTCTATACATTTTACCACATTATTAATAAATTTGTGATGAGTTTAGCCTGACGTGATTGTTTGTAGTGTTGGAGATCGTGGAAGAGTTGAGAATGTTGTGCGAACATGGCTTTGTATTGAGTGTATACATATAAAGAGATACAAACATATGTACATACGTTTTCTTGAGCTGTGGATAATAACCCTGTTCAGTATCCTTAGGGATACTGAAGTCTTGAAAATAAGATGGGAATGGCTGCCTAGGAAAGTCAGTCCAGAATTTTTAATTACTGAGCTCTGCAGAGGTTGCCCTGTTGAGGGCTTGGCTTTGTCTTCCTGGAAAAATATGTCTGAAGGAGCATGGTGGGATGTATTAGCCCAAGGCTATTTGCAAAGGTGATCCATTGTGAAACTAAACTGCTGTGTATTGTTGACCCTTGTGGGCTTTGAGCCGTGGAACAAGTGTCACAGAAACGGATCTAAGTGGCGGTGTATGAACTTATGCTTTGCATGTCAGAAGCAGTGCAAGTCCCTTGCTGGCTGGCATGTCTAGTAGTGAGAGCAAGCCTTGCAGCACACACGTCACAGGCCAGAAATAAGCTAGGATGCTGCACATTACTGATGGGAAAAGTGGGTGATCCTAAAGGCAGCTGTGACTGTGCAGAACACAATGGTAGTCTCTGACTTGCTCTCTGGTACATCCTTAGTGCAGCATTTCTCTTCAGTAGCTGACCATGAACAGTTTTTTCTGCCTCTATCAGCACAGGAGTAGAGTACAGCTCAGGAATAACCTATAGCCCTGTGACTGCAGTGGCTCTGCCCACTGCCAGCCTTTCCCACCTGGTCACTGAGCTAGGACTCAACTTTGTGTTGTTGTCTAATGCCATCACGCTTTTGGGTCTCACTGCATACCTAATCGAAGGTGCTAGCCAGTCACTGAGGAATCTTCAAATCACCTTGCTGGTCCTGGGGAGCTCTATCCCAGTGTGGTTTCTCTGAGCTCACTAATCCACCGCAAGAATGGATTTAGGAAGACAACTTATCGGTGGAGATTTGCATTGGTATATAATTGGTTAAGGATATAAACTGAAATTCAAGTTTGGACTTAGATATGGTTTTTATTAAGAATAATATCCTACTTAGGATTTTAGTAACATATTTTACAAATCACTCTTCAAATGCTCTTTCTGAGGCTCAAACAGTTACATTATAAATGAAGAACGGATTCAGGAGGCTTCACAGTATTAGTGATTATCTTGTAATGTTTTCCAGATGGCAGAACATGATGTAATCCATACTGCCCAGTTTGTTTCACTGCACTGTATACTGTTATACCCAGTAAGTAACCAAGAGACTTTAAGAAGCTCATCGGGCTGTTATGACGATAGCTGGTTAATCCATATGTTCTTTTTACATTATGAAAATTGCAGAATAACAAATCACTTGTTGGTGAATGCAGGAAGATTGATTGCTACTCAAAGCTCTTCGAGAACTGGATATGCAACTCGGATTAGTTTAGCTCAAGCTACATGTTGGTGAATGAATTCCATTTTCCTCAGGGCTATGAAGTAGTTTACATCTGTTCAATTGCAAATTTCCCTAGCTGCGCTGGGAGGTTTTGATTCCTCTTCGGAGAAGTGGCAGGAATGTTTATTTGTTGTTGTTTGTATTGATCTGAAATAAAACCACAGCCCCAGCATCACTGGTTGTGTGGGCATAGTGGCTAAGGTCAAATTAATTGCTGCTTGCAGTTGCTCATAATTCTGCCAGTGTTCGTGCAGTAACGTTGTTTACTAACTGGTGCTTTTATTAGGCTGACAGACCATCATTTGAATGGCAAACCCATCAAATTTAAGTAGGCACTTAACTCAGGATTTTCTCAGCATTAATTGAAGGCGCCAGGGGTACTGCACTGGGACAGGTGCAGTCTTGCTGTGCAGAGGGAGGATTTGAGGAGTACATGGGGAACTAAAATTCCCTGTGCATCCTGACATCCAGCTGTGTAGGATTTTTCACTTAAACCCACATGCAAGAAATCTTCAAAGGAGATTAGAGGTTTCAGTCTACTGGCAGTTACGTACTTCTTTAGGCTATCCTACCCGTTGGTTAAATCCAGAAAAATGAGATGGACAGAATAACAAAAGAGACGTAAATACGTGGTATTAACTAGCTTCTGGAAAGGGGAAGATTTCCTAAGTGGGTTGAGTACCTTGTGGTTATCTCATCATCCATGGAGCAGCTGCCCATGTAGGTTGCCATTGGTAGGTTCAGATCACTGGGCTGGTTGATCTGATCTGGCATAGCATTTTCTACCCCGTCAGTAGGCATTTGGGCAAGGAGGGTTGGAACAAGAGCTGAGAAACACTGGAAGGAAAAGTAGTTTCCAACACAGTTGTCATTTTGATGGTTGTGCTATGTTTGCTTGTGTTGCTGTTTTACCCAGTGACTCCCTCATCTGTTTTTTATCATGCATGGCATTGATTGACTGGTAACTGTTTTTATTTTTCCTTTATCATGTCTCCGGGGAATTCCACAATTCCGTGTCAGAAAATCCCCTTGTAGGGAAGGAGGGAAAGAGCAGAGGTTTGCATGATGCACGTCTCATTTTACAGTTTCCTGATGCTCTTCAGTTTGACTGCTTGTAAGGAGCATTTGTTGTTTGTTGACTCAAGCCGTCTTTGCTCACTGCTGTGTTGCCGGTGATTAATGTGCTTTGCCGTTCTGATGGCTACGGCTTGTCCTGTGAAACTAAATTAATCACAGTGGCTTGTGGAAATTGAAGAGTAACAGAGACCTAATCACATTTTTCATTGAATATTCTTCCGAGTCCAGAGGCAGAGCTGTGATGCTCGGTTTCATGTAGCCTCCTCGACTTTTTGCATCTTGTGCAAAGAGTATGTGGAGAACGGGCTCACCATTCGACAGGCTGGGAGAGGGGACAGAGGAGGGGAAAGAGTCCTGAAAGGGTGACATTTTCATGCCTTTCTCCCACAGCCCTTCTCCCTTTCCTCCTTTACTCCTCAGCAACTTTTCCTTTGGCTCTTCTCCCACACAAAATCTTTTTGGTCTTCCTGATGTCCTGTCATGTCCTGATCTCCCATATCCCTAGCTTCTTGTCCTTTACCAAGCCTTCTTCGGTTTTAACTTTTTTTGGAGTGTAATAATCGGCTGCTTGTTCCTCAGCAGCTAAACCTGGTGAACAAAGCACAAAGAAGAAATATCCATTGTTTCTCCCTGTTTGCAAGAAATGGCATAGAGAATCACAGCAGATTTGACACCTGGAAGGGGTTTTGCTCAGAAATTCAGCCACTGCCCTGGCTTGAGATGGTGGGAACGGAAATTCAGCATTTGATTGACTGAGGGCGGCAAGGGATTTTCAGAGTGGAGAGAAAGTGAAGACTTTATCTTCTATAAATGTAACATTTATCAAAAGCCTGGAAATACTCCATTAACCTCAGCTTTCTAGCACTATAGGGTGTCTACTCAAAAAAAAGTTACTTTCTTGATGGAGGGAGCAACTGTAAAAGACATTACCTTTCTGGGGGGGATAGGCAACTCTTTCCTGTATTTAAAAAAAGCTATAAACTGAGTGGAAGTCCTGGCTCAGAGGATTTCTGGCGTGCGGGGCACTGCTGTAAGCGTAGATTTTGTGTTGGCTCAGCGCACAGACTGCAGGTCTCGTAGCCGTAAGCGCAAAAGGTCAGGATCGCATTTAGCCCTTAACTATCAACTCTGTGATACTCTATTAGTCATAGAAACTTGAGCAATTTGTTAGGAAACCCTGAGTTTGATTTTGATAGCTTGGGCCAGCTTTTAAAATTCCAGCACAGTTTAAAGTGGTGGTGCCAGAAGGAAAGTCAGTTGATTAAAATACCACGTTTTTAAAAGATTTTACTCCTCTCATGCTTTTTTTGTGAATTTGCAGTCATCTTCTAATTTTAAAAGAAAAAATGTAGTTGTAAAACCCGTCTGTCTAGAAGTAAATTCTGTAGGTGTAGTATGGTTAAAATGCTTTATTGTAATGATTCAATTGCAGGACCATTTTAGCAGCAATAGGTTAAAAATTTACTCACAAGTAAGACTTTTTTTTTTTAAATACACATCTTTCACATTCTAAATTACATTTTTCTTCCTTTCTAATCAGTCCCAATTAGGCAATTTTTATTAATCACTAATGTATGATATTTTTTCATTGTTTCTTAGGAGCTTTATTTATCTAAATCTGCTGTGTCAGACTAACTTTTAAAGAAAAGCTACAGAGCAAACCATAAACCATTTCTCCTCATAAATCACTTTATTCTTTAAATGTCAGGTTGTACGTATTAATCTTGCTATGGTTTTATAAAGCAGTCATGTGGCTTGGTCTGTTTACTGCTTACAGAAAAAAATGATAGTTTTTGCAGAAATTGTAGAACAAGATATCAAAGTATGTTGCTATTTTTTTTTCCCATGGATAATAGATAAAATCAAACTGATAACCATCCAGAAGTCTTGTCCTATGCCAAAACTCGAGTAGGTTGGTGCGAGCAATGGAGCACTGCAATGTGGATGGGACAAGCAAAATGGAAAACTACAGTTTTACTCTAATCATATATTTCCTATTTAGGTAGATTAAACAAAATAGTGTCCCACATTAGTTCATATTATAGCTCATTCTTGCTTACTGTATCGGTGTATTTCTTCCTTCCAAGGCAACTGCAGAAATATCCCATTTTTGTGCTTATTCTCTAGATAGGTTGAACACAGAAATTTACATTATTAACTCAGGAAGCTGTTACTTTATGAATGATACTGGCTTATTCTTATTTAAAATTGTTTGACATTCTTGTTTATATATGTAGGGCAGAAAGAAAACACATGTTTTGGTTTGTATCTTGTCAAAAAGATTGCGTGTCATTTAAAAAACCCTCTTCCAAAAGCAGGAGTTCATTTTTATGGCAGAGGAAATCCCTGTTGGGTTTGAATCCCAGACTGGAACAGGCAGATCAAATTCTTTATCATTACAAACTAAACATATATAATATTTAGTTTAGAATTTAGTTTAATTTATGTAATTAAAGCTATTTAGACATGTCTGAATCTGATGCTGGTTTGAATTATTTTTCAGAGCTTATATAGGAAAAATGTTGAATTTTTTTTTTACATTAAATGACTTTTTTTTAGCTCAGGCTTGGAAATACCTCGCTATTTAATTTAAATTTGTGAATACAAATTTTTAAATAAGAGGAAGGGCCCATTCAAGAACAAATTTAATGGAATAATGCTTATTTCATCTGGTTTAGTAGGAATCTTTGTTCTGTTCTATATGCTGAAACTGTCAAATGTGACCAGTTAAGTACTACTGAATAGTTACTATTTACACTATTTCCCCCCTTGATATAATGAACATTTTGTTCTCTCTGCAACTGTACAATGCCTTAGAATTCCATTTTACCTGAGGGTTTTGAAAGGCAAATATTAATTGTTTTTAAAATTTTCTGGTTTTGAATTAAAAACACATTGTAAAATTGGTTATTGTATAGTCTTGAATAAAAATCTGTCAGTGCTTATCTAAAAGAGACTCTAGAATATACGTTTTTAGAATAAAACTGAAGATTTTCCTTAAAAACAAGAAAAAAGTTTCTTAAGAGAACCTTTCACTGGAAAAAGCTTTGTTTTGTTTATTTGCAAAGAAAGCTGCATGTCTTGACTAAAAAGCAGCCCACTGCCTTTTTATTAATTCAATGACAAATCTCAGAAGCCGGTTTATTTAGTTGTATTATGAAATTATAAAACCTTCTGGTGGAGAAAGTGTGGGTTCAAAATCTGCCTGTCGAATTAGATGAAGTGAATTGATGAGTAACTGGTAACTCCTGGTGGAGCCTGGCAGACGATCTTGTTGTCCATGCTTTTACTTGGTCCTTAATCTACGAACGGTACCTCCACATTCACTTATGAACTGTCCTGGCCTTAAGTTCTGTTTCAAACACCCTGTTCCCTTTCAAAAGATAAACTTTCCCTAGGCCAGTGCTTATCTGCCTGGCTTCCTGGCTGACTGAGATTTAAGCTATACTGGCTGGGACAGCGCATGCAGATGAACTGTGCGAACTTACGTGAGTGCTCAGCAAGAACATGGGGAATTACTGAATTTTTATCAGAGGAAAGCAGACAAAATTTTGTAAGAGAAAAAACTCGAAAGCAAAGATAATGAATCAGAAAAGGTAGCGTATTCAGTTAACTTGATGATACTGGATTGTTTTAATTGCTTGGAGTAACGTTTGGTAGCTAATGGTATTTCTTTCCTCGGTACATGAAAAGGAGAAGAACATAGTGTATCTCACTTCTGACTGTGGCTATCCAATCTTTTGTTAGAAGCATTTGCGTAACCAATGTGCAATATTATTGTGTTGAGTAACAAAGGCAGAGGAAGGTCTGTGTGTTTTGGTTTAGATTTTTAGTCTGAATGGAGTGATGGTGCATTTGAGAGGAAGACACCTACTTCTGTTGAAAGCATAATGCACAGACACAAGAGAAAGGACTTCAGGGTAGGATTTATTTTTCCTGAGCATTCCTGTTGCTCTTGAAAAAGCATGCTTTTTCTCAAAGATCATTGAGAGCTGTTCCAAAATGATTCCACAGCAGATATGGATGCTGTTATATTAAATACTTACTGCTGTTTGCAAAACAGCTAGGAATGAGATAATTGTTGCTTTCAGATGCAGACAGTCTATTTTTGACCTGGAGACCAGTATCAAGCCCTGGGTTTTGCCAGGTTAAGGGGGTGGACACCAAAGACCTTATCTCTTTTTTCCTTTGTTGACAACATACCCTTATCCTTCCTGGGTCCTGGAGTGACTGCTTGATAGTGCTGGTATTTAAAACACCTAGATAGGAGAAGTCACAAACTTTTTTCTATTTTTAAGGATGCTTTTTAAAGTGGCTAGCAAAGTTCAGTGAGCCACAGGGCTGTGGGATGAGACTCGGGGAGAACACTGCTAGTGAGACCAGGAATCCAAAGGAAACTCTGCTGTCTTCAGCAGTGCTTTGTTAAATAGAAATCTATTAAAAGCATAAATTAATGTTACATAAGCTTAAACAATTAAGTAGTATAAAATATTTTATAAACTTCTCAATTTATTTAATAGACATACTTTCAGAATAACTGTATTTGTCTGGGGCATTTTAGATTTTTAGGAAGGTTTTTGTGGGGAGGAGTTCAGAAGGACCACTGCAATTACATAGCCCTTTATCTAGGGAAAAGTTATTTATATGTATTTTTTTCCAGAGATTTTTTGTTAGATGAGCAATGAAAACTCAATTCTATGCCTTCATAAAGGTAAAGTATTGAAGGAAACTTTAGAACAACGAATAGAACAAGCACATCAAATTCTGTGCAAACGATTAGAAGTCTTAAAAAGTGCTTGGTCTGTACTGGAATGTAGTGGTGGGCAGATTCATTCACATTATGTTAATTGATTGTTTTTAACCATTTAGTGTCTTGGGTTGACTAGAAAAAATAATGTAAACAAAATGTAATTGTGAAGATATAAAAAAAGCACAGTTTTTCGGAAGAAATTATGAGTATTGACTCAAAAGAAAATCCCATAAGAGGATCTCCATAGCTTCTAATTTTTATGGTGTCACTGTGGATAAAGTGGGCAGGTTTGGCAAAATGGTAGTTTTTCCTCTTTTTTCAGTCTCTTTCATATCACAAGAACTTCCTTTACTGGAAGGGAAGGAGAAAAGGAAAGAAACAATTTATTCAGTATAAGCATTTAACTGGCAAATGGTTCCCTATCTGAAGATACAGATGCAAACTTCAAGCAGAGCTTTAAAGGTGGAAATGCCTGAAGTTCTGTGTTAACAGAAAAATGAAGTGTTCTTTATCATGTTGACTATACAAAAATATAGTTATTAGTATTCTTTAAGTTGCCTTTGTCTCTTCAATTTACTCATACCATGGAAAATCTATTGCAGGAATATTTTCCTCATGGAAAATACATAATACTCTTTTCTGTGGTTACTGAGGAGTTTTTAGCCATTTGTTGGCGTGCTGACCAGCATGACAGGCATTGTGTAATCAGCTATGGTAGTGAATTATACTTGAAAAAGAAAGTTAACACAAGTCCAAATACATATTATTTGTTAATGAAGCCTGACAAAAGCTACTATTTAATGCCTGCATCTGTATAATTTTATTAGGTGATGGATGCAAATCTCTGGGAAGAAAATACTGCTGTGAACAAAGGAAAACTGAAATTCTCTCAATATAAATTCTTAATCAGAGAAAATATAGTCATGACAGAGGCAGTTTACACAGTCCAGTACCTCATTTATAAAGTCTTCCCTGAACATCTTCAATGTGTTAGCCGCTATATATCTAAATATTTGCTATCTGCAATACTAATTTCATGGAGTTATTAAAATGGTTGGGAAGAGTTTTATGAAACCTAACTCAGTATTTCTGTACCAAATGAAAAAAGTGCTACAAGTTGGTATTGAGTAGGATTAAAAAGTAATTCAATAAGAGCTGATCAGATATTCCTTGATATCGTACTTCTAACCCATATCACTACAGATCATTTCTCAGTTACAATGTAAGGTGAAACCTGGGAGTTAAAATCACAGAGGAAATTGTAGCTTGATTATGCCCCTGTTTTTCCTGAAGCAGCAAAGGTCCTTTAGAAGAAATTTGACAGTGTATCTTATTAATTACTAGTATAAAAAATGTTTTCTGCTGCATTCATCCCCTTCAGTGATATTCGTATATTAACTACAAACAGTCCTAATTATTGACTGAAAGATCTGAATCAGACAACTTGGCCACTCTTTGTCCTGGGAATTTGTAGTTCTGACTACATAGATTTATCAAATGATCTCCTAAAAATTATAAATTTAGCAGCATAAACTACTCTGAAGCATTCTCTAATCCTGTGGATTGTAGGTGTAGATTAATCGGCAGTGACTCCTAGGACTAGATAAGTAGATACAGAAATATTTACCTGTTAAAAAGTGTTCTGTCTGTTTTTCAGGATGTGGCTTCTGGGTAGAGATGTGTGCAGTTGTTGAATGGAATTATTTGTCTTTTTTAGTGGCATTCATTTGTTTTGAAATTGTCAAAAAGAAGGAAAAAAAAAAAGCTTAGAAGGAAAGAACAAAACCAAAAAAGACTGTGGTAAAGAATGAGCTGCTTTGATCCCAGACTGATCCTCTCTACCTCTGCGGTTAGAGAGCTGGGATTTCTTCTTTAAGCCACCTATCTTCAAGGATTTAAACAACCAAACTATTCTGTTTGAGTAGTAGAAATGTGTTAACATCTGCAACACGTTGATATTTTCTATGTTAAAGTTTGTCATGGTGGCTTTTTAAATTCCCCAAACCCCAGCTTTCAGGCTCTTCATGTGTCAAACAGGTAATACAAGTCAGCAGGGTATTAGAACCATGCTGAACGTAACAAATCCCTTCAGTGGTATTTTGCTGTCCTTTGCTTGGAGTTGGTTTTTTAAAGCAGTGACACACGTTCTTTTCTTTTAGCTAGAGTGAAAGCTAGAGAGGTTACTTTTTGTCAGATCTTACTGCTGATCTTCAGTGTGGTTTGAGTAAGATGTTTCCTGGTAAATGGAGTGGAAAGAGAGCTGATAAATCTTGTAGCTGTTTCAGGATTGTGTGTCTGAAAACTGGAGTTGCTAAACTATGGGACAAACTTTTCAGTCCTGGCAGCGACCTGCTGTGTTCAGCAGGTGTAAGCAAACCTGTGAAGGAGTTTAAGCTGCAAATTACTCATTTGCACACTGTATCAAATGTCACGTTGATGGGATATGAGGTTTATTTATCTTTTGCAAATACTCCAAAACATCGTTAAAGTACCCTTAATAAAATCAGGATGGAATTATATTCATTAGGAATAACTAGTTCTGGAACAGTTCTTTACATGTGCCTTTTTACTTAGTGCAATACACATTATAGGTATATAACAAAGCAAATCATGCAGTTTTAAAAATCTTATTATACCAATACATATGTCCTGTCTTGTTACCCCCCAAAGAGCAGCAGAGGTAACATGAATTCTTCTGTTCCAGGAATATGTGAATACATTTTATATTCTTTTCTGTATCTTCATCATATTTCACAGTGAGTTTGTATCAAAAATTAGTATTTTAGAGACTCCTATTCAACTCTCTCAGAGTTTTACTTGCATGCAAAGTTGCCAAAAGTAGTTGGTTTGGGATCTTCCTGTATGTTATTCATTAGTCCTCCTGGAGCTTGAAAATTTCCTTTTTAGGATTAGCAGTTCTTTTTCTGACTCTGCTTAAGGAAACCCATCAGGGAATCTTCCACGTGCTCTCTGATATCTAAGCAAAAATAGATGTTAATGTCCAGCATTAAGCATTGTTAAAGAGCCCACAGAATGAGTAAATGCTGTATTTCTCAGTGAAAAGGCTAAAGAAAGAATGGGAATCTTGGCTTTGTTGAGCAGGAAAATTATCTCACTGTGTTCCATCAGTGATTTCAAATATTCCTTTATGAATAGTTGATGTGGGACAATTTGAAGCCCAAGCCCAATTAATTCTCATCAGTGGATCTTAAATCTTAGAGCCGTAATTCATGGAAATTTATTCACTTATATTTTTGGGCTCGAGAGAAAAACAAAACCAAAATTACCTTTAAATAAACCAACTGCCAAACCTGTGGAGATGCTGATAACCTTGTCCACTCTCATTGAAAAGTGCTCCCTAATAAAGAGCCCATGGAATTGGTGATTTTTTTTTTCCTTCATAACAACTGGGATGAAGAAACCCCGTTTTCTTTAGCGGGAATGTTTGGATGCCCTCCAGTCGACTGGGAACAAAGAGTTGCCTGTCAGGGTCCAGGGAGCCCCACATCTGCTTTTTGAAACAGGATGTGGGGAAGGGTAAAAATCCTCTCCATTTGTGACGCTACCATGACTTTGAGAACACCTGGAATTACTAGATCCAGCATTTGAATCTTATCACTGGATCTGATTTCTGATAGACCAAATGCCTTTAGGGCCAAGTTATGTGGGAGATTGTTGTTGGGGCAGATTTTCCACTGGATGATCTGGACCCTAAAATCTGAACCCAGCCCTCCCTTAAAAAACTGTAAAATAATGTCAGCAAATGACTTCTGGAAGACTGTTTAGTCTGTTTCTAGCTTTTATTAAGAAAAAAAAATAGAAGAAGAAAAACAAAATCAATGAGTAGTTTTTAGTGCATTTCACTGTCCACTCAGAATTTTGTAAGCAAACACAGCAAATGTGTGCCTTTATTTTTGTTAATTGCTCTCTGGTTCAATCGATTTCATTTGTGTGAATGTCCAGCAAAGCAGAGAACATTAAGCACACAACCAGGTTGTTAAAGGAAATTTCTTACCGTGACTGAGAAAGTGTGAAAAAATACCTGTCCGTTTTCAGTAGAGCATGAAAGTGTTTCCTCTAATCCATGTGCAGTAAAAACAGTCCAAGGATGTCATATTATCAATCAGCTTTTAACAGAATTTATTTCAACAGTGTCTTAGATAATTGGCTAGCTAACAAAGAAGAAACATTTTCGTAGGCAGTTTGTGAAGGGAAAATTGTTTCTTGACTTCATATCAATTAGTCATCTGTCTCCATTTTCAACTGAAGTTGATGTTAGTGAATTCTGACCAAATTTTAAATTAGTAGTGCTGTTTAATTTGATTAAATTTGTTTTTTCTGTTTCTGTGTATCATGTCAAAAAGATTTGCTGGATATCTATTTTTTTGTTTGTTTCATTTGCAATGGGGAAAGTATAATGGGCTGCCATGCCCTGGCACTAACACTGCTAGATTTAAGGAATAGCAATAAAAAAACTTACCTAGGAAACTTATAAAAGCTCTCCTTTCTATTTAAAATACTGTGTTTTTAAAATCAGTGGTCTAATTGCCTGCATATTAATTAGTGTGGAATTTCTTAATATAAAAATAAGAAGCTGATTCGGCATATGTGTTGCAATGTATTTCATGAAGTCATAATTAAAAAAATGTGGTTATAGTCAACTTTATTTCTGGTATTAAAGTTTGCAGGAATGCTCTGAAAGCACAGGGTTTACAGCCATAATTTTAATTATGTGTTACTGAAACTGGTAGATAAATATGTTAATGACTTTTTGTATTCATTTTCATCGTTTTTGATAGCACATGATCTTAAAAATTCATCAACTTGTGTTTGATGGTTTTAATACTGAAAGCTCCCTGCATTTAAGAAGAGTGTGCAGTACTTACTGAAAGGCAACTGAGTGTGTTTATTCTAGTTGGTTCATTTTTATGGTAAATCCCAAAACATTAAGGATGCTTGTGCCTTTTTCTGTCAGCTGAGTTTCTGTTGGTTTTCTTGAGTACAAGTCTATGTGATGTGCTCAGAGTTCTAAAATTTGATTGTTTTGGAAGTCAGCTTCAGTTATAAAAATGAATGTTCAATTTAATCTCTTGTATAATTGTCTTCTTAAAATAAATTCTCAAATTGCCACAAACTACTGAAGAGTTCATATGTTAGATTTTTTGGTTACATCATTCTTAATACAGAAGTCTGTGAAATACAAAAACTGTAGCACGGGGCATATCTACTTCATAAATTCAAATAAGGATAATTATAAGATGGTTCGAAAGATTAGTTTTAATAAAATGTGAAAAGTTAGATGGTGGAAGGAAAATCCTGATGACAGGATTTGTGTTAATTTAGCTCACAGTTCGCCTTCGCTCTCTTCCGACAATCTTAATGCTGTGTAATCCTCCGTAATCTAAAACTGGCTGTGCACTGCTTTTTCTGTGAAATTTAATATCATCTAGATGGAAAAAGAACAGAATGAGTAACAGTTATAAACAAAAAAGCCAATGTATATAACAGAGATTTTTTTTCTAATTACTTGTGAGAAAGTATCATAGTTGCTATAACTTTTAGAATAATTTTCCATTGGTGTACTGCTGGCAATCTATTCAACATTTAAGAAATATGTATTTCTGTATTGTTGTTCCGAGAGATTTGAGTTGCACATTCAGCTAGAAGCTGCTGTGCTGTTGGCTTGCTGAAATAAAGTACAATGGCAATTTCCCTAGATCTTGGCTATTATAGTAGGAACATCTTATTTAAAGCTGCTTTGTTATTTGTGAATGCTCTAAAAGTGTTTGTTAGAAACTTGATCTTAAAAAATAGTAATGCCTGGCTTGAATTGACTTTTTTTATCCATTTCAGTCAAATATTTTCAAAGGTTTTTTTTTTTAGTAAGTTTTAAGTATATTTCTCTAGATTTCTAAGAGACACAGTGTAACAAAAGTGTAGCAAAAATGACAGACCATTGAATGATGGTGAGGAAAAACGATCAAACTCATGAATGAGGCATTTCATCAATATGTGAGTGTAGTTAAAATGTTGTGTAATTTCAGGTTCTTCAAAGTTAATACAATCCTGTTAATACTTGCAATGAAGAAATTTTCTTGAAATCCTCACTGAGCTCAGTAATTTTTGTGTTGTCCTGAGGATACAAGGAAAAAAAAAAGCAAACCCATTTTCATGTTATAGTTAAAGGTCAGTATACTACAAAGATTGAACATTATAAGCATTACATGTTAGAAAATTCTCTAATGTCTTTGGTGTTAAATTATTTTTGGGGTGTTATATAGATAACTGATCATTAAATAAACATTGTTAATTACCATTAGTCCTCATGTTATAATAGACAAGTCAATTAAAGATTATATTTAACTATTACAGTGTTTTTAATGCTGCATTTTAAAATTTTGAAGGAAATTTGTTTTCCTTTGCAGGTATTTAAATATCTTGAATGGAGTTTAATTTTCTTTCGTTTGTATAACTGTACTTTTGCTTTATGGAGCCATTTTTGTTCTTCTAGATTAGGGGGAAGTGTTTGCTGTACCAAAGTACTGTAGTGTGTTACTCATACACTTTAAAACAAACTGGAAATAGGGAACTGTCGTATGTATAATGAATTCCCTGTCTAGACACACACACAGCCGGAGATGAGTTTAGGAGGCTTGAAACTAGCTGGCCTTTTGGAAAAATAGAGTTTGTATTAGATTCCTTCCAATTTTTATATCCGAACCAATTATCAGTGGGGTTTTTTTTTTCAGTTACTTTTAAGGGATATGCAAAGTAAAAATACCTAAAGATTATCTTGTAATTCCTGTAAGATCCATGTAGAGTAATAACTGGAATATAGGGAGGATGAAATTACATACACTGCAATAATCAACCGTGATGCTGCAATAACTAATTAAAAATGTAATAACTAAGTAAAAACGTGGGGATGTTCCCTTTCCCACGATATTTAGGGCAGGAACAGTCTGAGGGCGCTAGGAAAAGAGTGGGCATTTACCATAAACCTGCTGTATTACCCACCTGGCCTTAGGTGTGTGGTGTGGGCCTCCAGGAGTCGTTCCTGGCTCCGCAGTGGGATCGTTCCTGGGGCTCCCGGTGGGGCCTCGCAGCCGCAGCCCTCGGAATCACTGCGGGCTGGATTGCGTGGGGACCGAGCGGTCTCTGTGCCAGTCCCCTCGGTGCTGAGCACATCCAACAGGAGTGGTTGCCTCTACCTCAAAGATTTTGTTAAGGATTAGAGGGCTTTAGCGAGGATTGTGTGGTTTCGTTGCTCCGAGCGTTGGAAAATGCATTTGTGGCTTAGCGCGAGTAGGGGTTACAGCCCGGTTTGAAAAATGAGCTACAGGAGGTGCCCATTACACCGTGAATTAAATAATATGAGTTGAAGCACAAGAAAGAACAAGATGAAGATGGAGAGAACAAAGGAGAGGAATAGCACTGACAGGTAAACTGGGCACAAGGACTAGTTCTGGGAGTACTTGGGGGTTGCCTTGTGACAAGAGTAAACAATTTAAGAGTAATTTGCCTGTATATATTTGGCTACTGGAAGGCTCTGCAATACCTTGCATCCTTTTTCTTTTGCATATTGAGTCAAAATAGAACATATTATTCTCTCTCATGAATGCAGTGGGATACTCCCTGAGTGCAATTTAAAAGATCAGTATTATAATTTAAGTCATAGAAAACACAGGTGCAGAGAACATAAATAAGATTGCACATGCTTTAGGCATTCCATATCATGAACTGCTTAATTATCCTTCTTTGCTTGTAATTGAATATATCCAAACCAGGCTTGTGTTTATGAACCACAGTGGGTGGTATTTCTTACAAGATTCCTTGATGAGATTGCCATATTAACTGACACTCTTGACCAAAAGTCATTTTATTACCTTCTAGCCTGTTAAGAGCAGTAGGTGGGTTTGTTTTTTTTTTCATGGCTTGATGACAGATGAGACTAGTGCTACACATGGGAATATTATTTGTGCTAAGATGTAAATGAGTAAGTTTTATAGCAGGGAGTTAAGAAGGGTTGCACATTTCTTTTTTTAAATGAGAATGAAAAGCACTGATGTCCATCAGCAGTGGTAATAGTCAACTCAAAAAGGGAAAAGCACCTGCCTGGAAGCTTCATGGAATAGGGAAAGACTGCCTGTGTTCAGACCATGGTTTATAGTGTAAAGCCCAATTAGAAGTATCTGAAGTTGGATGGTTTGGCTGACTTTTGCGCAGCAAACTGATACATCTGATTTGGATTCCCAGTGAATAAGCATCTATATCACAAAGCCTGCCTATTGTTCTCAGCAAAAGGAGACTGCATTACTTTATCCTCTGGAAGGAGGCAACACTCTCCATTGTGTGGGAGCTATGTGGGCTTACTTTATCCATTTCTGGCTGTGTTTGGTGCCTCAGTTGGATGCTGGTGGCCAGGATGGCTGTATTTTCCAGTAGCCTGGAGACCTCTGGATTTTGGCTTTCTTGGCCTTTTCTGGGATTGTGTGACTTTCAGTGGCCTTCTCAAGCTGCTAAAGTGGCCACATTTTGTTGTGTGTTTCCCCGTCTTGGGCAGTTGCAATTGGGACTTCTCCATGGCTCACATAGAAAGTATGTGTGTATGAAAGAGGGGTGAACCTCCTACTGAAACCAGTGGACCTCTGAAGTTAGTGTCAGGTTTGCAGTAGACTTGCTTATTTGTAATTAAGAATGACATTTGAGAAATAACCTTCCACCTAAACCTGCCACCCCGAACAAGAAAAGAAACGTCACCTTTGCTTGAAGTTCACTATGTGGAGGGAACACAGAGACTTTTAGACATTTTTTTTTTTTAATGCAGGGAGGAGCTGCGTTTATTCAGTGTTAGGCTGGAGAGAGGTTACCAAGCTGTTGGAAGAATTACTGTGACATTGCTGCAGTTAGTGAGTTTGTCATGTTGGGGCACTGGAGTGACAATGTGGCTGGTTGATCTCTTCCAGAAACCTCTGAACTCCGAGAATAAGTTTAGAAGTGATTATAGTAATGCTGTATCATTTACATAACTTATCTATCAGTAACACTTCCCATATTGTCAAGTGTGTGTGTTTATATATATGTCTGCTGAAAGGATCGGGTTCAAAGGATAAACTGTGACAGTGATGTGGATTCTATTTGACCTTGTAAAAAGGTAAGTACCTCCTCCTTGGCTGTACTGCTGTTCATAAAAGAAAAAGCAAACGCCTGCTTGAGCCATTTCTTCTTCCGCTACAGAGGAATGCAGGACTTACAAGAAAAGTAGCAAGTCTGATTATATCCCTTAAGCTTTTGATGACAATCTGGTTTGGGTTTTGTTCATAAGCATTTTATGTTGTTAAAGACTTGATTCATGTTTAGGATAAAGGGCTGAAATAACAAGGATTTGGGTCACTGTTGATTGTCAGCAATGTCCCTAAGTGTGGCTTTTCACCAGGCTTCATGCCATATTAATCACAAAGTTTGAGAGCAGTGGTGGGACCTGTCTCACCATCAGTCCCCAGCCTGTGTGCTGGATGTGTCAGCACAATGATGCTGGCAGATGGAAGAGTTGCAGTAAATATGCACAGTTATGGTTCAAGTGAAAAAGCTGTGGGAAAGGAAATACATTAATCCACTGCGGCTGTTTTTTCTTTTAAGTAAGCCTCTGTAATAAATTGTGAGTTTTTTTCTGGACTTACCCTTTAAATTTTTAGATTCCTTTCTTGAGTGGAGGAGAGAGTAGAATAGAAATTGAACTGAAGCATAAACACCCCCCCAAATCAGAAGCAACTGAAAATTAAATTAGATTGTACATATGGAAAGAAATCCTTTTCCATGTGTCATTTTTCCTGAACGTATTTCAGGAAAACCTGGTCTAGCAGATCATAAAATGTTTACTGTGCATGCAAGTGCATCATCTGTTTAGGTGATGTTGTGGAAGTGATGTTTAGGAAGTGCTTTAAAGCCAGAAAAAAAATGGATCCCTCTTTATGGGAAGAGCTAAACTTGATGAAAGATTAAGTACAAGCTCGATCTTTGAAAGTATACTGAATGTTTGATCATTTAACTCTGGGATGTAGATACTTTCTTCTTACATAATCAGGAATTTCATGTCTGATTCTCTTTCTTTGATGTTTCCAGTTTTAAGAACATTTAGCCAAAAAGGAGAGGACTTTAAATATTTTACTGAGTTGAATATTTTACAAAACATTTTATAAAATTCAAAACCATTAATCAGTTTTGAAAATCCTTTGGTGTTTCAGATGCCTAATTTTTGTTTTGATACTTATGTCATCATTTTGTTATTTTTTCAGTTGCTACGATTTTTGTATCCTGGAAGGACCAGATATGCTAAGAAAGCATATCTCTGTGTGCCATATAAATGTGGAGGAAAATAATATTTTTCTCTCTCATTTTGCCTTCTCCATTCATTTTAAATCACATTTCAGGTGCATGAAAACTTTATTTCTCACTTTTACGGTGGCCCCTACTCAGTGTGGCAGCAGTGCAGGATGCAGACTGTTCCAGTGCAGTGTGTCTGGTGTCTCCATAGGGTTATGAGGGAGGGGTTTGGGCTCATGCTCTCTGTGGATGCCACAGCTGCTGTTGTGGCATGTGGCACAGCCAGTTTGCCTGTTTGATGTTGGTGTGGGTGTTGCTGCAAGGGTTGGTGACAAGTGGCTGTGCACTGAGGACACGGGTAGCAGGATGCTAAACTTTCTCTGCAGAAGTGCTGTTAAAATTGAATAAAATGCCTGCTTAAAATGGGGTAGGAGTGGCAGAGCCTGCTCGCAAAGCTGAGATCAGAGGTGGGCACAGATCCAAGCCTAATGTATCTGCAAGATGTGCCAGTTGCTTTTGGTCCTTATTGGGGTAGATGAAGCTGTGACAGAGCTCTGTGTTGTTACATCTAGACCCATTTCTTGTGCTCAAGCCAGTTTATTTTAAGCTATCTTGAAATATCTCTATGCTGCACCATAGTGGGTAATGTATGCAAAGTCGTGCATCTCAGTGCTATCAGTTGCAAATTACTCTTCTGTCGCATGGAAACCTTACAAGGGAAAAAAGATAAATAGATATAAATGGTGTAAAACTCAAGCTAAACTGTTGCTGACTCTTAAATATTGGTCTCTTGCTTTCCAGAAATTTTGTGGAAGCTGGAAATACTCTAGGAAAAGGTGGCCAGCTAAGGACACTGCTGAATTAAGCCATGGCTTATATGTGTTCTGTTGTGTGAGTAATTTCATATCCTCCTAAGAGCTTGTTGATCTTTTTACAAGGATTTGATGCGGAGAAAGTTGGGGCAGAGGTGGATGCAAAATATGTGTTACACAGCCAAGTCATGCACAGTGAAATGGGTAAACCCCATGTGCTTGTGTCCTGCGGGCATCTCCTCATTGGTTAAAGGTTATTTTGGTCAGGTGTGTCATGGTACTTATATGCATGATCAATTTTATTCACCTTCTTCTGGCTTTTCAATATTGAAAACACATTGGAAAAATGCAAATACTAACTTAATAAGCTAACACTCAGGAAAACCATAGCAGAAACAATTTTTTTTTCAACTTTTTTTTTTAGCGTCAATGAAGTACATTGTGGGCAGAATAGCTTTAAGTTCAGCTCTCAAAGCAGCTTTTGTCCTTAGACAAAAATCTTTTCCAGAAGAAAATTGTGCACTGGCCAGCGCTAACTCTGATGCAGATGGGGCACCTAATTCCCTTGTGAAGGAGAAATTGTAGCCATGTAAAAAGGAGGAGATGCAGATGTTTTCCTTGTTCAGATCCTCTCCTCAGTTAATGCTGCACTATGCACCATGTGTGCGCCGTGCCATGTGGACCCTGCAATTCTCAGAGAGGATTTCTTTAAAATATGTACACAGCTCTAGAATGCTGCACTGTGATACGTGATCGTCACAACTTTTCTCCTTCATTCATCTCTTCTAGTGCTTGATCTGTGCCAGATACATAAGTATCTTAGGAATTAAGCTTTTACAGACTAATTTCTCTTGTTGTTTGTAGACTTTATTCCTTCTTTTTGCATGAGTTGCATTTGTTTGCATTTAGATAAAAGGTGAGATTTCTTGTTCACAACCACAGGACTGCAATCTGAAGTTTCGTTACGTTTGCACAACCTTCTGCCACTATTGCATTTTGAGATACAAAGTGTGAATCTCTTGTACTCCACAACAGTTTGCTTTTCTTCTTAAGTGTTTAATTGTTCTGTGCCTTGTCAAAATGAGACACTCCAGATGTTTTCACCCTACCAGAGTAAGGACTGCCTGATGTTTTGTTGGGGCAGTAAACTGTGTTTCTAGCCTCTTGTCTGAGTGCTTTGTGAGCAGTGCACCTAATGGAAATATCTGCTGGCAAATGTGGAGACTGAGAGGAAGGATAATACTGTGTTACTGAGGCTATTTCAGCATCAAGGAAACGAATTCATCAGCTGGTGGAACAAATACCCCAGTCTGTTGTATATTGGAAATTAAGCTTCAGCTTAATTACCTGAAACATTTTCAAAGTACCTTTTTCTTCATTAGAGGAAGAGAACACAGCAATCTTTTACCAGCTGTCTTTTTGATAAGTGTCCCTACATAGACAACCAGAGGCCGTGACATTCCTCTTAGCCCATCTTGATAATCTGAAAATCTTCTGTGCTGGAGCATCTGCTCCAGGGCAGTAACACAGGAACGTCAGATAAATTCTGTGTTTCATTCTCTGGGGATATATTAGACAGCAAGTTATACAATAATCTTGTGTGAGAAAAAGGGGCTACACCAAAACCTAATGGGATTTCTTCCCTAGGAATCAGAAAATTAGAAATATATTAGTCACCGTGCATAAAGACATTGCTGACTAGAAGAAATGGGACTGATTCTTGGCATGATTACATTATCTAAGAGAGGAATCTTACATTAACCTTCAGAAAGAGTACTGTAAGCCCAATGCTTAATCCCTTATTTTATCAGAGCCCAAACTCTGCTGCATTTGAGCAGGAGAACTTCATCCTCTTGGGTTATTAGCAGTTTTTATTAGGCTGTCCTAAAACTTGGGACTTTGTTGCATGATAGGATAAACCTTCTAAATTTGAGAATCATCTTCTGGGTTTTTTTTTTTTTCCAAAATGCAGCATTCTTCTACCATAGTTTTTCTTAAAAGTTTTACTGCTTTTTTTTATATGAACACATGGAAGTAGCAGTATTGTTCTGATCACACCCCAGGAGCAGCAGGAGCTCTGCATGTTCACCTGAAAGCTTGACAATGGTTTTGGGTGTCAAGAGAGGCAGGAATGTAATGTGCAAGAGATTCAGATTACCCTACACATGCAAAAGTCATACTGCCAAAAGGGCATTTAGTCCTCAGACATGACTCTGAGGAGATGCACATAAGCCAGTTGAACCAACCATTTTCGGTTTCTTTCTATTGGTTATCTTGATGTGTTTTAACATGTTCATTAGAGGGCTGTGAGGCTTTTAGCCTTCCTCTGAAGGACTGTTGCTGACAAGTAGAACACAAGGTTTGTTAATCAGTAAGTGAATATTCATTGTAATGAAAGACATTGTTTGCTGATTAAATAGTAGCTGCAATCAATAAATTCTAACAAACTTAGCACTAAGTGCCCTGTTATTTCCCTTGATATATCAGGTCTCTGAAAACCTGTTAGAACTCAGTCTCTTTCCTATGAGTTTCCCTGCTTGTTTGTGAAGAAATACCTCAAGGCATCAGTGACATCTTGCCCTTGTTCTCTCCCCTATGCTCTGTTAGTCTTCAGAAGCTCTCTGGAGCCCATGACATTGCTCTTCAAGGGATTGTTCCAGTGTGCTGGAATGCAAAGTGACCTTCGCTCTTAACTAATGCTATGGAGATCAGTGGAAATGCAGCAACATATCCCAGCAGTAAATCTGGCATTCTTGATTTCAATTACATGTATTTTATTAAATCACTTGTGCATCTAGGCTGAAGTTCGGGCTTCATGTGGCTCAGCAGTGTAAGCTAATTCAAGAATTATGAACAAATCTTACTTTTCAAAGTCATCTGCAGTTCAAGCTGAATTGTCAGGAACAAGAGATTTTGAAGATACTGGACTGCGTCAATAAGCAATGGAATGAAACAGCCTAAAATTTAAAGATTTTTTTTAACTAATTTGACACCTCAGACAAGAGCTCCATTGCACAGAAGTTTGTGAGAATGGTGCATAATTCTGTTGTTGCACAATCCAAAGTGCTTGCCATGGAGTAGAGAACTATAACCTTCACAGAAGTGGGAGATAACAAACTGTTTATCTATTTATTGTCCCAGCTAGTAATATGGGCAAACATCATCTTATTTTGAGAGGTACATATGTATGTGAATGTGCGTAATAAATAATTTCTCTTACGTTCCATTCCAGGACAAGATTATTATTATAATGTGCTGGATTTGGCACAAAATGTGAAATCATTTAGAAGATAAAGCCAGTGCAGAATGTGTCAGTTTGCTTTTTAAAGCAGAGTCCCTCTATGAAAAAACACAGCATGTGTTGTGTGATCTGAACTAATGGGCCTTTTCTTGCAAGCATTTAAGATAAAAGATTTCTGACTGTTTATTTTTTTCCTCTCAAATGATCCAAGCAGGAGCTCCCTGCTTGAGAGAGGCACTGCATCTGCATTCACTGCAGCTGAGGTCTTTGAGTCACTTTGGTCCTTTGGTTCAGGAGGCTGAGCTGGAAGAACTTTGCAGGAGAAGCCGGAATTCCTGATGGTTCAGCAGCATGTGCCTGGGATGGATCCAGGAGCTGCAACCAGTGCTTCAGGTTCCTGCCTCCACAAACACGAAACTCAGTCATGCACTGTCCAGCACCTTGCTGTCGATCGAGCAGACCAGCTCCGATGGCCCTGTCCACAGCCAGCTCTCCCAGGGCTTGCCAGGTTGGCTGCTGGATTGATGGAGAACTACAAGCCCAGCCTTGGAGACCACAAGCTATAGTAGTCTGGCAGGAAACCCCAGGAGACCTACCAGTGTTGTCTTGCCTAGTACTTCAGCCCAGAATATTTTGATTGCAAATGAATTAAGGACTCAGTGTCAGAGATAACACTTCTAAAGGCAGGAGTGTGAGTTAAAAGTATTTTTTCTGTGGAAATAAATAGAAATCTTTCTCTTGACTTCAGCAAATTTTGGAGTAACATTAGGATAGTTGTTTTTAATTGCCCTGAGTATCCTAAGGAATGAAGTTGAGGAGGTTATGGTAGTTATTTTTGTGGTAGATATTAATTTACTGTGTAAAATTATTTGCATTAGTATTCATCTCAGCATGACAAGTGATACAGTCTAAGCCTGGGTTCTCATGGACATTAATTCCTTTAAGACTTGTTTTCACACAAATAACAAATGAGAATTCATCCAGAATAACTTACATGGTGAACTGGAATTGGCGAGGAGCAGAATGATCATTCTATTATGGAATCAGATTTCAGATTTGTTTTCTGTGTTTGGAGAGTGGATTCCAGGTGGGGCTGTGTATCTGGTTTAGATACAAGATGAATTATGCATTAACATTAATTAATGATGAAGAGAAGAAAAATAGTAATCTGTTTTAACTTCAGCAGCTCAAATTCTATTAATCAGACTTATATAAAAGGAGCAACTTGGTTTTGTTTCATGTGGTAATTAGTCATAGAGAAATGTTGCAATATTCCCAGTCTAGGTAATCTAAAATACAAATTATAAACTTCATGTGACTTCATTTGTTGACCATCAGTTTTATCTGTTGACTGTAGAGAAAACCAAAGGTGACTATAAATCTAGGCTTGTATTGTGCTAGGCAAATACAATAATGCAGTGATCCCAGGGAGAATTGCCTTCGTTTGAAAAAACATGCAATTCCTCCCTCCAACCTTTGTATTACCTGGTTGAAGAGCAGAGCAGCTTTTCTGGGCTGAGCTACAGTCACTGTTTAATAGAGCAGGAAAGACCCACCATAGAGCAATTGAGTCCTGACCCTGTAAATCACTGCCTCTGATGGAATTCTTGCGTTTGCCCAAATGCCATCAATTATGGTCATGTTGCCTTTTGCAACTTCCCTCAGCCTCCTACCCAAAGCAGTGAGAAAGGGAGAAGTGGGCTGAGGGCCTTTTTTAAGAACGTTTTCATGAATTTGCAGCAGGGACATAGAAGATGACAGACAACAGGAAACTAGTACAAACATAATAGATGATTAAGACAGTAGAGGAGATATTTGAAAATACTGTGCAAAATATTGTTTGGAATTTCATATATAAATATTTCACGGAGATTTACGATTACATGAAGGGTTAATTTGAGGTGAAATAATACTGAAATTGATAAAATGTGGAGTGGTGGATATTCAATAATGTATCGAGTTCTCAGGTCTGGGTTCTCGAGTTCTTCCTTCTTCTGTAGAAGGGCTTCTTTTGTTTTCCAGATAACTTACCTGCTGTTTCTGGGAGGTTTCCTGGGGAGTTTTGGCTCTGCGTATCTGATTGTTACTTCCCACTTGAAGAGCTGAGCAGCATGGAAAGCCTGTAACTTTGAGGACAGCAAGTGCCCTGTATGTTTCTGTAGGCACAAGGATTGAAAGACACCACAAAGGTCACTGCTGTAGTGTTCACTCCAGAGGTTTATGGCTGAGAGAGAAGGGTTAAAAGTATTTGTCCGTTGGAGAGTAATAAACAGTTGTCACTGGCTATAAATTATTTAAACTGCAGGTGGTCTTTGGTAATGACAAATGCAGACTTTATGACCTATGTTCAAGCTAGTAAACACTCCAGTGCATCTCTGTGCTGGCTGGGCTAAAAATAGCCCCTAACCCCAGTGAAATCTACTTTAAGGATTTCTGTACTTAAATAACGTTTGTGTTTTACTATCTGCACTGCAAGAGAGAATGAGTAAGAGGGCATGATCAAAATAGGTAAAATCCTTACAGAAAATAAGAACAGTATAGTAGAGGAGTGAATACAGCAGCTGTGTGTGAAGGCTGATGGCTGATACTGTAAAGATTTGTTTATGTTTGTATCTTAAAATTATGGCAGTGCTAGAAACAAGGAAGCAATAACCCTGCAATATCTGTAAAATCTCAGACAGCATGACCAGCATTTGCTTGTAAGTGTTCCTCAGTGTATAGGTTATTTTTATTCTGCAGGTTAGTTATTTTTATGTGATCATGATTCCAATTAACTTAGAGATCTTAGGACTTCTGCAGTGTAATGAATTGTAGCTGCAAGACAGAGAAATGCAACAGGCTTTAGAACAGACAAGCAGTCCTGCTTTCCTGGCATGTTTCTAGAAGTTGCAGTTATTGAACCTATGCCTTGTTTCAATCGATATCTAGATAAGCTTAAATGGGCAGTGAACACTTCTGCTGTAGAGCACTATTGATTAAATCCGCAAACTAAATCAATAGTGCTCTACAGCAGATTTGTGGAAGGCTTACTGAAGTTACTGGGTTCACCTCCAACTGGTTAAGCATGTGTGCTAACCCAAGATGTTTAAGCAAATGCCGGTGTCGTGGTGGGTTTTGCTCAGTTTCTCTGCCTTTCCTCTCTTTGCTCAAGTGTAAAAAGTACATTACACTCAATAGTCAACAATCCAAAACTGCAAAATATAATTAAGCAGTTATGAAAGCACCTTGGAGTTCTTGAAAAAAGACTTTGCAAATTGAAATACCAAAGTCTAATTTTGAGGAGGCAAGACCAGCAACACATATTTAATGTGGCGATTTCTCAACCTCTTAGAGTGTTGTAAGATGGGGAGGAGCTGAACAGCAAGAATTAGTTCTGTCTATGCACAGTACATACCAAAACCTCTGTGTTCTACTGTGGCTGCTAAGCACTAAGACAGAAAGCATTTTGTCTGGCATCTGTTTTATAATTTCACTGCAAAGTACTGTTCCCATGCAAACAAGGATGTTAGCGGGAGAGATGGGATTCACTTGTGTCTTTCTTCAGCAACACACTGAGGCTGTTGCTTATTTCCTGGTGAGAGTGGGAATGAAGAAAGAAAATTGTTGATGATCAATGTGGTGAAGTGCTGAGAGTGTTTTATTTTATTTATGTTATTATGAATTAAGATTTACAAACTGTTTGGCCTCACAGGTAGGTTTGTCTACTCACAGTTCCTTATTCTGAAGACTCTCTAGCTGCTAATTGTGTTCATTCCAGTGCCCAAGAAAGATCATCCATACTGCCTCTTTTAATGAATGGTACAGGATTCCAGTACTTTTGGACAGATGTGGTCTAATGTCCCGTGGATCTCAGTTGTCTATGCCTACCTTTATGCAGAGAACCAAGTTAGAAAAGCAGAAGAAACAATAAATGTTAGTTTATAAAGGGTTAATTTAGTCATATATGATTTGCTATGCCCTGTTCTGAATGCATGTGTGCACATCTGCTCCAAGAAAGACCTTAAGACAGGTTATGGGAATAAAATTATTCCTGTGCTTTTATCTTTCCAGGATCTAGCTCTAGGTGTTGAACTACTCACAAATGGGTTTAAAAAAACCCAAAAGGGAGAAGGGACATATATTGTTACTATTGTAAGATTGGCTACAGAGAATTTTTATAAGGGCTACTCATACTAAATCATAGCACTCAGTCATTTCTCTTTCTGTAACTGCTCCGAATGGAGAAATGGAGAGAGAGAAAAATGGTCCTTACATTCATTCTTGGATTTATGCTTTTTCAGTGTACCAGATTAGCTTCTATGCTATGCTCTGCAGCTTGTAACAATCACCTGCTGCCCTGCGTGTGGGAATGTGCAATCCAGGTCTGTCTAACTCCTGAGAAGCAAAAGCCAACTTGCCCATCCACACGTAAATGTTACAAACTGCAAATTGCACAAGGGGCAAGTGAATTCATTTTTGCGTCTGTTTCTGTGAGAGGTTTGATGTTCCAGGTTATTTATATTCTGGAGTCATTGCCAAATATATGATGTAATTTCCTAACTTGTGGCCTTATGACTACTTGCTGATGTTATTCCATTTCACAAATAGCATGAATGAAATACAAACTTTGTACACCTAAAAGAAACCTTGTCTCGTCTGCTTCTCCCACCTGTTGTGTCTGTATCTATAGAAGATGCTGCTGCCATTGCTGCCTTTAGAGATCGTGTGGTGAACTACTCCTTCAGAAGCAGTTCTTGTATGTGTCAGACTGTAAGAAACACAAAATACCTTTTCTCTTTTGTGCTTATATGTTGAAGGTTCAGGTTCTTGTATATCCCAATACACTAGTGCCTATGGCTTTGTCTATTTGCATACGTATTTAAGCTGGTCCAATAGCCTCTCATTTCTTCAGCTGACAGGCTTACGCAATTTTAAATCCACTGCCCTTGTAAAAACAATAATTTTATGGTTTATAGCTGCATGGCGTGTGCACAGTAGGCTAAGCTGATTGGTAACACCAAGGTTTCCCGTGAAGCTGGTGGGATTGACAGCCACAGCTTGATGATGAAGACAGATGGAAATCTGCTGTGTCTGCAGGCAGTCATGCCCAGCAGGTTTTAAGGCAGCAGCTATTTGAACTCCAGTCACATAGTGAAGTCCAGACCCCAAACCCCTGGTCCCTGGAACTGATGGGATATGAAGGGTTGAAAAGAGTTTTCCCTAGATGTCTTTTATTGTTAGGCTTCTTGGCTTGCTGCTTTGGAGAGCTAATACAAGATACTAAGACGTGCAGCAATCTCATTGAGGTGAGGAGTCAAGTCTAGATATATTTCTCCTGCTTTCCTCAGTGAAGAGCTAAGCTACATCCTCTTCTGTTGCTGATACATTTGCTGAGTATGTGTCAGGAAAAACTGCTGACACTTGACGTTGCTTGTGTGGAATGACTGGTGCCTCCTCCCGTGAGCTGGGCCGGGGCAGGCGATGGCCAGGGCTAGTCAGTGGCTGTATTTGGTGGTGTATCGTGGTTTTCTCTTCTGAGGCACTGGGATCTGAATGCCAGTTTTAATCAGTACAAAGAAATTTTCCCTTATTCCTCTATGTCTTTTAAGACAGATAACCAGAAGTGACACTTTTTTTCCCAGTCAGTTATGGAAAAAATTTTGTTTTGTGCTCATAGCCCATTTGCAAAAACATTTTAAAAAATTACATCTTTCTCGTTTTCCTTTACATTTCACATATTTTTTTAATTCCTTTTGAGATCATTTTTAAATCAAGTGATTGACCATTTCAATATGAAAATGTGTGTTTAATTTCTTTATATTTGCCTCCTTTTTATCACACATGTGCAGTCAGTGTAAGTATGTGACAGTGTGATACAATTATTTACCTTTACTAAATAACATCTGTGTTCTGAGAGCTGTTTTGTCTCTCCATCATTATCTAATTTTAAGTGTATAGATTGGACCTTCGTAGCTTTGTGCTCTTACCTGCACAAGTTGTCTCTAGATGGAGCTAAGAAATAAAATCCTGTTGTTTGCCTTAGTTCTGATCTATAACCAGGAGATAATTGTCAGAAGAAAGGAAGATAATGCATCATCTTATGAACTATTTCCTCATAAGCCAACAAAATTCATCCATAGTAAAGGCCAAGCACAACTTTGTGCCAGGCTCCAGGGAGCTATGGAGCTCCCTGCATGCAGCAGCTGGTACCTCACAAACAGCGAAGTAAAGCATGTCTGGACATTGTAAGAAGCAGATATGAAGGCATTGAATTAACATTTAATTTACAAGATTGGGTGCTGTTGCTAAGTCAGATGTGCAAACTGAGCTCAGCTTCTGTGATCAGACTGATCCCCTATTACAAAATATGTAAGAGAGAAATTACTCACATAGCACCGATGGGCCATGGGAGACCAGCAGGAGGGAACTGATATTCTTGGTGTTTTTAAGAAATGTGTGTTGCTGAACCCTTGGGGAACTATTTGTGTGATTAAGGTCATGAAACTCATGGGATACCTCAATGGCTGAACCAGTGGCAGGTCAGATAGTTGTGATTGAACAGCAGCTTTGAGCACTAGATGGCAACTCTTGTGAGGGAGATCACCCGCCTCAGTGGAAGCGAGTTTGCATCCACCCAAGCCAGGGCTCTTGTCACTGTGCTTTCTAGCCCCTGCCTTGCTATATGGTGCCCATTCACTTCTCATACTTTGAAATGCTCTAGTAGTGCACGTGTGTGTGGAGCAATGCAGTTTGCTGTGGGATCTACTCTGTGGTTTCCCCCCTCTGTTGCAGACTCTTAGAGAGGACAAGCGTAGAAAAAGAAATGAAGCTGGATGTTATAGTATTAAAGAATTGATGAGTGTCTCATATCCACTGAGTTTTGATTGCATAAGGATTAATTTTGTAATCAAGTTCTGGAAAAGAATCCATTAAATAAAACCAGAGACCAATGGGAACTAGTCTGTTGTGTGGCAGTGTGTGGGAGGAGAAGGAAAACAGGTATGGAATATTTTAAAATAGGCCATTCAATGTGCCAGAGATCTGATGCAGCCAATAGCAGCACCCTTAGCATTGCTAAAAACAGATAATCTTTTCATGCAAAAACCGCAGCACACAATGCCAGCTGAACCCATTTCAGACGTCATGAACAGGGTTGCAGATGAATTGATCAAGGGAGTGAGATTTGGTGGTTGCTTAGGGACCAGTGAGCATGACCTACTTCCCAGTGAAGAGGCTTATGCTGGTTTGTATGGGTAACATGCTGATTTGGTGTTTTGGAAATGTTGAAATTCATCACTCTCAGGAAAATCTTTTGAGAAAAGTTGATTGAGAAGGAAAAATGAGAAGTGAATAAATTAAATTAGGGTTTTGTTAAGAAACACTTGCAAAATCTCTGCTGCACTATTCCCACTCAAAAACTGAAAATCCGACAGGGGCGTTCTGGCTGGGAAATTAAAAATAAAATCCATGGTTGATGGAAGAATTTAGATGTTTCAGGAGAATGACGCTAGAAAGGAATGAAATCCAGTACCAAATAAAGACTGTAAAGACGCAAAAAAGGAGCAGAACTGCAAAGAGACTGCAAAAAAAGGAGCAGAACTGTTCAATAAATACCCCACTTTCCAATAAATGCTTCATTTTCTATTTGGAAAAGAGCACGATAACCTTGTTATGTTGAATGAAAAGGATACAGTACACACTGAAGTCAATATTTAGTAAGGATATAGTAATGTTTTCCCTAGTAGAATTGCACTAAAAATCAACCCATATGGTTAGCTGCACCAAAGAATCTGAAGAATTGGATCCATAAGTTCCCAGAGATTTTTGCCCTGAGAATTTAATTAAAAAATAATCGAATGTGGGGATAAATTCAAACTGAGGAAGAAGGGCTAACCATTGAAAAATGATGACTAGGCTGGTTTGTGTAGCTGAAGTGTGGTGAGTCTAATACAAGTAAGAGACAATATTACAGGAATTTTTAAGATTAATACAATTGCTAAAGACTGAAATAACGAAAGCTTAGAAGTTAATTTCAGTCAGTGTTATCTTCTGTTAAAAGGAGCTCACTCTATTTTTTTTCCCAAGATTTTTAGTTTTGTTTGAAAAAGGTGAACAAATAGATAATGAGATTGTGTTTACAGTGTATTTTGCTTCATACTTCCCAGTCTTTTTACTTTTAGGGAAGAAACACATTATCTGTATAGCAACTTCTGATTGTATTAAAAAAATCCCAAATTCAGCAATGTCTGAGAAACATTGACAGTTGTGAATTTGCTTCAAAAAAGGATATTTTCAGTGTGATACCACAGAGACTTGGAAACAGTCTTACTCAGCATTTTCACCAACATTTTGGAGTAAACCTAGATGCTGTTCTCTAGAGACATAAAGATCACTGCAGTTTGGAATAATACTGTATCCTTAGTTTGTGCAGCAACACATCATATCTTAAAGCCAAATCCAAACAAGTAAGTTCAGAAATGGATATTTAAGTTGGAATAAAATTCAATTTCAATAATAAGGTTAATTAGCCACTGCAGTGCATCAAAAGGAAACAAACCTGATCAATTCTCCCTCTCTTGACTAACTTAGATCAAAACATTGGTGTTTTGCAGGAAGTCTTGCTTCCAAGCAAATGCATGTTAGTGGGTTAATGAGGTGAGGCATCCCAGGCTGTGGCATACAGGGTGAAGTGGGGTGACCCAGTGATGTGTCCAGACTTGAACTTTATAAAACTGTTTTTATGCATCATGAGAGGAGGAGTGGAAAAGGCAGATAAGACAATGTTAGCATTGCACCAAAACTTGCAAAAGGAAATAATAGCTTGAAGAAGCAGTTTCCAGGTATAGACAGGAAATTTAAATTGCATTTATCCAGCAGGGAGATAATGAAAGGATTAGAAAGGGAGAAATGGTAGAAAGTGGTATCAATCTCTCATCATCCCTAACTGCTGTATTTCCTTGTATTTGATCTCTGGCTTGTGAGCAAAGAGTTTTGTTAAAATCTTGTTTCTGTTCCTTTTAGAATCATGGAAACAGCTCAATCACCAGTAGTCAGCATTGAGTACTGTCTCCTCGTGCCATGGCATCATATCCTTTTGTGTTGCCCATAGCTGAATCAGAACTAAAACCAAGACATGCTGGGGATGACCCCAATTTGTCTGTCTTGCTAGAGCAAAACAATCCTCATGTGAGGAATACTGAGATGTGTGATGGTTCAGGTATGCCTGTCTCCAGGCTCTCGGACAGGGGATAACGTGCAGTGGTTTGTTGCCATAAATAGGGTTGTCCGCATGCTAGTGAAAAGTCTGTGATGGGGTGTATTAAAGGTCACAAGCCTGTGAGTGTCTAAGCTTTGTGTGTTCACTGTTTGCAGTATGAGAGGCTTGTCCATAGTTTTCTCTCAGCCTGAAGATATTTAGGTTCTGTAAGGGCATTTGTACTGAACAAGTGGACGTCACGTAAATACTGTATATGACTCAGCTGTTGTGTGTTGTCTTTGATGTGGAGGAGGCTCATAACTTAATGGAGTGTGAAGAGATGTTTATCTAGCTCATTTTGCTCATACTGAAAGATTAGCTCCTCCAAAGTGAGTGTGTACATGTCACTGCAAGGATTTTTGCTTTCTTTTCCTGAACACTTTATCCTACAGTGAGGGTGCAGCAAATGCTGCTCTGGAGTAAATGTGTAAATATAATACCATACTACAGAGCTTCAATGACTTGTAGTGACTGGGGCCTAAATCCGCCAAGGAATTTCACTATTGTTTATAGTTGAAGCAGCAGAAGTGGTTATTTGATTTATTCTGACGTCTTAAACTGACAATAGCCCACTGAATGTTAAACACATGCTTCAGTGGCATAGAAGAATTAGTTTGTAAGAAAATAATTATATAATTTTTAGTGTTGTGTTTTGTTTTTTGGGTTTTGTTTGTTTCAGGGGGGTTTTTGGTTTGGGTGTTTGTTCATTTGGGTTTTGTGTGATCTTGTTTGTTTGGTTTGGTTTGGTTTTTAAGTGTATCACAGCCTTTTCTTTGGCAGGTTTTCAGCTCTAACTGTGGGTGGCAGTGCCACTTCGAAGATGCTGGGATATCTTGTGAGGGAGTTTTATAAAAATTTGAGTAGGAAATCTCAAGTTGTGGCTTTTGAGAAGAAAGATAGATGTTTTTAAGCGGCGAAGCACCAGATTACAGTTGACAAGGTTCCTCTCTGCTTCATCCACACTGGGCTGAATGGGAACTCTTGGGCTGGAATTGCTGCAGTGGTGTAGAGGTACCTGTGCTTTTACTTAGGGTGTAGGTGTTGTGAAGCAGTGTGAAGCCAGTGGGCTTTGCCCTGGGGCTGGGAGGTGAAGTACTTGCTGTTGGTAGACCAAAGAGGTGAATTTTAATTCAGAGCTCTGAGACTTTTCACAGGTATAACATCCATGTTCTTGTTAGGCTTCTTGAAAACATACTCCACGTCCTAATAAGGACCAAATCGGTGGACTTCAAGCAAGCTCTTCTTCTTTCTTCTTTTAACAATGCTATGAACTTCTAAGGGAAGAAAAGAAGGCATAGGGATCTCCTGCAGTGGTAGTGACTGCCTTAGAGCCTAAGTTGGGCAGGTTTGGTGGTGAAGGTGGCAGACCCCTGACCTGAGATCATAGCCGTTCTACAAATCATTGCCCCTGGGTAAATTGCAATGTGTGAAGTTATCTAGGAGGCACAAGGTTGCCAGAGAGATGTGATTTGCAGCTACACTGAGTCATAGAAATAATTGTGAGAGTCTAGTTGCCTTCATGTGTCTCTTAATGTTTGTGTTATATCTGTAGTCGTTTATAGTTACACAAAGATATCCTCATATATGTGTTTCCTCACAGGGAGTTCTCTATTTCAACAGTTTCTAAAAGGTATTTGTCCTAATTTAAGTTATGCATTTTTGTGTACATTGAAAAGTGTTAAGGAAAAAATAAGAAAAAGCCTCTAAATTAATTTCAGTATTTAATTTTTTCTATATAGAACAATTTTAGAGCTCACTTTACCTGCACGCACACTGCTGCTACCAACTTTGAGTAGGCTCATTCCTTTTGCTGCTCCAAAGATAGACTTCTTTTTACAAGAACCTCATAATTTTTTTGCTGGCTGATACCAGATGTGTTGTCAAAATTTACAGGTTTTCCCATCACTTAATAATTTCCTTTCTTTTTCCTGGGTTCAAGCAAGTCCAGCTTGAGCAGCTACTGCATTGCATCCAGCTCATCTGCATGGCAACTAATATTTGTAGGCAGCTTTCTCTTTCCCTTCTGTTTCTGCAGTAAATGGCTGCTATGGGTCTTTTAAAAAGTAGAAAAGGACAAATACGTGTACAGAGTGCTTCAAAATTATAATACAAATGACTCTACATCATTATTCCATTGAAGAAGAGCTGTATTGTTTTTAAGCATTTTCCATTCCCTTCAAGCAAAGGAGGGCACAAGGACAGTATTGTTCATGAGTCCTGGCATAGATCTCTGTCCTTGCTGCTCCAGCAACCTGCAGCAATGCAGAGGCAGCTGCTTTAGTGCAGCAGGAAAATTGCTTTTTGCAAGCAATTCAGCTGCTGCTCATGAGAAACAGAGCTGCAGGATTGGTTTAACTTTCACATAAATGTGGTCAAAAGATGTTTCTGGTGGAGTTTTAAGTCCTAAAGATTTCACACTTGTGCAGTGCCCTGTGCATATACCAGGGTACTGATTTTGAATGCTAGCCCAAAATTCCCAGTCAGTGTTCAAGTGCTGGATGCAAGTTGTGAGACCTCTACAGATGGTTGCAAGGTGTGTTTTTTTTTTAAAACACTTCAGGGAATGTGAGAGCTGGCACCAAAATTATTTTGGAATGCAGGCCATCAGAAAAATGTGATGTAAAACAGATTTCTGTGCACTGTTACAAGTTAGTGCAATATTGATCTGCTTTAATTAGTGTCATCCAGAGTAAAGTAAGATTGTTACGTGGTTTCTTACTGCTTTTTATGAAAGTGTCTGAAATACAATAAGGCATAACAGTATTTTTTGAGTATTTTTAAGCATCTTCTCTTCACATAAAGGGCTGCCTTCCTCAGTGGTGTGACTTTTACAATTTGACTGGATTTATGGCCACTTAGCCAACAGTGAACTTGATCGAGAAGCTGGTCTAGCAAACCTTTGTTCATTTGGGTGATGATCCAAGAACCAAGGCAAGGAACTGGAAATACTTTTACCAGTTGGTATTCTGGGTCAAACCCTCTATGAAACCCATTTTTTAGCTGAATTTTAATGGCTTCATGTGTCCTACATCTATAGGCTTAAAATTATTTAGCAAATGTACCTTTTGCAAACTGGGACATGGAGCATTTTAAAGCATAAACCAGCATCTTTGGTAGAAGAGATTAAATTATGAGTATTTGAGAATTAAGAGAGAGTCAGAGCTTTGCAAAGGCTTGGCTGGAGGAGGATGCTTTTCTGTGACAGAAAATTTAAATTAAGTTATATTTCTGTGTCCCAAAGTGTCATCCGAATCACATGCTGCAGCTTGCTTCTGTTTCTGGTAATGCTGTTTGACATATTGTCAGCAACGCCCAGTATGTTTTTTTCCCTTCCTCACTGTGTGTGTGCCAACACATTTACAGCTGTGATTAAGAATCCTCTGTTTTATGTTTCATATGTTTTTGGATTACATCACACTGAAATAGGCCAGTGTTCATCTGAGAGTGCCAAAGAGCACGTACATCCCATTGCTTTTCCAGGATAAGTCTTGAGAATAAACCACATGTGGACACTTAGGGAAAAGGTTGGTGAGAAAGCTGAAGATGCTTAGCTGAGCAGGAGTTTACTTCTACAGTGTTGGAAAATGTCATAAGTGTATTCATAAATTGTTTAAATTCTGAAAGGAGGCTGAAGAGTTTCTAACGTGGCAAGTGAAGATTTACTGCCATCTACTGTAGAGCTGAATACTGGCTGTGCATAACACATTTAAAAAAATTGAAATGAATTAGGTTAGTGTATGTTATTTTGAAGGGGGAGATGGTTAAGATTTATTATCCCAAACAGACAGTAAGGTTTGAAGCTGTGCTTGAGTAGTGGCAGGGGAGTGGTCCAGAGCAGAAGCCAATGCATCAACTTTTGGAATCTGTATGAGACAAAGTAGCCAGATACAACCCTGAGCTGTCCACAGGCCATTACAGCTACAGATGCCCTTTAAAGATGTCCTTCAAGTGCTAGAAGAGCACACAGCTATTTGTAATGGTTCTGATTTCTATTATCTTCGTAAGATAGGTAATTAATTTTAAAAACACTACTGTAGGTGGTACCTATGAGTAGATTTGTACTAAATAGACTCTTATACAGAGGTAGGGAGTCCTTAAATTTTCTGTGTGTTTTGTTAAGGTAAAAGGCAAAACACTGAGTGAAAAATAGTTACTAAGAGTGGGCTTCTGAGCACTTGCATCCTGCAGCTGGGGCTGTATATCCCTTCACATGGGCCAGGAATGCAGCCCTTTGGATAACTGAATTCCTGTGCCACTTCCAGGCCAACTGTCTGCCTCTTTAAACCTGCTTCAGGCTCTACCCTGCCTCCTGTTCATGCAGGCTTGTTTCACAGTGTGCGAGATGGCAGTGGCCAGCTAAGGTGCCTGTGCTGGCTGCTGAATCCATACCAGTTTGGCCAATGGAGAGAAGCAAGTGGGAGTTTAGATGGGGGATGCTGCCATTCAGGCTTTCCTTTTGGGATTTTTATTGTGCTTCAAACTTTTGCTAGACAGGTCTTTGTATTAATGCATCTTTTCTTGACATCAAAACCATGCATTTCTTTTAAGACTTAATTAAGCCTAGAATTAAAATTAGAATTTAAGGCAATTCTAGACAATGGGAAAGCTGTACTGAAATGGTCAAGGAACTCAGGCTGTTGTTAAATTTTTTTCTCTCCAAAGCACAGAAGTCCCAGGTCGTCTTTTCACATGCCTTAACCTATTTTGGTTCAATGATATTTGGGATAAAAAGTTGAAACCGAGTTTAATGTGCAGGAAAAAAAAGCCCATAAGTTTATATTCCTGCAGTGGTAAGGCAAGAGTCATTTATGGCAGTATTAGGAAGGGTTCTTCTACATTTTGCTTCTTGCAAGAAGGTAGCTTCTTCTGAAAAATTCTTACAGGCTTGCAGATGACTCAGTGCAGTAACTTGTACTTTTTTGTGTGTGAGGAGTTTGAATTTTCTGCTGTTAGGATGTTCTTCTACTGTATAGGATCTGTGGTACTGATCTTATTACAGCTGTGTACCACCACTGCTCAATTGCATCTAGTTTTATGTCTTTTACTGTAAAGGTGCAGTAAATTCTGATAGTGATAATGCTAATTATATGAGAAAGAAAAACAAACAGCGCTGGCATTAGCAAGGAATCCTTTTTCACGCTTCCAAGACACCATTACAGAGGGACAACATTTCTTACTCAGTTTTCTGAGAAAAATTGCATCTTTCTGCTCTCACCGTTTCTACATGTTGTGTTATCATCTATTTATCATAATTTTTCTAGCGGTTTTCAACAATTAGAGAAGATTTCCACAAGGGTAAATATGTCTGCTATAAATATGCTGCTAAATATGCTATGGTATTGGAGTTCAGTGTTAAGCTATACAATAACTATTGTTAATATAGTTCATATTTCATCAAAAGAACACCTCAGGGTGCTTACTGTAAATGAGTTCCTAAGATCACAGTAGGGCTTGTGCATTTTCACTTATAACCATAAGTGAACCAGATGTACTAGAAATGCCAATGTATATTTTTTGCTGGACAGCTTCATATTATGCTACTTAAAATTAACAAATATTCTTAATGACATTTTGAGTTGTCACATTTGAAACACAGTAGTGCAGAATTAATTTGGAGGGAGGACTCTTACAGCATCTGCTTATCTTTTTACCCTTGCTGTGTACCTTGCTGCTTTTAAACCTGTGATTGCCTGGAGCATATTGAGGTTGAAATATCCAGATGTAGGAAGAGGGACAAGGATTTTTTCTCCAGAGGAATTAATTTTTTTGGCAGCCACTGTAGACGGGCAGGTGTGGGCAACTTTGGTGTTGGCTTTAGGTCTGTCACTCGATAGGGTTGCTAATGAGCTGTTTTATGCTTCCTTGCTGTACTGGATGATGTTGTAATTCCAAGGATGGTCTCGGGTTTCCTTTTGGGAGTATTGTCCGCAGCTCCTCAAGAGATCTTTGCACAGGATCTTTCATGGAGCTGTAGTTAAAAGTCTTTTCTGATGTGCACATATAGTTATTCTTTGAGTAAATGGGAGTGCCCACCCAGACACTGGAATGCTCAAGCATAATGCAATGAATTACTTTCACCATGCCTGATGGGAGGGAATTCCACAGCCTAATTGATTACACAGAGCACCGAGCAGGACCAGAACATGGAGAAGGCTATGCCTTGCAAATGGTTAAATGCCTCTTTATAATCAGGTGCAGAGCATGTCAGAGTCTGTAATGAGCCTGACTGAATGTTTACCAGTGCAAAGGTATGAAAACTTTAGAATCACATGGAAAAATTTAATCCTGTCACTGTGGTGTGACAGAGTTGTATTGTAAGTGCACTGAGGCTCCCATGTGACCATTAACAGCATCTTCTCAGATCTCAAATATGTTCCAGAAAATGCCTAGAGGAGGCTGAGTCTGTACTACTGAGATCAATAAATATTTTATCTTTGGCTGAAATGAATGATAAGAATACAGCCTGAAGTGCTTTTTGTATTTACCTTTAGTTTCCAGTAAGTTGAAAGATAAGATGAAACATAGTGGACATTAACCGTTTCTTTTGTTTGTTTTCTTGGGAGTTTGAGAACCTGACATGTAATCTCTGAAATGGAGCTTTAGAAATAAATCCAACATCTTACACCTTAAGTTGAAAGAAACTTTTTTAGTAATAATGCTTCTTAGGGTTTTTTTACTATTTTTCACTCTTCTGGTAAGAAAAAAACCCACAAGAAACAATAGGAGATGCCCGGATACTTTCAAAGCAATAAACAGTGATGTTTTGCTTGTAATCTTCTACCTTGGTTCAAGGAAAGGCAATCAATGAAAAGTTTAAAAGACTTCATGTGTTTTTCAGTGTGAACAAATAATGGTTATAAAGTTTTTGTGTGAGTAAATAGTTTTCAGCTAGAAAAAGGAAGATCCCATTTATTTGAAATACTCCCAAATCTGTATTCCTAGCAGGATTCCCCAGTTGTCTTCTGTGGGTTTTTTCTTAAGTGTATGGAAAGCTGTTGTGAACCTCTCACATGCTTTTTCAAGGGAAGTAATTGTGTCCAGTATTGTCCCTACATGTGATTGTCTGCATCTGCAGGAAGGTGTAATCAGACTCTCGTGCAGTTACAAGCCAAGACCAACAAAATATAAAAAAGTCTCACTTCGGTGTGCATCCTTCTCTTGACATAGACTAGAATCATTAAATGGTGTATGAAATATTTAAACTATCTGAGTAGTTCCCCACTGCTCTGCTTCTCTGTGATTATTTGGCCACTTGCTTTTATGTGCTGGGGAGAAGGGTAATATTCAAAGAGAGAATTTGATCATGGAGGGAAAAGGGACCTTGGATTTTGACGCAGAAGGTCTTGCACTCATAGGAAGAGGGACAAGTGAGCAAGTGGCCCCTAAAGCTGATTAAGTGGAAAGGAAAAGTGCATTGCCAGTGCTGTGAAGAGTTTGAGATAAGGACTAGTAACAGTTTGCATACCCTGGGACCTACAGAACCATTTGAAGAGGAAGAATGTAGGTGCAGGAGCTCTGTCATGGGTTGAAGGGTTGAGGGCTGTGCACATGTTATGAAGGGGTGGGTCCCGTTAATTTAGACAGGAGTTGCATGCTGAAGTTCTAGCTGTAGCCTGAAAAGAAGAAGACATGGATAGGGAAGGAGCAGAATTTGTCCACCAGATACTGCAGGGAAGAGGATTCATAAGGTTAGCAAGGTGGAAAAGAGGACAAGCAGAGAAGGACAAAGAGCAGGTGAAGCTACAAAATATCCATTGTCCAAGAAGGGAGCAGGTCAGATGTGTGAGAACCTTCTAGGAGGTCAGGAGAGATGCACCAGCGCTTGCTCTTGTCTAGGTATTTCCTGAGACTATTTTCTTGCCAATTTGGGAATTTTCTCTTGTACTTGTTTATCCACTGCACAATATGAGTCAATTCATTGGTCTTTCACTCAGTCCAGAGAAGGACAAGGCAAGTGCATGGGCTCTTTGTTCTCCTTTTTGCATTTCCCCCCAGCTTTCCTTCTTAATACTCTGAAAAAGCTTTATCACAGTTTGTTACATTCTGTTTGTTATCCTTGAGTCTGTTATATTCTGAAGCCAGACACCCCCATCTAGTGGTTATTCTCTCTTCACTCACCAAGTACCAGTTTGGGGAGAAGGATGCCATGCACACATGCGCAGCAATAAGACCAGCTGTAGCCCCTTTTTTAACCTCAGTATTTTCTTTGTGGATGTCTTAAACTGCTGTGAGTACAGAATAAAGTACTTAATTTTTTTTTTTCCCCACAATAAAATTTTTTTTGCAACTTATAGTTTGCACGTGGAAAATAATTTGCTACTATATGGAAGGGAGTTGTTTTCCTACTAATTTTGACACAACAAATACACATGAAGATGTTTGTCATCCTAACAGTATGTAGAAAACAAAGCAGGATCAGGCTTGTTAATAAGAAAATGTCAGAAAGAACTAGTTAATGGACAGTACTCTGCAAATTAAATTATTGCATTAAAGTAAAACCTTTGAGGGCTCATAGCGTGTATAATAATGCAGAGTCGTATTTCTGCTGCATGTAACCCTTTGTGGCCTTTCAGAGAAAAACGTGATCACTTGTTTTTCTTGTTGGAGCCCTGCTGTCCATGCAGGTTACCCCACAACTCACTGTTATGTTGCTGATGGGTGTTGGTGGTTGGCTGTGAGTCAGGAGCAGTTCAGGGGTGGTGTTTGTCTGAGAGTTGTCCAGGTTGGGGTTGTAGTGCAGCCATACAACCCTCCCTGGCTGCCAGGGAAATGCTGCCAACAAACAGTCTGGCTCTCAAAAGCTAAGATAGACATTTTCAGGACTGTCTGGGATGGCAGAAAGAAAGAGAAAGGGAACTCCCCCCTGTTACAAAAAGACAAACTCAAGATGTGTATGAAGTTGGTGATGGCAAGCCCTCAGCTCCTTCCTCTCAGGAAGGTTTATATTGCTTTCTCCACCCTGGTGTCTCCTCCACCTGTGGGCAAAGATAACTCTCATGGACGTGATTGAAGCAATGGAGCCAGACTTTTCTGTTTCTTCCCAATCCTTCAATTAATTTTGTTTCTCCTCTCAAAACCTTTTTTTACTTTGTCTATATAGATACATATTAATCGCAAGATAATTTCTTGGAACTTTCTCCCTCCTCTGAATTAAAAACTCTGGAGGGCTATTCAGTATTTGCTTTATGGCAGGAAGGGCTAAAGTGTAGCCAAGGCTTACAGCTGCCTGCAGTTTTCTTGGGTACAGCTTTTCCTGCCTGACACCCAGCATCTGTCACTACACCTGCAATTAAATATTTTCTTAATGTGTAAACTGAGTTTCTCCCTTAAAAAAGCTGTGTTGTTTTTTTAATGTCTGGGAAAAAAATTGCTCAGAGGCAGCTCCTGTTACTGATCAGGAAGTGGGGTTCAAGGGGAAGGAGAAAGTGGCTGTCCATCCCGTCTTTGGCAGTGGGGGAACATCTCCAAAGTTGTCTGTCTTAGTACTGTGTGTAGGAGTTGGTGTCCTCATCAGCTGAATTGCTCAACCATGTTTATTGCTGGAGATGATATTAGGAACATTCAGCTGAAATTCTGAGAATTCACTCCATTTCCACCTTCCTCAAATGAGTATTTTTAACATATATTTTAGATAATAATTTTTCAGAATTTTTTTCTTTACTGGAAATGTCCTACGCAGGCACGTCCCGTTACCATAGCAGAAGCAGAACTGGTTCTACATTACATCTGCTTTTATTTTATTTTTTGCAAGCTGTTAATGACTAGAAAGCCATTGGGTGGCAGTATCAGCCAGTGAGCACCTCCATTAGTTGCTGAGCTAAATGCAGGAGTGTAGGTAGAAAGGATTAGAAATTACAAGTTTCTTTAGTTGGAAAACATGCATTGGCTTGTATTTGAAGATGCTGGGTCAAACTCCATACAATATACATTTTGAAAATATTAAAAAATTAAGTATAACATCTTTGCTTTAATTTCTTCAAAAGCAGAAGTCTTCATCTGTAATATCAAGATTTTTTTTCTTAAGTATTGTGAATGTAGAATAAAATTCAACAGGAGCTCCGGGTGGTGCACTGGATGCCTTTGGTGTGTGCTTGCACAGGGGTTTAGGTGCTGCTTGAACTTGGTATTCCTGAGCTATGCACATGCTTCAGGGTAATAGCATCTGAGTTGCACATCATACATTTATTTTCATTTTCCTTTTATTCACTTTTCAGCTAATAAAAAGCTCACTGACGTGTTCAGTTTCATGGCTGGAAAGTAGCATTTGTGATGACCCACTATTTAATTCTACATTTGGAAGTAGCAGACTTTAAATATCAGTGTATTTTTGATGATGTAAAATGTGCAAAACTGACTAAGAGTGCCTGCTTTAGGCTCTATTTCTAGCTAAGGCTGTGTTTTCTGTAATAGGAGTTGTAGTTATATTTGTCATAGGGTATGCTGTCAGCTCCATTATAGGCATTTTCACAGAACTGCTGTTCTTTATGTTCGTGCTGTTAGCTCTCAGCACTCTCTCCTAAGTTCAAGGCTGGAAGACTGTGAAAGCTGCAGGCAAATTTTTACTTGTTCATAAGATCTTGCACTTCGCAAACCCCATCTGAACAAGAACACTTTAAGTGGTACCTAAAAAAGCCCTTTGATCATGTTGTTCACATCTTGCTTTCAAATGCACCAGATAATGCCACTTGTTTAAGCTTAGTCATGTCTGGAGGAATGTCAGGAGTCTGCATCACATGAGCTGCTCCTCAGATTTCCCAGCCTGCATCAGCATGTTTTCCTGCGTAGAAGCAGAGCAGAGATGTTATTAAAATGGCTCATCCTAGATGTTAATACTGATAGTTAAATCTCAGACTTAATCCTGTTCTTTTCACATTTATGTTTGTCTGCTTTACGTGAAAATACTTTGGTATCTTTCTTTCCCTAAGGTGTATGCATGAGGTGGAAGAACATACTTTCTAACTAACTGCCCTGTTTGTGTTCTTGTTGACAATTTCATTTTTCTGCTTAGCCCCCAGACTTACCACCTTAGGGCAGCTTTGAGGTCACCTTCAGTTTCATTTTAAGCACTTCTATCCTTTCTGTGATCTGCTTGTAGACAGTGTTGCTTGTCCTCTTTCCTTCTTTGAAGACCAGGAGGGCAAAAGGGCTGTCGGCATGTCCTTGCTCATGCTCCTGGTCCTTCTCCTGAGCAAACACGGCATGCAACGGGAAGGGGAAGTACCTGATACAATCTGGGTTTGTTCCTTACTGTTTCCTGCCTATGTGGTGCTGGGCAAATCACTGAGCCTTTCCTCCTCAGCATCCGGGGCCACTGTACTCACCACGCTAGCTGTGCAAATCCTGGAGAGAGTGAGAGATGAGGAACCATAAAAATCTGGCAGCACTGAAATGCTGGGCTGTCTTATGCCTTGCTGTCAGGGGACTTTTATTCAGGACAAAATACACTCAGAGTGTCCAACTCCACCCCAGGGCTCTGTTCCCAGGGTCTCTGATCCTGTTTCAAGAGTCAGAAGTTGACTGGCATTGCTTCCCAAGGCTTCAAGCCTGTGTTTTGTCTGTCTCATCCCCACAGTCCCTCCCCCATGGTACACATGGAGTTGGACGCCCCACATGTGCCCATATAGGGAAGGGTGCAACTATCTTGTTGACATTGGCTAATCCAGACAGGCATGTGAAGGGGGAGCAGAGTGTGATGCTCACATGTAGCGTGGCAGATGGCACTTGGGACTGGCTGTCTCCATCACACCCCTCAAGAATGACATATAAGACAGGGGAAGAGCTTTTCTGCGTACCCCTGCATGCTCCCAACGGAGGTGCTGAAGAGCTGGGCTGTCGTAGCCCCCATATATTGAGCCAGACTCACTCTCAGAGGAGAAAATAAATGAATCTTTCCTGTGCTACAAATTAATGGCAGCTCTGCAATACTTTTAATTTCTACAATATCTGTGCATTGTTTTAGGTGAAAATAACTGAACAGGACAAAACAGCCTGCAATAAACACCATCCTGTATTGGTGAAAGCCTAGCTGACCATGTCCTTTTCCAGATGTATGGCCAGATGGGACAAAACTCAGACAACTGCTTCGTTACAGAGTTTTCATCAATGACATCTAGGTAGCTCTCTGAGTTAGGTATCCATATCCTAATGCTGGAGTGGACAGCAGTGCTCCCTATATGTATTATTCTCTTTCAAACTCCAATGATGAGCAAAGACTGCTTTCAGTAGACTAGTCAGAGTGTGAAAGCATCTGAAAGTATTATGAACACAGAGACCACGGGCCAGATCACAGCCAGAAGACCTGATTGAAGGCTTACTAAATCTGATGAGAGAGAGACTTGAGGACTGATCTGTTGTGCTGGAGAATTTTAGGTAATCCGATTAAGTAATTGAAAACCAACTCACCCGTGGAAACTGCTCAAGATCTCTTTATAATTGTGCTGAACACTTAAGACTGTCTTCAGCTGGTGTCCCATCCACTAGATTATTTCCCTGTGTGATGATGAACCACTGCATTCACTGTGGACTGCAATACAAAACTCAGCAGGAATAACAGAAAAGTAGGAAAAACGTCAGTAAAGCAGATAATTGCTTTAGATGGGAAGCAACTGGCAGTAGTCTGGAAGGCCAGCTTTTTGCTGCAGTGAAAGGCGTTCAGTCTGCATTACACATATGGGCAACTGGGTATTTACTGGTCCTGTTGAAAATTTTACTATTCTCTCTGATAAATCATATTTTCTATAGAGATAAAATACTTGTGCTGGAGTATTTGATTAGTGCAGTACTTGAAGCAGCTGCAGAAGAAGTGTGAATGGTGGACACATGAGCAAATCTCAGCTCAACAGAGGTTTTCTTGGCTAGAAAGGACCACTAAACAATCAAGGCAGACCCTAGGTGTAACACAGATGTCTCATCCTGTGTCACACAGAGGGTCTTTACCCTCCCCAAACATGGTTTTGCAACTCATCCCAGAGGATCAAGAATGACCCTGACTTTGGCAGCAGCCCTGCAGTGTAAATCTCAGTAGTTTATATTGGCAGTTAGATTTGATGCTGCCAGTCTCTGAAGCCTTACCTCTACAGATGCAACTAAAAAAAGAGTCAGAAATACTGATGTAGACCTATTTTGGTATCTAAGAGTAGTCGTACTCATTATCCTAGAAGACTGATAAAGTTTATTGCTGTTTCCTAAAAAGTATTTATGAATTTTGAATGGGTTTGCTAGTAGTTGTCCAAAAGCGTTAATGTCTAGCACCCAAAAATTTTAGAATCGCAGTTCTGTGGAGTATTTCTGGTCTTCAGTTTATTAGTTAAAGACATGTAAGACAAATGTTCAATTTTCCTGTCTCTCATAAAGAAGCTGTAGATGAAATTACGTGATTCCAGTCCCAGTAAGGAATCTGATTTCCTATCCTGGCCGAATCAGGCTGTGATGCTGGCTGCAAAAAGAATTGCACCTGCCTTTTTTTTTATCATTTGTTTGAGTACTGGTATATGGAGCAGGATGAGAGCTTAGGAGAAGTGACTGGCTGCAAGTAAAAGCAGAAAAAAATACATGTGAAGTTTTCTGCATGCACTGTGAAGACAGCTTCTCAAGCTCTTCTTTCTTGGGCGAAGAAGATACTGCTCTGTTTTACTGTGCGTTACATTATAGAGTTTGAGATAGATAAAGCCAACTCCATTTAAAAGAACTTACTTGGTTGTTACAGAAATACGGGAATTCTGACAGCAGATCTAACCACAGTTCTGTCTACCAGCATCTCATTTCTTGGGTATTATAGAAGCGTGACTCTAAAGCTCATTTTTTATGGAATATGGAGATAGGCATCTTCCAAATCCCACCCTGTAGGTGGTGTTTTATGCCAAGAGATTTTCATGCTCGTGTTTCTTCCAAATATAAGGATGTGTCTTTTAGTCAGTCATCTTCTCTGAGTGGGGATACTCCCATATCTGGAGATCTTGTTCCATTTTTTTTTCTCCAAAGTTCTGCTGTTTAAATATTCAAATTGATCCATCACATTCCTGTTTGGCTTGCATTGATACATTTGACTTCTCGGGATGTTTTCTGAATGACGTACTGATGGTTTTTGTAGCATTAGCACTATGATCCAGAAGCTCCAGAGATAGAGGCAGAAAAGAGATATCAGAGTCCAGAAATTATGCTAGGCAATTTATATTAGACGATTGACCTCTGTTTATGCATGGCTTTCTAATTCAATCTCAAAGTAGAGTGTAATAGAGCAGAACTTCCTGAAAAGATGCATCATGGAACTTACAGCTCCTTATCAAATATGTCATTGCCTTTGACTCAACGTTTCCTCTTGTCACGTCTCATCACGTGCCAACTGCTCAGTTAAAAACTGTTCTCAACTGCATTATTTCATCTATTCTTTTTCAGTCCAAGTGGTCTGTATGATTTTTTTCCTTATCCCGACTAATATTTGAAGGTTGCCAGTGAGCCTTTCTCATCTCATCAGCCCCTGGGAGCATCATATTACCTTACCAGAGGGCATCAGGCAGTTGAGAAACCTTGCATGTGCTGACAGGGTGGGTATTGAGACTATCTGAAAACAATGAAGATATTACCAGCTGAGAGACTTTACTGTCTCTCTCCAAAGTGCATTCACTGTTAAAAGTAATGTTTATTTTTGATCCCTTTTAAGATTGCTAAAGAAGTTGAAAAGGCACATAATAGTGAACATTAACTGATTTAATCTGAATGGTAGATCTTTCCTTGTGGGAAGGACTAGCTGCTGATTTCTTTCTTTTTTTTTTTTTGTTTTTTCCCCTCAGCTCAGCAGATAGATGAGGCAAGGACATGCCACAGGGATGAGACTTGCCAGCTTGCCTGGAACGCCATTGTTTTGGAGCAAGTTCTTACCCTGGGTGCAAAGGGAAACTCGAGTATTTGGTGACAGATGAAAATTCAGGTTAGGGAAAACAGTAGAACTGAGAGAGTGAATTTTTTCCTTTTCAGAGAGATCAGCACCCGTGCAGCCTGTGCGTTAGGTAGCGTTTTCTGAAATCAAATCGCCCGTGTTACTCACTTTGCTTTCCATCATTGGCCTGCTCTGACTTGGTGGAAAAAATGCAATTCCATCTGCTGACACAGTGCAGTTGGCACTGCCCGTGCTGCCGATTGGGCCGGCAGCTGCAGGCAGGGAGGAACCTGCAGCGCTCAGTCACGAGCCATATGCAGGCAGTGGGGAGGATTAGCTCTGCTCCTGGCCGGAAAGGTCCCAACACAGTTCCCAGGCTGAACTCGCCACATGTGTTTCACATGATTGTCCTGAGGTTGACATGAAATGGAGAGTTCAAATTCAAGTGAAAGTTGGTTTGTGTTTCTTCACCCCGTTTAATGTAATGCAGATGCAGAGCAGAGCGTGAGGGCATCTGTGCCGGGGGAAAATGTGACAGGCTGCAGAAAAGCCCTGTAGCTTTTACTAATTCCTTCTACTTCCCCTGAACTTTCTGCTGTTTCCTGATGGGAGTTGTATGTGTGAAGGAATACCCTTGGACCACCTGTTAGGCGCCTTTCCCCTTCAGTCACGGTCTTTGCCATCTCTTAAACATTGAGGGTTTTTATTTAGAGAAAAGCCAGAAAACTGAGCAGTAGTTTTCCCCTTTGGAGGGGTGGGGAGAACTCTCTGACATGGCGCAGGAAGGAAGAAAGGAGGCAAGAAAATAGAAAACGTGGATGGAGAACCTCTCTGGGCAGCACTGTGAGCAAGCGTGAAGTATTGCAGAATTAAAATTTTTGTGTTTTTTTAAAGGTAAGAGGTGCACATTCACAGGCCGATTTAGTTTGCCTTTCTGCAAGGTAATTTTGGAAATGGCATCTTCCATAGAAGGATCATGTCACATACAGAATGCCACTGCTATTGCAAAAGGTTTCCAGACTAATGCTGGAAAAGGGAAGTTTAACAGGCTCTTGCGGTAAGGAGCATTGTCTGATGAGCTAAAGAAAAAAGGAATAGTTGGCTTATTTTGATCTTTGGATATGAGAGAACAGCTCATTTATTTCCCAATAATAGAATTTATTTCTTAATTCACTCAATGTAGAAGCATGTAGCATGTTAGAAGCGCGGATAGGAAAACAGCAGGTTTTGTGTCTATGTTAATTTTTGATTAATGTGACATACGGGAAAGATCATTAATTTTGTCGCACAGGTGTAAGGCGTAATATATTTTGTTTTAGGAAAAGCTTTGGTTCTTAAAAAGCTTTGGTTTTCAAGGAAAAGGTAGATCAGATGAGATAAGTCATTAAAAACTGCAGTACCAATGTGTGGGCTCTGTGTTGCCTCTCGCCCTTGCTTTAAAGACCCAGGAGAACCTGTGGTACAGGTCAGCACTGCTGCCCTTTTCGGGCAGTGGATTAGCACTGGACGATAACTCGAGCGATAGCCCAAATATCAGTACTGTCTCTCCTCAAAACCTCAACTGCCCTTAGGAGGCAGCCAGCCTGAACATGGAAAAATTGCTCAGGGAATAAGATGTGAGGTGTTTGAGCATGTGTTTAAAGAAATTGTTAAAACTTGACCTGGGTAAAGCTTCTTGCCTTCCAGAGCAAGGACTTGCTTTATAAAAGTCAGTCCCTCTCGGTCTTCATTAGCAAGCCGTGTTTTTTCTGTAGTTTGCCTATTTAGACTGTGACCCTCTTCCCAGTAGGATCCTGTGGCGTTGCACTGTACAGAAACAGGATTTTGGTGCGTATACGTGAAGAGACCGAGAACATATGGCATAAACATCAACTGATATTGTTTGCCATCCACACTTGCTGCGTGTAATGCAACAAGACCAGCTCCTGGCAGCCACGTGATCCGCCTTCCAGTCCTCCATTTGGAGTGGTTTGTTTTTTTTTCATTCCTAAAGTTGTGACTTTCTGGAAGGAAGCTTGGGGCACAGAGAGCAGGTAGAATGCCAGTGGGATGTTACTGGGAGTCATGTGCGCAATGCTGACATCGTCTCCTGGCCGCGCTTCCTCCGCACCAGCTCGCTGCTCCCGGCAGCCCTACATATTGCTGGAAGGTAAGATCATGTCGTGTCACCCGTGTCCTCCCACCGCCGCGCCGAAACGCCTGTGTCCCTCGTCTCCAGCAAGGAGGGACGCTGATTGCCATGCCAAGTATCCTAGCAATCTTTGAAATTTAATTTTAAAGTACAGCTTTTTGCGTAGCGAAGGGAAAAGACAGGCATGTGCGGCTCTGGCGGCAACAGCTAATTGGGATTTCAAATTTAGAATACGATCTGGTTTGTGCAGTAGCTTCTTATCGTGTTTAGGTTTTTGTAATATAGGGCTTTTAGACTTTAAAAGACATTCCACACCCAATTGTATCCTATTGATTTGCCATGGTTAACCGCCCTGTAATAAGCTTCATAGTCTGTGTGAGTAGGCAAAAAGCAGAATTATATTAATGTTGCTTACAACCAGTGGGCAAAGAATTACTTGCAAAATGTGAAAGAAGTCAAAAGTCCAAAATATTTCAAAGACATTTGAATTTGGAAATGCCTTCATTAGACTATAAATAGAGTTCCCTGGAATAAAAAAAAAAATCAAAAAAAAATCAGAGCAATATTATTATTTTTGTTTGTTTTGTCACTCTATTGTTTGCGGTTTGTTAATACCTGATACTTTATTCTTCAAGACAAGTTTTTATTTTCAGAAGTAAAGCCTGGTAAATAAATATGATAATTTTAAAGACAATACTTACTTTTTTTTTTTTTTTTTAAATGCAGTAGCGGTCATAATGTTCTTAGGCATCTTTTCACACAGAAGATGAATCTGAGTCCCGGAGTGTTTTGCGATTAAAAAAAATACATCAATAACACAAGTTGTAACATCTACTGTGCAGGCCAGTGGGATAAATTGAAAGCACTTTTTCCTCAGTCATGTAAGCATTTAGACAACAGCTACTGAGCAGAGCATGTGCGTTATAGTAAAAATGGGCAAAGCCACCAAGCAAAAATTAAGAGTAAATAATGCAGTGCTTAACCAAAAAGTAGTGGCCGGCCGTCTCCATTGACAGTTCTGTCAGCAGGACTGGGCAAATGCCAGCTGAGTTGTTGTGGATGGGTTAATATCTTCACAGTTTTTCCTTCCTCACAGCTGCCACATGCAGTGCTCTGAAACCTGATATTTTTCATCAAAAACTATTTCTTATTTTCCATCTTGGTATACTAATCAATTTTACCATGCAGAGCTTGGAGCATATTAACTGTCAGTTACTCCTAATTAATACTGAAGGCAGACAGAAAGGCAGAACAAAATAATTGATGTTATTTAATATAAAATGCCTCTCCCAATTTTGTTTCCTTTGTGGAAGACTCTTTTGGTCACTGTTCAAGATTTAAGCACCGTCCTGTTTTATGTTTTGTTTCACAAGGTTGATTGAATGGCAGTTTATTATTCAAGAAAATAAATTAAACTTCTTGAAGCCAAAGAGTTGCAGCAGTTCTGGCACAAGCTGTTTTCTGCCAGAAGGAACATGCTCAAGTCTGATTCATACAACTGTTGCCCTTTAACATGATAAAAATTAAGAAAACATCCTATATATCTTTTAGGATTCACATTAAAATTTCCTTAGCATAGAAGTTGGAATGCATTAAAGACAAAAAGTGAGCAACATTCGTTGCAAAATAGATAATGAAAGCTTCTAGGCTAAAATGCACTGCGTGTTACTTCTGTGCAACAGTATGAATAATATGGCCTAATATTAAAGGCTGATTTCAAAGCAATCATGAAAAGAGGGAAAACTTCTTTGATGTTTTATGTTTAAATTAAATATAACCAAAACGGAGTACAGGAGCATTGCTCTTGCTGAAGTAAAATCAGGGAAGGCTTTGCAGCATGCTTTAGTAACAGCTGAATTAGATCTGGGCTTCATAAGGTTCATGTATAATTAATGTATACCAGTAATGCATGTGGGTACCTAAAGAATAGAATTTATAACATTTATGTTGTTTTAAAATATACATAAAAGGAAAACTGAAAAATAGGCCTAAGTATATAGTCATAATATATATATCTTTGGAAGTCTACAGAGGTTCTGTTTTTTTAGTTAGAAATCTGATTGAATAATAAGCTTTGGGATTTTTTTGTGCTTGGGTTTTTTGTGTGTGTGTGTTTTTTTTTTTAAGATTTATTGCTTTCAATTGCCTACTTTGAATAGTAGGGGTAAAAAGAAAGTAAATTATATCGGCCACTAAAGATAGGAGCTATTCCAGCCTTTCTCCTCGTGCACTCTTATGCTGTGTTTGTTAGTAACACATAGCATGTAAACAGCTTTTAGAGGAAATGGTGATACTAGACTAATTATGAAATGATTGTGATGCTCCTGGCTGGCTTGTAGTCCCAAGCTGTTGCATTTTGGCTGGCCTGGAGTACAAACAGAAGAGCTCAGGTTTGAGTGAGATTTCTGTAGCCCGTTCCACTAGTGTTCTCCTAGAGACTTAATTTACTAATATGCTTTTTCATTAATCTTTCTAAATGTATCATTGGGACTAATATTTAAAAATTAAAAGTTAGTTTAATATTTTTGGGTTTTTTTCCAAAAATGGCAATCCCTTCTTTGAGTACAAATGAAGCTACTTTAGAAATAAAAATCCTTCTCGGTATGTTACACTTTCCACAGTTATACATCATTTTCCTGTCTACAAACTAAAGATATTACCTTGGTAAAAGAGCTTTTGTATTGTCTTATGTTACTGTGAAATAGAAATGTCTTATTCAAATGAGGAATTATCTGCCTACCACATTATGGTTCTTACTTTCAACATACAAATGAAAACAGCTGTGCCTCCAGGCACTGTGAGATATTGATACACTCAAACTTATTATTTTTGTAGTGGTTAACAATATCATGCAGAAAACACATTAGCAGGAGGTGTGGCAAGATATTACTGTAATATCTTTTGTAGTAAATACTGTATGTTGAGGATTATTTTTCAGTTGGGCGTTTGTCTAGGCGCTCATGTAAAAAACCTTTGAAGGATTTCTGACTTGTTTTCCTCTTTTTCTAAGACTGTATTTTTTTTTTTGTTAAGTTAAATAAGCTTTCCAGATCACTCCTCTCCAGATTTATTTCATTTTGGAGGAGAGGCTGGGAGCAGCACAGCGAGCACCGATCCGTGCAGCAGAGCAGCAGGCACGGTCCCCGAAGCAGGGGTGCGTTTGGTGGAGCCGCTTGCACCTTTCCCGCTGGGGAATACCTAGCTCTGCCAGTGCTAATCCTTGTCCCTGCCTTTTTCCTCACCCTGTGGATTTGCATTATTGTCCATACCGCCTTTTCAACTGCTTTTCACTCCTCAAAAGGCCGCCTGTGCTCCTCAGCCTCCAGGCAATTGCCCAGGGCTGTTTGGTTCATAGCCTGGGGTGGGAGCTGATGGAGCTTGGGGCATGGATGCAGAGCACCCGGACACCATCATCTGCACAAGGTCCATTGCTGTTGGGGCTATTGGGGCTGCTGGATGAGGTTATTGGGGATCCCCAACGCCCCTCCTTCCAGTAGTCCTGCCGGGATATTGGTTGGCAGGTATAATCTGACCTGGGCCCTTTTCATGGGTAAAGGGTATTTGAAGCCTAGTTGTTAAGAGGTGTTGTTGGAAGGGTGCTGGGGAGGCTGGCATAGGCAGTGTGGCACTGCCAGAATGTTGCAGCACGCCCCTGAAGCTCCACAAAACTGTGACACGATATCTCTGCTAATTTAGAACTTTACAACACGTTGCTGAGGGCACTGATCTGGTGCTATAGCTGTTTCTGACAGGTTTTTTAGCATACATTTGAAACACGTTTTTTTTAAATGCATTTCTTTACCTTCAGTAAATGAAAAATTACATTTCCCTGGGGAGTAGTTGTAGCTAGATGGTTGCAGTATAACTAAAGGAATTAGTATGGCTGCATATTGAAATTTAAAATATAGACCAGTGTACCTATGTGCACTCTAATCCTCAGAGACATCTTTGACATACTGTGACACATCATCAAAACCTAACATTTAAATGTCATGAAACGATATGATAAATTCCCCAACTTTTTGAAATCATTACATAAAGTCTTAGGTTTAGGTGGTGCATTTGCTAGACTATGTCCCTTACTTGAAAAAAGCTGAACTTTGTCTAACTATATATTTATGGAGGGATGCATTGCGCGGGAGAAGGCAGAAATAAGCCTGGTATAAAATCTGAAGTTCTCAATACAAGAAACGTATTTTTGCATAAAATTACTGTTACTGAGTAACAGGGGGAGGAAGGGTGATGGCCCCCACAGACTTCGGTGGTACTTGGTATTGTTGTTCCGGTGTTGTAAGTGTTAATTGTTTTTTATGGATTCAGTGTTTGAAAGCAGCTAAATGAAATAGAAGCAAATGGACAGAAGCCAGAACAGGTAGTTGATTTTAAACTACAATCCCAAACAATTATCCCAGAACTATAGAGCAAGAGTTGTTAGCAAGAAATCAGTATCACCAGAGAGGACCCATCCTTTTATTTTTGCAACTGTCTATAGAACAGAAGTAACTATCAGGGAAGAAAGAACGTGGTGTCTTCAGCATGCAAAGCAAAGCTACAAGGTGGATGAGATGTCCTTGAATTACTGGTGTTTAGAGAGCAAATGGAAAGTACACAACAGTTCTCTTATTGGGAACAGTCCTTAATGTATTTGATGCTTTCATTGATGACTTGGGTGAGCAAAGCATCCACTAAATCTGCAGTTGGTGCCAAGAGGAGAGGATTTACAAGTGCTCTGGAGGCAGCATGGGAATCCAGAGTAATCCAGACAAACCAGATCCCTCATAACCAAGATGCAATATTGACAAGGACAAAATAAAATGGCAACACAATTAATCCATTGGACAGTCAAAAGCAAGGATCAAGCTGGTCTTTACTGTGTGGGAAGTCAAACAAGCTGAGCCCCAGAGATTCCTCCTAACCAGCATCTCTGGGCAATACCCCTTCAGGAAACTGGCTGAGTGTAACAGGGAACCATGGGGCTGTGCTGCTATGAAGAAAAGCAGTCAGACTGGGCATTATGAACAAACACAATACACAAAATGTGCAGAGAAAGGAGCTGGGATGGTTGTAGAGAAGATACGATAGCAGCTACAGAAAGATAAGAGAAGCCCTTCTCTGTGTGCATGAGCAGACTGGTTTATGCTGTCAGCAGAAAGCCACCATAGGCTTTAAGATCATCTGAGGAGCTCTATAAAACTAGGGGGAGTTGAGCAATTAATTGTCTCAGGAGGTCATAAAATCTCCAACAAAGAAGCTCCCTAAGAGCAGAATAAATAAATATGTCAAGAGTGGTTGAGTTCAGCTTGATCCCCCACCTCAGGAACTGGTCTAACCATCTTCCTAAGATAGTTTCCAATTTTATTTCTGTGATCACAATGAACTATTATCTAACACGAAGCCACTGTGTTTTGTCCCTTTATTTTGTCCTTTTCTTGGTGAAAATTGCCTGGCTTGGAAGTTTCAAGAGCAGAAGAGACTCTTGGTTGGAGGCAAGCACTTAACTCCTATTAGCTTTGTAAACATCAAGGTTAGCAGCTCTGTGATAATGTTTTACATTTCATCTTCCTGCTAACTGTTAGGCTGGATAATTTTCCAGATAATAAAGTTTTAGCTTTGCCAAACACATGTGAAACTCACTTGGCAAAGCACATGTATACATTGGCTGATGTTTTATTTTCCCCTCTCAGTAGAATTAATGGAGGGCTTTAGAAATCGTTATTTGGGATAAGAAGGGTTTTTTGCAGCTTATACATGTATTAAAGTAGCTTAAGGTTTTTAGTGCTTCCCATCATTAGCTGAACTTACTGGGAAACACGATCTCTCTTTTTTTATGTAATTTCTAACCAGAACTCAGCACTAAAGTGTTTGGTAGTACATTACTTGAGAGCTTAAGTGAGAAAGGTGGAGGAGTTTTCTCCTTTCAGGAGTCTTTCCAAGCTTTTCTGACCAAGAAAGCAATTTTAGTAAAACCAAAAGAAAATACTCTTTGTGGAGCTGAAGAGAAAGTAAACACTCATTTAGTATCATCCTGAAACAGTCTAGGTGTAGGAAAAAGCTCCTCTATCCATTTTTTAACCAGTGTTCCAGTCTTTGTTGACATAAGTGCTGAGTTTATTCAACAAGCAAAAATGAACATAAACCCTGTATTATTATTGGAATCAGCAAAACAGAATAACATAAAATGTAAGTAAAATAACTAATTATTATACTAATAATATATGTTGTTGAGATTGCTGAACTTTGTCTTTGCTCTTGCTGGTGTTTGAATTGTGACTTTGCAGTTTCCTTGTACTCAAGAGGCTGAATTCTGTTCTCACGTACAAACATATAATTTCAGTGAAACACTGTCACATGGTGCATTTTTATTTGAAAACTAGATTTACTCCTAATATCTTGCCAATTTTGTCTATCTAAGCATTGATTTGTATATTTTCAAAGGTTTTTTTTGCTTTTTTTAGTACAGCAGCAATTGTTTTGAGTGAGTTTAGAGAAGGAAACCCCACGTGTTGTGCAAAAATGACACGTTACAGGGAAGGGATGTTCACATTTGTGTATAACAGAATATAGTTTATTTTGTGTTTGGATAATTAGGAAATGGTTCTGTGTGATGTGTACAAGAATCCTGGATTATTAATTTATAGTTTGCTAACTGTTAGAAAAATTGATTCAGAGAAGGCTTTGAAAAAAACAAGTATGCTACTGCAAACATGGTTTCAAATCTAATATTGTGCTAGTACGAAGTGATGATACATCTGGAATACTTGGGTATCTTAATGTCCCTGGCCATTTTAATTCTGAAATTTTAATACAGTAATACAGACAATTTGGGAAAAAAGTGCATATTTTGGAACAAAACATATTAAAAATTCTTCTTGCAAAAATTTTGACAGGTAGGTGTAATTATATGTATAGGCAAGTTGTGTCATAGGGAAGGGAATGCAAAAATCTTAGAAGGTATGCAAAATTCATGGAAAATGCAAGAAACCGAATTCTGCATTGCCATGAATTATTCTGTTGGGGTTTTTTAAGTGTTCAAATTCATACTCCATGCAACATTTCAAATATTTGTGAATATAAATATTCCTAAATAAATAGTAGCAGCTCAGATCATCACTTTATTGGTTCAGATTTTTTTATTCATTTCTTAATTTTGAAAGGTGCTGGGTAGCACCTGAAAACCCTTAGTTTTATCACTTGAAAATCAAGCTCCAGCTTACTTATCTGTTCTAATAGACATGTTTTGTGGTCAGCCTTTTCATCACTCTTGTAGACAGGATTGTTCAAATAATCCAGCCATCTAAATGTCTTACCTCTGACACTGTGTGTAATTCTCTGTTCCAGGATGCTAAAAGCATAATAAGGATTACAGGGATAGCAGGTGGACTGATTTGATTTATAGCAATATGACCTTGCCAGTGTTTACAATCTCATTGTGAGTATTGCAATAGTCGATGTACAACTTCAACTCTTATCTCCCAGAGCTGTGTGAAAACTTGCCAGGATTATGGATTTCTCTGTGGAAACTGTTCAGCAGCACTCTCGTCTGTCATTATTTAAGTAAAGAAAGACCATTTCTGGCTTTCCTAGTTGTGCAGACACTGCTGCTGTAGGCCAGCTGTACAGTGGATGTTAAAAAAATAATTGCAGAGGGCAACTTCTGTTTACTTTTTACATTGCTGACCTTATAATTGGGAATGTTTTGCGCGGGATAAAGCTCACTTGGTCTGACGCAGGCTAATTCCCTGAGCGCCTGACGGAGAATGAGAGCTTCATTCAGCTGCTTTCAATCATCTCAGGGCAGAGACCCCCCACAAGCAGTTGGGGGCTGTGTTTTGGTAACCTGAGGATGAGCTGGGGGGTTGGGAGGGGTGTGTGTATGAGTGGTGAACGGTCCCCCCAGAATGCCTTAACCGAGTGCTGTTTTCACTTTGTGTTTGCACTTTCCAGTAATTTAGTATATCTGTAGCAGGACTATTTACAAAATTACGTTATCAAATACATAAACATTATGATTGTAGAACAGGAAGAGGGAAAGATACATTCAAAGCTGGGCATGCTGGCCTGGTGCATCCCTTATGTTGTGTATTTCATATCAGCAAAGAAAAGCTCTGGGTGTCTCTCTAAAAGATGCTTTATACACAACTCTTCTCCCAACCTCCCATGTGCATATCTACTTTTCCCACTGACCCATGAACAAGGCCTTCCTTCTTTGCCTTGATTAGATGATAAAATATTCCATTTCTGCTGTGGAAGGCTAAACCGTGCAACCTGAAACACCCTGAAATCTGGAAATTCATAACAGACATGAATTTTGAAGCTGTAGCAATTCCCAAACCTATTGCTGCATGGGGGTGACTTTCCCCAATAATTCTGTTCCTCTGTGAGTGGATTGGAAGTTGCAGCTTCTCCTAAGAGCATTCATTTTTCTGCAGGTAAGGTTTCCTGCAGCCCCAGCCTTTGCCACTGCTGGCTTGCAATCCAGGGATAAAGCTGGCAGGCACAGGGAGCAGGGTGCTGTCTTACCCTCCAGAACAGAGTCTGGTCTCTGGTGGCTGGAGCAGCCCCTTTTGCAGCTGTGCAGGGCACTCCTGGCCTTGCCTTCCCTGTGCCCAGAAGAAGCTCCCAGGAGCCAGAGCTGGGGAGCAGCAAGTGCCCAGGCATGCCCAGCCCGGGGGCGCTCTGGCAGGGCACTATTTGTGTGCTGGGAGGTTCTTGGAGACAGCGCTCCAAAGTTGGTCAAAGTATGAGGAGGCTGAGGCAGCTTCAGGGCTTGTGGTAGTGTCAAGTGAGAGATTTCTCTGGAGAGAAGGAGCCTGTGTCTCCATCCAGCAGGTATCTGCCAGAGTTGGGAAGTGGCTGCAGCTGTCGGGATATGCTTGCTGCTGCGTAGGCTTGCAGCACAGTGGATTCGGATTGCTGGGAACAGGAGTCATCTGTGGCTCCTGAGCCTGAAAACAATATATGCTGCTGGCTTTTTATTTTAAGACTACTAGGCAGTTCTTATTTGCATGTTCTGTAAAACTTTTTTGCAGCTTACTTAAAGAACAAAAGGTATAACCATCTATAAAATGAAACAATTGTCAGGACCGTAACAAATCCCACACAGCACACCATAAACCAGGACAATAGAGCCAAGGCACAGGGTCATGCCACATCCCTCAGCACCAATGGTAATGTGTGTGCCAATGTGGCAGCCCCTGCTTGCTAAGCTCCTCACTGCACACAGTATCTTTTGAGTCCTCAGGATCTCACAGGCTGGGGTTTCTGAGAGCATCTGTGTCGTTTTGACTGTCCTCACACTCTGACTCTCATCCCTAGTCAAATTTATAGCAAACTGTTGTAAGTGCAAGTCAGAGGTAAGCGATGGAAGCCACATGGGAAAACAAAAGGTACCTCAGCTCTGAAGCTGAGCACTGGTGTCAGCTTGTGCTGGCAGGGAGTCGTGTCATTACATAATGATGTACTTATCCAAACAGCGTTTTGTATTTTGGGAGACAGATGTGCCTTGCAGTTGCTAGTGGAAGTTAAATGTTAAATATGAAACCCATTCATTTTCTCTTAGTCATACTTTGGATTTAAGCAGATGTTTTTCTAATTTGTGGTTTTCGAATGTAGCATGCTGACAAGACATTTATCATTAACTACAACTTCATCCATGCAGTTTAGCAAATTGGCCAATTATTAACAGTGAAGGTTGTGTGATGTATAGCTCCTGCTACTTTGAAAGGCCTCAATTGAAACTCAAGACATTTTTACAATATAAATTAATTGAGCTTTGGACCACATCCCTGTTGTGTGAGTGCTCTCTGCTCTCGTTGTCAGAATGAGCAGCCATTTGTAATGTGCTGAGTAGCTGTGCTGTCTGTGAGCAGAGGTCCTGGTGGTGGAAAATGAACGATAACATTTTTCTGGTAGGGGCATGGAAATGTTTGATGGTGTTCATGTATCCACATGGCAGCATGACATATGGAGGGAGCATGGCCGTAGGGTGGCTCTGCCACTGATGATGCAGCAGGCAGCCTGAAAAGTTTGGTGGTAAAAGCAGAGTGGGTGCAGCTGCTTGGAAACTGGTGCTGCCTAATATTTTCCATTTCACTTGTTTATGACTTCACTATTCTTTCATAAAATCATAGAATGGTTTGTGTTGGAAGAACTTAGAGATCATCTAGTTCCACCCCCCCTCTGCTGTGGGCAGGGCCACCTTTCAATAGACCTGTTTGTTGAGAGCCTCGTCCAACCTGACCTTGAAGACTTCCAGGAATAGGGCATCCACAGCCTCTCAGGGCAAACTGTGCCAAGGCCTGACCACTCACTTTACCTATATTGATTTTTTTTTTTCCTGGTTTATGTTTGCAGGGTTTGACAGCATGGGAGGAGGAAGGTCTGGTGGTGGTGTGCTGAACTAGTGAGATGTTCCAAAGGTGCTTCCCAAAGCAAGGAACCACCATATGCCTGAAAAGTTAATCTTCTATTTTCCCAGCTCTGGAATTCAGTCAGGAAATTTAGTCATCATTTATTCATCCCATGTATGAGACTTGAAAAAGAACACTCAGTGCACCTCTTATTTCTACAAATTATAAAGACCTTGATTTTCACCAGCTGGCAATGCAAAAATTTTGCCTTATATTCCAGCTGAAGGGGGAAAACTCTTTAAGGACAGTGCGTTCATAGTTGCTTCAGCTTCTGGCAAATCATTCACTTTTTTCCCTTCTCTATATATGCATCTGCTCAACAGGGAAACTGTATACTTTGTTACAGAACAGGCTGCCTTGCAGATTAATTACATGAGAACTGTAAACAATTAAAATAAATGCCTGTGGTATATTTCGTCTTGCTTTAAGCAGCCAGATGTGCTAGGTTTGAAGTACCTATGGGGTGGGCTGTACAGTTGCATTTGCTGTCCTTTCCTTCACATCCCCCTGCTCTGTGGGAAAAGGAATAGTGGTAACATCACAAAATCAGTGAGGAGCAGTTTATGTCTCAGCAGAGAGGCTGGAACTTGTATGAAGTGCAGAAAAGGGGAAAAGTGGTTGATTGGGGGATGGTGTGGGAGGGCCTCTGTTCCTGGTCTGCATTAGAAGCGTAAGTCCTGTGGGTACTTAAAATGAGCTGAAGCCTGATCCAGAGGTTGGTTGATGAGGGATGCAATGAGGATTTTAAAGTGAGACCTTTGGCATAATTGTCTCCCAAGTAGCATTATGATTGAAAGGAATGCAGCAGCAGACGTGGAAGGGAAGATGGGTTGTTATGGATAAGTTCTCAATCACCCCCTTGCTTTCTCTGAGTTTAGAGAAGCTAAATCTTTTGGAAGCAGCTGTGCATCCTATGCTGGGCTTTAATAGGCGGCAAGTTTAGGTAGACATGGGGCAAATTCAGCTAACCCAGATCCTGGTCCTTTGCAGTGCTGCCAAGCTCCTGGAGAAGAGTCCGTTCTCTGTCGGCGCCCCGAGCCCCCTGCTCCCCTCTCCGGCGAGCCTGCAGCTGGCACAGCTCCAGGCACAGCTCACACTCCACAGGCTGAAGTTGGCTCAGACAGCCGTCACCAACAACCCGGCTGCCGCCACCGTCCTCAACCAGGTGCTCTCCAAAGTGGCCATGTCCCAGCCGCTCTTCAACCAGCTGAGGCACCCCACTGTGATGAACGCCCCGCAGGGCCACGCCACAGGGCCGCCACAGGGGCCCGGCATCGCTGGCACAAGGTTCCCATCTGGTGGCATTGCCTTTCCTGCCCAAAGCCCAGCCTTAGCCACGCCAGGCAGTGGTCTGGGACCTGTCCAGGCCCAGGCCGCCAATGCCATCGTCATGAGTCCCTTTGGAGGTGTCATGGCTCCAACTTCCAGCCAGCAACCCATGGTGGTGGGTCTCAGCAAGGTGGGTGCCTCCACGTCCACTGCTGCGGGAGGCTTTTATGAGTACAACAAGCAAAACGCCACCACTGCCACCCCTCAGGCATACGCCTCGGAGGGGGACCAGTCCAGTCAGCACAGCTTCCTCACTGGTGGCACCCACACCACTGCCTCGGTGTCAGGGTCACGCTACGAGGGTCACTTCGGGGCTGCCAGCTCCCAGCTGCAGCACGAGGCGGCAGCAGCGTTTCCCAAGGAGTCCTATGGGGCAGCAGCACAGCACGGGGCAGCACGGGCCTTCCCCAGCGACCCACACTCCAGCTCCCATCCGAAAGGAGATCCCGGCCCTGTCTTGCATGGCAGCGGTACAAGCAACCAGTGGGAAAATATCCCTAATTTCTCCAGCCAAAACAAGCCTGACCTCATGCCCAGCGACAGCCTGTGGCCGTCAGCAAGTCAGCAGCAGTATGAAATAAGAAACGAGCTTTACAACCCCGAGGAGCCGACACCTGACACAAAGTTCAGCACGGCCGCCCCCCCTTCCTTTGGCCGCCTCAACCACAGCACACAGAGCTTCGGCAGCCCTCGCATGAGGCAGAAGGAGGAGCGGAGCAGCGGCGTGCCAGACCTGACCACCCGCTCCCTGCCGCCACACCAGCTGGACGACCTCCGCAGCGTGGCCCCTCTGCACTTCCCCCACGTCTGCACCCTGTGCGACAAGAAGATCTTCGATCTGAAGGTGAGTGGTTTAAGGGCATCCCTAGTATCTCCCAGGAAAATTTAAGGCTCAAGGTCCGCAGTGACTTTGGCCTGGAAGCAAGAAGCTGCTCAGCACATGTGGTGCAGACCATGTTCCCACTTCTCTCTTCATACTGCCAAGGGAGCTCCAAATTCGACCTCACCTTCAAGAAGCAGCTTCCCAATTCCCCAGAGAGTCCATGAGCTAAATCACGTTATATAGGTCAGGTCTGGAGAAGGCTGCTTATGTGGTCTTCTGAGCCCCACGGCCACCCATGGGCTCTGGCTGGGGCTCTTCTGGCCTCTCAGTGAGCCCTGTACAAGTCCCCATGACCTTTTCTGTCACATCACAGGACCAGCACCTAACCACAAAGGCATGTGGTTCTCATGCTCATAGTGGCCTGACAATAAGACTTCAACAGCATGCATGTAGGAAGGAAAATGGCCAAATAGTACCTGATACTTATACACCCCGGGGCTTTGGGATATATGAATATATTTGCTTTCATGTTTCCCTTTTACTCTTTTAGCAACTGCTTGCAAAAAGGTTTGCTGTGATTCCTGCAGCTACAGGGCTGGGCTGAATTAGCTCCTGTCTAGGGCATGCTGGGCATTTTTTCTTAAACATTTAAAAAGGGCAGGGGAAATGTCATTACAGGGGGTTTCAGTGGATCTGTTAGTTGGTGTTTCATGCACTGCCTCAAATGGATCATGAAAGTGTAACTATCTAAATGTACTTTGACAAAAGTTGCTGATCTATTGAAATAATAAGCACTGTCCTGGCTGCCCTGTGTACTGAGCACCCCGTTAATGGACGTTGTAGGAGTTGAGGGTGCTTAGCACCTTGCAGGGTGAACTCTTCAGCTAGAGTGAAGTGACTTAATTAATAGAAATATACCAAATGTAAAAGTTATTACAGAGAATCACAGAATATTCTGAGTTGGAAGGGACCCATGAGGATCATCAAGTCCAACCCTTATGCGAATGGCTCCCACAGCAACTGAACCCAGAGCCTTGGCATTACTAGCTGATCTCAGGGACTAAAGCTCTCTTTTTGTAAAGTAACTGACAATTGAGCCTACAGATAATGAATCAGGAAATGCATTGGAATAATAATATTAGATGAATAATAATGTATTCATTGAATGAGTAATAATGTATTGGATGATTGGCTGTGACATCACAGTTTGAGCCTCAGCATCTCAGTATTACTTTCAGAATAAGGTAAACTGAACCAACTGAACCAGCTCTTGTAAATTTGTCTCAGGATTTTTCCTGTGCTCATTGTCTCTTTGTTTCAATATAGGACTGGGATCAGCACGTTAAGGGAAGTCTTCACATCCAAAAATGTATGGCTTTTTCAGATAAGTAAGTATTATTTTAGAGTCACACTTCAAACTGAATCGCTAAAAGAGCATCACTTACCTCAGTGGCTTTACACTGGGAATTTGCTGCCTAATAATTAAGCTTGAATATTTATGGCACATTATGCGTGCTCCTAAAGGCCTTTTCTTTCTTTTCCAGCACTGGTATCCGGTGTATGTTAAGTTCAGCAGATGGAACATTGCATTTATCACCAAACAATGCAGCAGTTTTCAATCCATCTAGTATCGAAGGTGAATAGTTTTATGTGCAATAGTTAAAAACACTTTTTTTAACTGAAATGGAATTCAGTCTCTGAGGAGAAGTGGGCTTTTTAAATGAAAAGTCGTAAAAGTTTCCAAGGAAAAAAATTTTGAGAGGTTGTGCACAGAAAGAGTAGAATCCAATACTGAGCTTTTCAAAGTATGAATTTATTTTTCTTTCAAAAGTGACTGGTTTTTACAGTACAACAAAACAGTGTATAGTTTGGTGTAGAGACTATGAAATTACTTACTATGTAAATGGGACGTTGCTTACTGAGCACATTAATGCAATTAGTATTAGTCAAGATTTTCACATGTGTAATCCATTATTTAGATTATCCACCAAATGTCGGCGCATCTTTTATCACTACTCCGGCAAGATCCTTTGGCCAGCCAGGTCCTACGTTTTCTTCTCTTCCATCAGGGGTAAGAGTGAGTACCTATGCAAACTGATCTCTGTGTTGAGATTCTTGTCCAAGCCACTTCTGCTTACTGAAATTAGGACCCCGAAGGCTCCCTTTTAGACAATAATCTGAATTTTATGTTATTTCAACTTCTCTGCAGCTTTTTTATGCTTTTGATTCTGGCCAAATACGAACTTAATTGTAGTTATTGTTTTGTTTTGTGTTTTTTCCAGTGCTCAAAGTATGTTTTCTTGTCAGGGAGATTTGGGCAAGTGGGTAAATAGTTTTGTGTGCATCCTATTGATTTTTTTCACCCTATTTTCTGAGACTTTTCAATCCAGGAAGGTCAGCTTCATTTTGGAATGAAAATTTGGATTAATTTGTATTTACCCTTTGTATCAATCCCATCAAGCAGCCTTCCGTGTCTCTGATCATTTATTTGTAGCGATAGTTCTCTGCCTCTCCCATGCCAGGTTCCTTTTCCCAAGTTGCAGTAGTGGCAAAGGTAGTGGTTGCGGCTTCATTGTTATTCACCTGAGGGTCCCAGATCAGTTCATTCCACTGGACTAAATTTTCCTTAATTTATTTTAGTGTAGTTTTTATATCCTCTGCTGCCACTGGTGGAGTATCAGCAAGTTTGTTTTGGTGTAGAGCCTTATACAGTTGAAGTCTATTAGTTCCCTAATTCAATACAGATCCCTAGTTTATATTGCTCTAATGTACACTTGAATTCCTAGTTATATAATCAAAATAATGCCAGGGGAAAAAAATACATTAAAAGTGGTTCCTGCACTGACAGCAGAAAGATTTAAAAGAGAGAAAAAAATAGGCAAATAAAAGCAAATCATATTCATAATGGAAAATACAAAGTTGTTAGGGTTAAAATGAAACTCATCACATATCAGAAAGCTACAGCTAAAGCTAGAGACACCAAGGACTTATGTTAGGGCATTCATGGAATAGCAGCAGTAATCCGGGGGTTCAAGTTTTCACCTTGTTAGCTTTTCTGTATACATCCTGATGTGGTCTCAGACACTCCAGAAAGCCAGGCTGAGTTGTTGTCCCTGTGCCACTCTGGTTCACATCAGGCATTGCTTACAGAAAAGGTCATCCAGATTTGCTTAATCCAACCAATTTTCTATGTGAGGTTTTACTGTGCAAGAGGTTGTTTGAAGGGGTTTTAGTTTCTGCCTGTCACAGACGCTGTGTGTGCAGGGGAGCAAAGAGCAGAGCTGTTCATGACAGCTGCCTCCAAGGTCAGAGGTGGAGTAGCAGCGGGTGCAGAGGAATGTTCCTTTTCATCATGTCTGTCAACTTTGCAACAAATGAAATTACTGCTAATACCAGTGTCATTTCTCCTTAGAATCTGTCACTATTTATCATTTAAGCTGGCTACAGAAGTCTCCTTCTGAATGACCTGCAGAATTATGAGAGATAAAAGAAACAAAAACTTTGATTTTCCTGTAAATCCTCTTTTTCTTCAGAAGCTCATGGGATGAACAGGGAGCTATATTAGAGGTGTTAAGACTGACTTTGCCAGCTGTCATTCACTCTGCAACCCAGGTGGCTTATAATTTATTACACCTTTGCACGGTAGTATTCACTTTCAGCTAAGCTGGTGCCATTTAACTGAGCAGTGGGAGATTATACTTGACCCTGCATGTAATCATAAACAAAGTGTTCAGATTTCTGGAGGAGCTTGCTCTGTGTTGTCCATCTGCAAATAACTCTATCCCTCTTTTTAAAAGGCAAGTGCTGCCAGTCTTCACTTGGGCATGGAGAGACATTATTACTGGGGGAATGAGATTGGCAGTTTCTTATTATCTTTAAAAAAAGTTCACGTGAAGCTCAAGAAACAATTAAAAAATTTGAAAAGTAATAAAAAAATAATATTGCAAATTATAGGAGGTCATGTCACTGCTGTGCAGCAATTTTAAATTTTTCTTTTTTGTTATAGTCATGCAACTGCATTGGTGAACCCCTGTAGACGTTGATTGCAAAGAAAGTTAACTTAGAGTATTACTGAAAATTACATTCAACACCTGCCATGAGGTAGCTCCTCTAACTTCCTCACTGTGGATATGGAAGGTGTATATTCCTTTTCTGGCTGTGATTTACAGCTCTATTTAATGAATGGATCCAACTTAACTGCAATCAGCTGACAAGATCATTGCTTGGTACAGCCCATGACTTCTGGCACGATTATGTGACCACTTCTTAATCATGAATTACTGCAGGTTTATGGGGTAGCATTTTAATTTAAGCCATTTCCAATTGTGGGGAAGTGGCAACACCTTACAGTTGTTTGATTTAATGTACTGAGGAGCTTGTGTTGGAACATGGGCTCTGGAGCCAACGTAGAGAGCAGCTGTGTCTGGTCCCGTAGACTCTTACATATCATCCTTTATCAGGTCTAACAAAACAAACAAAAGATGCCCAGTGACCTGAGGTCTTCTTAAACCGGGACTGCATTTGCTGTTTCCTTTTCCTCTGATAGCTGTAGTTGTGTTCTTCTCTTCTGTGCTACATACTGCCATGCCAGATGCATGCAGACATCACTTCCTTTTCTTGAGTTGCTTCATCGTTTTTCAGGATCAGGTCTTTGTTGTTTTTCTGTCAGAGAAAACATCTTACTTCTGGACCTTTGTACTTCTTTTTCTTACCTTACACACCTGGGCAGGCTCTGTGAGATGCAAGCTAAGTAGCAGACCACTGTATAATGCAGGGTCTTGCTGCAGCAAAAATACACAAATGGTTAAGTGGTGAAGCCTGGAAGGAAGGCAATGGGATGAAGGTGTAAATAAGATAACATTAGCTCTGTAACTTGTGAACTTGCTGACAAGCCAAACATTTGTGATGGCTCTGGTGAACTTGATCCCACGATTACATGATTTCCATCTTCCCTTGAATGGCACAATTTTAATTGAAGGTAGAGTTACTTCTTCAGCAAAATCCTAAGAGCAAAGGTCATAAAAATGGAAGCAGTCTGGAAGGATTTAATCCTGTGTGATATTTTGCATGCGATTAGATGGGGTAAATTAACTTCCTCTCTGAGTGTACCCTGAGATCTCTACACAGGGAGTGTAGAGCCTGCTTTCCTTTTCAGGGAGACGGGCGGTTTGAGAATTGCCCCAGCACCCCAAAATAGATTTCTGCCCTTGGAAAGCAGTTACCACTCTGGTGTTGTGTGCCTGTGCCAGCCCAGTTTGGGAGCTATGCCTCTCTGTGTGTCCAGTGGTCACTGTGCCCCCAGGGGAGAAGTACCTCCTACTGTGTGTTACTGCAATGAGAGGGAAAAGTAGTAGGTTTTCTGATCTGAGGTAGAACTGTGTGTCCTCTCACAAGTTAAATGAGATCACTTTTACCTCTGGCCCAGTCTGTTCCACTAGGGCAGAAGAAAGATTTAAATTCAGCCCCTGCTATCCTGAACACCTCTGTAGTCACCTAATTCTAACATCCATAAATTTAGCAGGGACCGAAGTGAACAGTTAGTTTTTGTGGCAATATCATTAATCTTGTTTGAAGGAGAGCATCTCAATATCCAGGGATGGAGACTCCATTGCAACCTGTATTGCAGTTAAGCATTTCCCTTCCCATTTGTATTTGTAAACCTGGTTGTTAAAATGCAACTTTTTGAAGAATATTTGTCCTTAATAGCAGGTGCGCAGAGCAGACCATTTTTGCAAAGTGTAAGATCTAATCTAGTGGATGGAATATCTAAGATAGAAACATTGGTTTGAGGTTTTTTATTTCCCCAGTTTCCCCAGAGGAAATCTACACTGGGTCGAGTTGTCCACATCTGCAACCTTCCTGAGGGAAGCTGCACAGAGAATGATGTCATTAACCTGGGCCTCCCATTTGGAAAGGTCACCAACTATATCCTCATGAAATCCACTAATCAGGTACTATGCTTTTTTTTAAAAAAAAATAGGAACTTAGAAAGCATGGTCTTTAAGTTTTTGTTCACAGAATGAGATGATGACAAACATAAACATGGCCACTGCATCGTAGTTCTTATTAAAAACCTCCAAAAATCTCAGTGAAGAAGTGTTGTAAAACTGTACTTTTAATAATAATAATTGTTATTTGTTTTTTTAAAAAAATTAATAACTTGGCTGTCTTCTCTCAGCCATTTAGTAGGGTTATTTTCAGACTTGTCTTATTCTTTATGGTAGCTTAAACCTACCTTAAGTAGCTTGAGTGTACCAGTGGTGTAAACTGGTAAGAGTAGAATATCTTCTCTCACACACCTGCAGCAGACAATACAGGTAGATGTAGAATCCACACCAGTGAACAATGTTTGAGATTGTAAAGTTTCAAAATCACATCATGGTTTGGGTTGGAAGGGTCTTAAAGACCATTTTGTTCCAACCCCTTGCCACGGGCAGGAACATCTTCCACTAGAGCAGGTTGCTCAGGGCCCCATCCAGCCTGGCCTGTAACACTGACAGTCAAGAAAGGTTAGATGCCAGTCATTCAGCTTTTAACTAAACTGGCATCTAAAGACACATATCGGTCCTAACAGCTGGTTTGAAACCATTTCTTGCATTTAAAAGAAGACTAAGAAATGGACTGTTACTGATTCAGTTTTGTACTATCAAAACATTTTGTATGAGAAGAATCCAAAGGAAAATTATCGTGCTGTCTTTTCTTTGTTATACTTTGTACTTACAATTATGTGATAGATTGTAAAGTTCTCCTCATTTGTGCTAGGCCTTTCTGGAAATGGCTTACAGTGAAGCAGCCCAAGCCATGGTACAGTACTACAAAGAAAAACCTGCTATGATAAATGATGACAAGTTACTTATTAGGATGTCTAAAAGATACAAGGAATTGCAGCTGAAGGTAAGATAGTTGTTCCTAATCAAATTTTCTGAGTTTCCATGGCATGCCCTGGAGAATACATCTAAAATCATCTTTGCTGATTGCTGATTTTTAATTAATGTTTTAATATTACGGAAAAAGAAATGAAGAAAGATAAATTAATGTGTGTATGCCAGTGTTCTTTTATACTTAGCTGCTTGCTCTTGTTCTAAATTTTAACTCTTGGAAGAGATCCCATTTTCTCTAGTCCTCTCATTCCATTTCAAAAATACCTTCTGAGCTTCCTTCTGAATGGGCTCCCCACATTCCTTGGTCTAACAAATGTATAAAACACAGTGATGTGTAAGATTCAACATGTCAGCAAAAATAAGATGGTCCTGTCCTTTTAGTCAGGCATTAAGCCTGAAGCAATGTTTTTTTCACTGCTTGCATGCTTGAGTACAATCTTGATACCAAGCACTGATGGCAGGGCTAAACAGCACACTCATTTCTTTTTGCTTCTTTCTTGTGAATGATCTAAATTGAAAAGCAAGTTGTTTAGAGTTTTGGTGTGGTTTGGTTGTTTGTTTGTTTTGGTTGGGTTTTTTTTTACATAGAGTCAAAACAGAATAAAAGTCTTTAAATTTTCTGTAGAGTTGTGACACTTCTGTTATAGACACCTGAGTGATAACCAAAAATCACTGCTCTTGTGAGCATATTTATGGAGGTTTATATACTGCCATGTGTAATGCTGAGGGAGTGTTTTTATTTCATAGTAACTTGCATCAAAACTGGCAGCGCAGGGCTTAAAAGCTCCATATTGTATTAACTAACACAGCACAAAGTTATTTTATAAAACAATTCAGTAATGTTCCAATTTAAGAGGTTAAGGGGCATTTTATGAGCCTTGAGGAAAACCAAGGAACTCAGGTGGCTTTATTTGACTTTTGGAAAAGTCTCTTCCTCTCCTGTAACTGTATAATAGTTTAAGGAGTTGCCAGAATTTTGTAAACCAGAGCAGTCTTTCCAAGTGTGGTACAGTGAGGGGTTCAGATGCTAGATGGTGGAGACTGCATCTTGACATAGAGGCAGGAGTTACCCAGGAGAGGTGATAGTTTGCACAGATTTCAGGAATTTTTTTCTACTTTACCAGTGGCTGTTTTTCTTGCACAAGCAAGAAAGCAAACAAATAAAAGTACAATATGGAAGGAGGAATATGCATGTGCTATTTACCCCTACAAACTGCTGAGTTCCTGCATGATTATGTTGCTCAGCTGTGCATGCTCCACGTGTTTGGTGAATTGCACACACTCCAGCCTGTGTAGTGCACCCTACGTAAATAATCTTGAATGTCGAGTAATCAGCACTCCAGCATACATCTTTCTTTGCACTTAGCTTTTCTGAAGCTCTCCTGTCTAAGGGTAGGTAATCTTTCAGGGCTGTAATCCAGAATGAGCTAACTCTTAAGATGAGGAGAAGGCAGTTCAGTCCTAGAGGATCAGAAATAGGCTGCTATACGTATTTAATTCCTTATTAGAAAAAGTGCCTGTTTCCTCTTAGATCCAGTTCCTAGAAAATTCTCTGTAGTTGATTAGTGTAAGAAGGAAGGACGAGCTAGTTTTCAAAGCCTTTCATAGCAGCCAAGTATGAAGAGACAGTGCTACAACGTAATGGAGCAAACTTTCCATATGTATCATTTTACTGCTTTGATCATGTTATTGAGATCCAGCTGCAGAAAAGAGTGTAACTGCAACATTGAAACTAAGGATTTCTCAGTAATAGTAAAATTTATGCATAGATACTGTTTCTTGAGAGACAAATAAGCTTGGATAGTAGTTCATCATGCTAAATAAGTGTCTTTGTTTTTATTAGAAACCGGGCAAAAATGTGGCTGCCATCATCCAGGACATCCACTCACAGAGGGAGAGGGACCTGCTGCGTGAAGTGGACAGGTAAAGTTTCACCATAGCTTGGAAATATGTAAACCTTCAGGTAGAAGTAGCATTATCTGTGTGCTTCCCTCTCTTATTTAATTTGCTTTCCTAATTCGAATTTCACTTATAAAATATTATATATTTTTATATAATCCAATGGTAGGTACAGGGCCTGTATAATGAGATGAGACTGAAACTCTGCATGTTATGAAAATAAAAGAACTCTTTCCTAATGACAATGATGACTCAGAAAATATGCCTGGCATGTGAAGAACGCAAAAATGAAGCTGTTCCACTCTCCTCCCTGCTGAGTGAAAAGTGTAAAGTCTGGGGGTGCTGTGAGACCTAGTGGGAAGGAGCTGGTTCAGATTAAAATGTATTTGGGTACATTTCTGATCTGCCTGACTTCTGGACCTTGCAGCAAAATTTGACAGGAATCACAGTCCTAAAACATTTCTTTTGAACAGGTGGCCTTTGTCACTTTTGTCCCAGAGATGCCCTAGCTGTGTGAGTAATAAGGGTACAGACATTAGGCTCATTGTAAAAGTATTAACATATTATAAGCTTTAATACTAAACCCCTATGAGACGCTTTTAAAAATGAATGAATATATCCTTAGCAGTTCTGTGGGGATTTAGTTAAGCTCTGTGGATATGACACTGCCTTTTCTCCCGTTCACTGTGTTTGCAGCTGTGCAGTGCATGTCTGTGAAAGGCCTGGGGTCTCAGGTTCACAGTCCCCAGGGCAGTGTCCATGAGCTTCCAGTGTACAAGAACTTGGTAGACAACAGTGGGTCAGCCAGTTACAGCTGCCTTTTCCTTCTGCAGCAGGTATGGCACGGACAGGCCCCGCTCTCGCAGCCCCATAAGCCGCTCACTGTCACCCCGATCCCACACTCCCAGCTTTACTTCCTGCAGTTCACCACACAGCCCAGTGGGGACCAGCAGGACCGACTGGGGAAATGGGAGAGAGGCATGGGATCAGTCCCCGTATTCTCGGCGGGAAGAGGAAAGAGATAGCAGAGAATGGCGAGAGAATGGGGATGAGAAGAGGGACAGGACTGACACGTGGGCACACGAGAGGAAACATTATTCCCGACAGCTGGACAAGTTTGATTTGGATGAACGGCTTGAAGGAGGCAGAGGACACCGAGAAAAATACTTAAGGACTGGTTCCCCTGGTTCCCTTCACCCTTTATCTGGCTACAAGAACAGGGAAGATGACTATTACCGCAAATCCTCTAAGTCAAAATCTGACAAGTTTCAGAGGCAGCTGCAGGATTTACCTGGGAGATCTAAGAGAAAGGAGGAAGCAAAGTTAAGGGAACGCAGACATTCTTACAGTGAGGACACTTCAAGGGAGGAGGCAGCTGAAGAGAAGCACAGCAAAGCATCCGAGAGCTCCAGACAAAAACAAAGTGAGAAGAATAAGGTGAAGAAAGCCGAAAAAGACCAAGAAGATGCTACTACTGAAGGCAGTGATGTGAAGGAAACCAAACCTCCAGAGAATGAGGTAAATAGAGATCTGAAAGTGTATGTAAAAGAAGGTAAATGCTGAAGTAATATATTTTCTGAATTATCTTAGAGCATTTGTTGTGCTGCCACTGACATGAAATGTTTTGCCATTATAAAATCAGGGAATACAGTCCTAGAAGAGATCTTTAGTGGCCCTTTTGTCCGTGTCTTTGTCCAGAGGATGCAGATCTATTAACCCATAGGGTAGACTATCACTGTGTCAAGCACAGAGGGGATGAGGACAGACGACTGAAAACAAAACCAAGTGATAGTGTGCTGTTTGCATGCAGGGACAATTTCCCTCCTTCTCTCTGTCTGTGCAGAATACCCCTTAGCTGGTCTCTCTGCATCCATCACCTACTTACACTCAGTGATTAGGATAAAATTATCTGAGAATGAAGCAATATTTTACAGAGATGCACAATATTTGTAGGACAATACATGGAATTGGTTGTTACACTACTAAAACGGGAAATGAACTTTTAATGAGGAATATTTTCTTTGTGGATAACTCAACAGAGCAATTGGTTTCTATTAATCATATGTGCCTACTCGCCACTGTGGCAGACATAATTCACACCACTCCTTTCAATGTGCTGGCAGGAGTCTTTTCCCATGGCAGAACCATTGAATCAGTTCACCTATAAAATTGGAGAATCTCTGGAGAAATATTTCCAGTCATAAAGTAGCAATATTTGTGGGTTTGATTCTCCACTGGGAAAAAGTGGGAGGGGGAAGAGATCAAGATGCCTCATTTTCTCAGTCCCATACTCACATCCCCACCCTATGGGGATCTGTTTACTGGCTCTTGGCCACCTTGCCTCCCCCAGTTCTCCCTCAGTGATACATTGCTGCCATCCACCCCCAAGGCTGCTGGCACAGGAGGCTGCAGAGCTGCTTAGCTGGCCAGGGCTCCATCTATAGCCTGTCCCTTTGTGCTTCCAGGGCCGTTGTCAGTTGTTTTTACCTGACCTTGTGTTCATTGTTCTCATGTGGGGGCAAAGTTGGTGGAAATCTGTAGATGTGTAACTCACTAGTCTGTAACCAGCAGTGGCACTACCTCATGCCACAGATATGTGTGTTTGTACTACCTTTTATCATCTTTCTCCTTTGCCGGATATTTCATTATGATGTATGGTTCCTTGGGAGGAGAAGTCAGAGAGAAATGTCAGACAGCATCCTAAATCACCAATGTTGCACACTCTTCTGAATGTTTTTCAAGTTATTTTACAGTGGGTTTACTAAAAGCATACCTCTCCAGGGATTACTGCTAGTAATTTATTTTAATAGGAAGAAATAGTTTTTAATGTCTTGAACTCATATGTTGCGTTGCCCCTTTTTTACTAAGTGCCAGGTAGTACTGTGGGTTTGTTCTTCCAGACTATGAACTGTGCAAGCAGTTGAATTCTCAATTGATCCTACATCATTAGACAAAACTGTTGAGGTCTTCTGCTGCTCTCCTTAAAATGTCTGAGCCAACATAACAGATGTGGGTAGAGAACAGAGGAGCGGAGGCTGGAAATTTTAGTGAATTCAAATGTTCCCCTACCTGTCTTCTAGCCAATTTTGTGATACAGATTACCCCTCTCTAATTTTGTTTAAAATTCTTTTTCTTAATTCTGATTTGTGCAGATATGCTAATGGAATCTAATTGTCTGGCCTTTTCCCACAGCCTAGTTGACTTCCATAAACTTTAGAAATAAAGACTGTGACCTTGTGAGTGACTTTAATTCCCTGAACCCAGAATAGAAACATACTAGAGCACCACTGTGTGTTGCTATACATGTATATGTATTTGTTTTATCTTGAAAAAGAGGAGCAAGCTCCAGAGAAGAGCTTACCTTCAGATTATAAACAAGGAAAAGAATCTGAGAAATTCTGGAAAATACAAGAAAAGGGAAGGCTGCTGCCACATTGTTGGTGCAGCTGTGTGACCAAATGAGTAAAAACCCAGGTTTGGTAGCACATTCTCCCAAATGAAATATTAACCCCCTATGAAGAGACATGTAAAGGGGTTGTAGAAGGAGGTTGTCTAAATTAACTTGCCTTATTTTGACCTCTGCTTTAAGTGACAGCTTTTCCTGAAGTCTCCAGAACTCTTTTTTTAGTTACTCTTTGCCCATGTACATTGCTTCACATGCACAGCCCTTGGCACTGGCAGCTGTAAGGAACGTATGCCCAAGTGAACTGTGGAACTCTGTGAACCATACCCAAAAATAGGATACGTGGTCAGTTAGTGGAGAAAGAGTGGACTAATGATGAATACTTCTCAGAGCATTTGCCTTATGAACTATAGATAGTAGCCTCTTCTGATTGTTTCTGGTTTTAATTAAATAATGCCTTTACAGCACCCCTACTGCTGCATCACCATCGGGGAGAGCAATGTCCTTGGAATTCCTCCAGCTTCATATCTGTAGGGTCATGGGTTGATGGTCAGATATGGAAGCTATTGATATCTGTTGCTGCAGAAAACTGATCTCCTGGCAAGAATAGTGTCAACTCCCAGAGTTTTCATGCTGTTTTAGGATTCTAGGAGGGGAAGTGTGGGAATGGCCAAACAGGAGAAGAATATGGATTATTAATAGATTATGTGTACACAAGGAGTCTGGAAGTTGAAATCCAATCTGCAAGTGTGTCTTAGAAGTAACATATACCTTTTAATTCTAAGACTTCTGAAATCCAGTATTAGTGCCTGAATCATCCAAGTCTGTAACTCCATGAATGAGGTATTTCAGATTATGTACATTAGAGTATAACTGGAAACCTGACTTCTTTGGAGGTTTAGGGCAGTCTCTCCCAGCACAGTCCCTGGCAGAGGGCTCTTGCTGATTGAAGAAAATGACTACAGAAGGAAGCAACATTTTCTTAGTCACCATAGCAGTTTAAAGGACTTAATCCAGCCGAGTGAAAACCACAGTGGCTCAACTGGAGTTCAGAATATTTTCATTGCATGGTTAAGGAGGTAGAGGAAGGGGAGAGGTCCCTTTTCTTGGGGATAACGTGGTAACATCAGTTGCATAATAAAGGTTGTGCCTTGCTCTACTGCTTACAGAAAAGTAAGAAGCAGAAGACTGGAGAAAATGTAATCCTCAAGGCAGTGACAGAACCTCTACAAAGTGAGGCTTGTGTGATAATTCAATAGGGATTGCTTGTCCTTGGGCATAAGGTTTAAAATCGCAACACCAAGGCATATCGTTCCTTGAAGCCGTAACACAAGGGGAGTTAGGCATGGCCAAATCAAAGTTCTTCCTGGTTTCAAAGCCCACTTTTTCACAGTGATGATCTACATCACTCACCTCTCAAATGATTTACCTCTTTGTTACAGGACCGAGACTGGGAGAGTGGAAGTGAAATAGAAGGTGAGACCTGGTATCCTGCTAACATGGAGGAATTAGTGACAGTAGATGAAGTGGGAGAAGATGATTTAATTATGGAGCCTGATATTACTGAGCTTGAAGAAATAGTACCAGTTGATCAAAAAAATAAAGCTGCTTCAGAAATGTGTCCCTGTATGTCAACCGTGTTAGAACTGAAAAATGATCACAGCCACTTAACCAGGAATGAAGACAAACTTCCCCATAAAGCTTTAGAAACAAACTTCAGAACATCAAAGGACAGTGCAGCTTCTAGCGGCTGTCAGGATGATGAGGAGGACGATGGTAATGATGATGCTGTAACTGAAGCATCAAGCCTAAATCTGGACCCTGAACAGAAGCCAGAGGAATTGAAAGAAGACCAATCTGCTAAGGAGTCTGATCCCCAGCAGAAGGAAGGAAAAATTGATAAGAGCTCTGACACTCGTTTAGAGCCTGAAGAGCACCATATACCTTCTGTTCATCTGAAAGAAGAGACTCTCCAGCTCCCTGATACATTTATAGATGATTACAAACAGATGGGATCACAAGGAGCTGAGAGCAGAGAAGTTACGGAAACACTCATTAAAAATGCTAGTGAAGAAACAAGACATGGAAGCCAAGAGTGTCCAGAGGCCAAGGGTAATTACTGCTTTTTACTGTTCAGCCTGCAGAGAGCCTTGCATGTTTTCTCTGACAGTAGACTGAAATTTATTGCTAACGAGAATAAGTGTTGCTAATAGTATCAAGACTTGTCCTTGGACCTGCTCAGTAAAAGAACCCCAGTGCCTTTGGCCAAGCTAAACCATTAGAGCCTCTTAACTGAATAGTGTAAAGGAAATATGATAAGCAGCTTGCAAGCTTTCTAAAAGGCATAAGCTGCTATAATTGTCATGTCAAGGTTCACATGAGTTTAGCTGAAGTCTTTCAGTGCCTTGCTAAATTTATTTTGAATTGTCAATGAAATGAGTGACAGTCTCTGAAGGTCAACAGAAAAGTATCTGTAATGTCTGGCTGGCTCCTGGACAAGGTGGGTATTCTTACACACTGTACTGAAGGATTAGTAACATGGAAATCATTTGTAGATTGTTACTTCTCAGTCCCCGTTCACACAAATAAATGGCTTTTGTCAGGATTTGCCATATTATCTGTTATCTACTGTATGCTGCCTTTAATATAACTGATAGGACATGCTGTGAGATAATGTCAATAAATGTAATCATAGCTACCTATTAGTATTTTAGCTGTCAGCTAAAGAGGGATCTTGAGTTTTTGAAGGTGATTTTATTTCCTTGTCACACATTTAAAGGATTCTTGAGCCAATGGGCTGTGTACAATGACACAAATTGGAAAACAAGATACACTATGCTGGCCAGGAATGCTCATTTTTTATTGCTACCAGAGTCTGTATGATGGATAAGGGGTTGCAAAAAGAAGCCGATGGAAGATTTTTGAGGGTACAGTGCTGGATGTCTGATTTCAGCTAGCTTCTTCCTCCAGGATAGATTTCAAACTCACTTTGTTTTCAATACTTACCTGTTTGGCCTGAGGACACCTTGCCAGATGTTTCATATTTGCAGATAACATTGCCACTCAGACCCTCTGAGACTGGGCATGGCAAAGTTGGCTCCCCTGGGCTGCTCGGGCAGCCAGCTGATGAAAGGGTTGGGTATCTCAAGAGCATAGTTACTTTAGTGTTTTCAGCATCTCAGCTTCCAGCTTGTCAGCAGGGAGCCTGGAAGCTCCAGGGCATCTCATGCTTCCCCGGTTTCTGACACAGACTTGATATCTGGGATCTGCAGTCCAAGGCTCTATGCCCTCTGCAAACGTAGCTGCCAGCTCAGAAGCACAGAAATCAACTTAAGTGGGACTTAGGTTTCTACAAAGGCCCTGAGTGTCTTAAGAAAAGCTTACTGGAGGTTTTCCAGGTTCTCTGCTGCAGATTTGGAAACCTGGGGTGGGCTTAGAGTTAACTTGAAAGCCATCCAGTCAGGATTTTATATTATTTTCTTTTAAATCATATAATAGACATATTTAAAACAGTGAAGAAAAATTCATTTTCATTGCCATAAACTGCATATCTTTGTACTGCAGACCTGAAAAGCAGGAAGGTTTTGGTTTGGGTAAAGTATGTTTGTTTTATGAGAAAAGACATCCCTTATCAAAGTGAAATTTGCCATGCAATAGAAATTTTGTCACGGTAAGGGAACTAGTTCTTTGATGCAAGAACTGAAGAATAGGAATCTATAGAAATACAGATAATACATGATGTGTATATAATATATAAATAATATATAGATAAAAATTCTATATAAATAGAATTGCAGTTTATCTGTAATTCTTTTGCTGTGATAACAAATTTCTCTCTTTTAAATTGCTATTTTGGGAATTATAGGAAGGGAGAGCATCCATTCTTTTGACTGGCTATATCTGCCTCAGCAAAACAATCCAATGTTTTCCACATCTTGAATTTCCTTCTGTGTCCATTAATGTTGGTCAGCAGGGACTAACCATTCCATCACTACTAGCCAGGAACCAAGATCTTTTAGTGGCTAGGAGCCATTCAGCAGGAACTGTCCCTTGGAGGACTGAGGATGGGAGAAGGGTGGCTCCAAGGAGAAGATGGCAATGGTGCTGAAAGGATCCTACAGGAATTACGTTTGGGGACTTACTCTCGCCAGGTTTTGCTGCCCCCACCATCTCCAGCTCCATAACTGGCCATGCAGTGTCATATGTGGTTATAGAACTGGAGTCAGACCTTGCTTGTGCCAGAGACATGTGTAATCTTATAGCTTTATTTAGAGATTAAAATATGAAAAAACCCCCAGACTTAACATGAAATTAGAAACTGAAAAACAGTCTACTGTGAGAAATAGGGGTGACTGCACAGTGAAGTACAGCTGTTGGAGATGCACTAAAAAAGCCTCTGATTTGAATGGAAAAGCATTTTTTTTCCAGATTTTACTTCATTTTTTTTTCCTCCAAATTTTACTTCATTTACAGATCCACCCAGAAAGTGCTCCCAAGAAGTTTACGAAAGTCTGTTTACTAAACTGTTTTCATTCAATACATTTATTCATTTGTTAAGCAAATTCTAGGCACCTGGAAATGAGACCTCTGGAATACCCGGAGGGAGAGTCTAAACAAAGGCAGTCTCCACCAGGCTGGGAACAAGAGGACGTCTTCACTGAGCTCAGCATTCCCCTGGGTACGTTCAGCCGCCCACTGCAATACCCAGGGCTTACAACAAGATGTCACTTTAAGGCTACTTGCTATATTTATTTTTCAGAACAGATGTGAGGAGAATGAAGGAACAGAGTACATGACAGAGGCATAGCTGTTGAAAGAAATGGTCTTTTGATCATAGATCATTGGTAATTTCATTCCGAATGAGTGGCAAAAGGTAGCTGTTGATGTCACTGATAAGGTTAAATAAGTTCCTTTGGACAATATATCAAATACAGATGAGAAAATACTTGGTAATTTAAAAATCTTTTGTCATAGAAGCATAAATGATTATACTTCCACTACAAGCAAAAGTAATGAGTAAATACTGATTATGAGTAAAATGCTTGGAAGAAGCACACCCTAAAAAGTAATCTGTGTAACTTCAGCATAAATTTACTGCTAATAAGTACTATTGCTTTTCTAGCCCTTGAGGTTACAGAGTGAAGTTTCTGGTCAAGGTTGTGTGTGAGAAGGTACATTTCAAAATATGTATATCTAAGAGAGAAAAGAAAGGTGTATTTGCAATGCACAGGATTTTAAACTGCAGCTCAGTATTGCAAAATTAGGGAAATCACAGAAGTTAATCTAGAATTCAGTCTTCCTATCCCCGTCATTCAACTAAACAGCACCTTTTTTCTTTGAAAACAAGTTTATTGTTGGAGGGGTAGGATTGCAACTGACATTTTAATGTAATTCAGAATTTCCAAATAGGTGTGGAATTTGTGGTGCCTAGAACTGGGTTTTACTGCAAGCTGTGTGGACTCTTCTACACAAATGAAGAGACAGCAAAGACAAGTCACTGCAGGAGTACTGTTCACTATAAAAATCTTCAGGTAAGAACACCCTTGAAGCTACCTAACAGTGAGTTCATGGGGTGGATTGTGTGTAATGTAGATGATGCAATAACCAATTGGGGTTTTTTTTTCTGTGGACAGAATTCAGATGAAGTGAAATTCAAATAAGCAAACTTTCAGTAGTTCCAAATGTTAGCACACTGATTTCTCACTCCCAGATCCTTGAAATCAAATTCTGGATCATAAGTAAAATGGAGCCAGGTGATAATTTGATCTTCTCATCCGTATTTGGTCCTTGTCATTACCACAGCGTGCAACTGAGGTCTTTCATTCTCTGTCCTCAGGGATCCCAGGTGTTTCTGTCACCAGGAATGAGCTCAGCAGCAGCCTTTATTACATCTTAACATGCAACTTGTTCAATAATGTTGGCAGACCTATTCGTGCCTCGTTGTGAATTTGTGCAGCGTGTTTCAGCTCGCAGTGCTCTGTGATGCATGGGCTCTGCCAGGCATTTCCTGTGACCTCCCTGTGCTGCAGAGCAGCCACACAGAACAACACCGTGGAGTAATTTCTGTGAGATATGCACAAGCATGTCATTACTTGTACAGTTCCCATAAGAGTACAACAAGCATGTCAGCAGTTGATACCAGCACACAGAGACCACGTGTGTCTGCAGTTCTGTCAAGAGACCCTGCCCTTATTCACTTTCCAGATGCACTGTTGATAGGATCAGTCATGAGCATTAACTGCCCTAAGCTGGGGACACCTCAGAGGAGAAGCCTTGCCTCTGAACAGGGTGTGTACACTGCAGAAGACACTTGTGCTGGCATTCTCATACTCTTAGCAAAAGTCATGAAAGAGCAACGCAGAGCTGCTCCTTCTTTCTCTGTTCCTTCTCTCTGCCCACAGTTAAATGCTGTAACTCTGCTTCTCTTCAAGTAATAGCTCTCTTTCCTTTGCTGGCTAGTAGGCATTGAGTTTTCCAGTGACACTTAAAATTAAGTAATTTCTCTGGGGAAATTTTCTTCTCAACTTCCCTGAAGCTCCATAGCTGTAATCATATAAAAGCCTCTGGCTTACAAAGACTGGGCCTGCAGAGCTGCAATGCTTGCTCATAATGGATCCTTCAAGTGCAAGCTTGAAAAACAGGGGTCCAGTTTGCATGCCTTTTTTTGCTTCATACAAAAAAATCCAAAGGGATTCCTCAGAGGTGGCACCACTCACTGAAGGTTGTGTATCCTGTGTAAGTTTGTCCAGAAGAAACTCATACTAAAGCAAAAATAGCGACTCCAGCCTCTGCCCCTGGAATCCTCCCTGGAAGAGGGATTTTTTTTTTTTTTCAATTTTCTAAGTTATTTTGTTAGTCATAAGAAAAAACAGTTCAACTAAAGCTTAGTGTGAAAATAACCTCTTTTTCTCCCTGTTAAGACATTTCCCATGAGTACTGTGGTTGATATCTAACACTGAGTCGAGATAAAAGAACAAAGACTATAAAAGCTGTTAAAATTAAATCTGTCAAATGTGGTAATGAAAACACTGTTCTGTCGAGCCATACCTCTTATCTCACAAAATAGAGGAAGTAAATGTCTCGTCCAACCTTTGCCTGCTCAAGTGGAAACATAACAAATTTCAAATAATTGTTCTGTGTTACTTGAGCCCTTTTAGTTGCCATAATGCTTATTTATGCACTCTGCAAGAAACATCAGTCTTCTCCTATGGTGATGCAAATTAATGAGTGTATCCGCCAGTGTAGGAACTAGGGACTCTGATTGTATGTGAAGCTGTGGCAGTGCTGCTGCAGACTGTGTGTCTGTTCTTTTGCCTGCATCCAAATACCATTGTCCAGTTACAACAACAGTGTTCCAAATGCTGTCATGGCTTTGAGTCTTTTGTAGCTGATTTGCTACGTGTTTTCTTTCATGTGATCTCCTTGAGCCACATCCAAAATACATGCTCGATGTTTTCATTTGAATGCAAAACGTAACAGTTTGTTTGTCAGTTTTCTTCCAAAAGCCTTGTTTATATCATGACAATTTTGTCTTGAAGTAAAATAGTCAACTTCATCTAATGCCCCTTTAAGAATGGCAATGACCAAGAAAAATATCAACTGTTTCTTTGTCAGCCTTGCAGATTTTTGGAAATTTTCAATTCTCTTCAGCTTAACATTTTCCCAGGTAGTATTTATATTTACAGATCCACTGCATTTTTCATATTCAAAAAATCCATCATTTGGCTATCCCTTCCACCACTACCACAAAAAGCTGTCAGATTCATCTGGTGGAAGCTTAACTTGGCAACTCAACTCAGTGCAGCATGTTATCCTGTTTTCCACTGGCTTTATTCATCAAAACTTGTATTCAAATGAAAAAAAAAAAAAAAAGGCAATTTTTGTTTGACTGCCATTTTGCTATAAATTAATCTGAATCTGTGAACTTCAAAACTGGTGTTTGTGGTACTCACAATAACTAAAAGGTGGTGGATAAAACTCAGTCTTATTTTGGTTGGTAATCATTCAAAACCAAAAATGTGTAGGTTATCTGATCCAATGACAAATGTTAGCGATTTGTTACAGTTCAGGGCGTACAGAACATGTCTCCCAGCCTTTATGGACCCTATATCTCTGTATACTATTGATACATTTACTCTGGCTTTCTGCCACATGGAATTTTGCACCTAGAGATCAAGACTGAGGGTTGTGTAATATCCACAGCCACATCTCTATATTCGGAGTAGCAAGGGTGCAGTCATCACTCTGTCAAGGGTATGTCCATTCATTACCATTACTGATTCCCTTTCAGATGTACTTCTTACATTCAAAACTTGTATTTATGTGAGAGAACATGGCAGTCCTAAACACAGCCCTTAGTATTTTTACATCCGTTTCTCATTTCACCTCTTTCCTATAAATGCCAAAGAGTAAACTGTACTGTGGGGGAATCATGCAAGAAGATAACATTTTGCAGTGATGTGGGATGGTCTTTTCAAAACCAATCAGAGTGAGTAATTCGCTAGAAAAGAGATCTATGATCCTAATAATAATGTGCAGGTCAGTTATTCTTGCATGTGTTATATGTGTAAGTCATTAATAAGAATTTCTCTACATTATTATGTGTGAATTTCCCATGTGTCTCTACATTAGCTGCTGCCGAAGAAGCTTCTTTCCATCCATTTCTATGTCTGGTGACCTTGAATAAACACTTGGAGCACCATTCTCAGACTCATACCTGTTCATCATCCGTTTTGTGTGCAGCCTTGCCAACTAAGAGCAGTGCCAAAAGGCTAAAAGCCTCACTGGCCATGCCTGTTTTTTAAAAATCTCACTGAGTACTTTAAGCAGTGAAAGGCTTTATCTTAAAGAAACACAGTAAATATAAACACTTCAGCCAAACTGCTAAATTGTGTTAATTATTACTGAGTGTGATTATTCCCTTGAAACAAAATGTTCTTGTACAAAAGGTGTATCTCTGAACTGGACATTCTGAAAATGTAATATATATGCTTTAAATTGTGCCTCTGAAATTGCATCTATTTTCTGACACACCAGTACTTTCCTAGCATAATTTCAGTTGACTCAGTGGAGTTAGTTCCAGCCGTATAGCACATGGGAGTAGAGAATAGATGAGGTCTAGTTATACAGACTGATGGGGAGTAGAGACCCTCCTAGTTCTGTCACCAGTTCCCCTTGTGGCACAGAGTAAACCATTGAAATTTTGAGGCTCTGAATGTATTCAGGTAGTTTGCCTGACATAGCCATATTTCATGGCTTGATTTTTCACCAAAATGGGGCTTCTATGTGCTGTATTCCCTTATGAGATGCTCAAGGAAGGAAAGCTCTGAAAAGACATGTTGAATATTTTCAGGTTTGGTAATGATGCTTTGTTTTTTCATGTGTTTGTAGAAGTATCTATCCCAGCTTGCAGAAGAGAGTCTGAAAATGAAGGAAGAAGGCAGCCATCTGTCTCAGGATGACACCGGCATTGTTCCTCACTTTGCAAAGAGAAAACTGTGATGCAGATGAACTGGAAGAGCTGTAACGAGTGAATGATGATACTTTACTTTTTTTTTTTTTTTTTAAATTTCTGTGATATAACTGTCAATTTGCACTGTGCAGAGGAGGGGAAATAAAGAGCATGTTTCCATGCATCTATGCCCAGAGTGCCATTAAAAACCAAAATGCCTGAAACTGTTTCCCACGGTGAAGCAATACTGGCATATCTGTAAGAAGTGGAGCAATTCTTTCTCACACTCTGCGTGCTGGGAGTGGTTTCCTAGATTAAATCAGAATTCTCAGGGATTCTTAAAGTTCTAATTCTGATGTAACACATCAGGTCAGGCAGAGTACTTAGAAGCACTCGGCATCCTCCAGTGGACGCTGGAAGGAAAGGAGATGTGACTATAAATAGGCTTTAATGTTGCTTAAAATATCTTCAGCCATTTCACTCATTGCCCCAGTCAGAAGTAGGATTTGCATAGGACATTTAAAGCCACTGTGCTAAAACTAGTCAGTAGATGGCATAATGTAAACCCCATCAGCATCCACCTCCATGTCTTAGAGCTTGGTGAAATGATAAAATGTTTGTGTTGTTAAGCACTGACTGTATAATGCCGGTGTTGTGAATACTGAGGGAGCCACAGTCTGTCCCAGGGACCTCATAGCCTGAACCCAGCAGAGCAAGAGCAGTTTGAATGCACGTGCTGACAGCCGGCCTGCTCTGGTTTCAGCATTTTCCATGGTGTGGTCAGGATGTTCTCCAGGTACCATTGTTTTTGAAACTCTTCTTTTTGATAATTCTAAAGGGTGCCAATTTTGAGTCTTACAGACTTGAAACTCTCATGAGAGGCTTTTTAAAGTGCCACATGTTTGGACCATGTCTCTTTTAGACATTTTACTCAAGATCCTTGCTTTTGGGGTCTTTTTATTTTCTTTAAAGCTTGCTTTTTCTCAGCTTGGCAATGTTGAATTTTCCTGGTTTTTGTGGAAAGATGCCAGAGTTTTAATATTGTTTTTGTATTTAATTTCCCTGAATTTTTTAAGGTGAATACAGCAACTGATGGCTCACAGAGTGCTGCACTGAGAACACAGGATGCACCAGCAGCTCTGGCATTATTATGAGCTATTGTTTCTGCACAGTTGTTGCTTAGTATTTTGCAAAGTCCCTTTGAAATGCACTGTACAAGTTTCTGGTTCATTTCAATAGGGCTTTGTGTACTGAAGTGAATACGCATGCAAACCATTGCCAGAACTGATCCTAGAGTTTATAAAATGTCCCGTGCAATCGAGGCAGATGGGGATTTGCAGGCGCAAATTCTTTGCCTGACTATAATATTCATCACAGTATGTTCTGTAAAAATTGCTGGTGCTGGATGTCCTGTTTAGATGTTATGCAGAGGAAACAGATTCCCAGAAGGTTCTAGTTATCCCTAAGAATTACAAGGATAGTGCAAAGTACTGCAAAGTGGCTAAATTGCCAAAACTGGACACCAAAGTATCTGTTGCCTTATGTGTTGTGCCAGCAGCCATGCTCATTCTCTGAAGCACCCTGTAGCCAGGCAGTGTGTCTCAGAGGTGCCTGGTGTTGTTGCCTGAAGCCCTACTCCATTTCATTGCCTGTGCTTTCCACTCATTTTTACCAGAGGAAGGTTCAGATTTCATATTTGGAATTCCTGCTTATTGCAAATTGAGGGATTCTTTGCATCCCAGATTCACTCAGGGCCAATCCAAAAGACAAGGGGAAATGAAAAACATTACAGCCTAAATCCTCCTTTGTTCAGGCTTGAAGTATGCTAAGACTTGCATCTATCAGTCATCTAAAGCAACATAATTTTTTGTTTGTTTTTCCCCTAAGGAAAAGGAAAACAAAAACAAAAACCCCAAACAAACCAACATTGCAAACCAGGTATTTTTCCTTCAAGGGTTGGGTTTTTCTTTGACTTTTTGTTTTTCACATTGCAGTGAAACTTGAGCACAAGGCTGTTAGGACAAGAGCTTGCATTGCAGGCTGTAAGATGACGAAAATGGCAGTAAAGATTGTGCAATTGTCTTCTAAAGCACAGCTCTCATATATCATCTGAATATGAAGTTCCCTTCATGCCCTTCAGCACAAACTGAGCACAAGGGAAGGAAATCACTACAAATGCAAGCATCAAATCTTTGAAGCTAACCCTGCTATCAAACTAGGGCTCTCACAGGCCTAATGGGAGCTTGTTAGACCATGTGGTTAAGCTTAATTGGATGTGAGACGTAGCTGACTGTATATCAAAGTCATATGCCTCCAGCAACTTTATCCCCAGGTAACCTCAAATGAGAAAAGTATCACTGTTATTATTCTTTATTTGTATTGCAGTAGAAGCTACAGGTCCACTGCCTTTATTATAGGCAAGGCACAAATCCACAACAAAGACTTTCCCAGGCCAAAGAGCTTTAAATCACACTTTCTGAAAACAGACAACAGGTGGATACAGGCAGGCAGGGAAAGAAGCAGGTAACCATTAGATTTTGACTGGCAGCAGAAGAATAATGAAAATGAGTGTTTACCCAGAGGCTTATTTTTGGATTTATGGGAGATGATTTAAACTGCTTTCCCCCTCCTCTGGTTCTGAACCAGGTTCACTCCCATTATTCACAGCTTGCATTTAACCTCCTTTTTATTCTTGGACAGTTGCACTTCCAATGCAAAATCCCTTAGCGATACAGTGGGTCTTGGTATCCTTCAGTCCCCAGTCACTTAAGTTTTGGTCTCCATTCAGGGCTCCAAAATCTGGAGTCTTTAGAGAGGCTTACCAGGGACTGTCCTGTCTCCAGATCTACCCTGTTGGGGTCATAGGTACAGGCCCTTGCTTACCACTGAGGAAGGAGGAAGCTCTAGATGGCATCTACACCCTATTTAGTTTTCTCTTTTGGAAAAAGGTGACTCAGGTGAGTGGTGCAGGAACAGAGCCCAGTCTGCAGATGTGGTCAGACCCAGACATTTGTAGAGGTGGTTTGGACATCTCCTGGCTTTGGGTTTTGTCCTGACACAAGAGCAATCTACAAAATCCTGAGAACGGCCAAACAGGCAGTTTCCCCTTTCTGAGGAGGTCCTTTCTCCCCCTAAACCTCAACACTTGAAAGCAGTTAAAAGCAATCCCAAAGTCTCAACGAGCTCCTAACGATCCCCTCGATCAGTTTTCAGCCCGATGTACTTTAAGAACTCGGAGATAATCTCCTTCCTTCTCCAACAGGCTACCATGCAATGCTGACAGGCACTCAACTCCTCAACTTCTCTCTACTACCTATTCTGCTGAGGAAGAAGGCTGCTGTAGGCAGCCCCTTACCTTAGCTTGTGTAAAATGGTGTTGTTTCTTTTGGTTTATTATATTTAAAATTTTGACTTTTTTTAGTTGGCATAATTCATCATCATTATAATCCACGCTGTTTATTTATATATATATAATCTATATCATAAAGCAGGCTCAGGTCTAGCCAGACAAATATTGATATTTAAAAAGGAGCTTCCTTAATATATACAATCCATTTCAACACATCTCAACCAAAGATTGCACTTTTTTAATAGGGACTTTGTTTTTCATCTTTGTGAAATCTGTATTGATCTCAAATAGTCTTTAATGTCAATCTGCAACTTAATGTATTTGAAGTAAAAATAAAAGAATTAAACATCTGCCCCATACAATTAGACAAAGTTTCATACTGGCTTTAACGCTAAATTAGTGTTAAGCTGGTTATATTCAGGGTTTTTTCTATTCTCTAAGGCTTAAGGCTGTGATTTGTTGAATTATACTTGAACTGGACCAGATACACTATTTATTGAGCTTATATAATCTTGTTAATTTAAGTTTTGGCTTGTAAACAGTTGGAATTTGTTAGTACTTGTTCAATTATGTAGGAACTGTCACCAGTATTAACTGATCTGTGTAACTGATTGCAAAGTGTTTCAATTTGTGTTTCTTAAAAAGAAAGATTTTAATAAAGAGAATAATAAAGCATATACATTCATGGACGATTGTCCCAGCAGCAACATGCTTCTAGCTTCCTAGGGGGTCTAGTAAAAATCAAGATGAATAAAAGGTAATTTGGGGGGGTACGAAGGAAGCAGGGGGACAAAAGGTTTGCTTTTAAATGTAATTTCTCTGAGTTGTGGTTGTTAACAGGTAGTTCCTGCTGTACAGATTGAGAGTGATTGCCATCATCTGGTGCTGAAGTTGAAGTGAACACAGCTCAGGGGTTCACTCTGAAGTTACTATTAATTGTTAGTACCCTCTCCTGTCCCTCTAGATATGTCCTTACTTCTCTTTTAATTTCCAAATTAACCTGGCAAGCTGTCTGTCCCCACTGGCTTTTCTCTGTTTCCATCCAGGTTGTCTTCTCGGCCTTCTGAAAGCACCATATAAAATCTTCCCCAGCCAGGCAATTTCTTTGCTTCATGTCAACCTAAGCCTCCTATCTGCCCAATTACCCTGTTACCCATGTGCTCTCCTTCTGCCTTCACTGATTTTCCTTCTTTTCAGCAGATCATCCTCCCTGGTGCCCCCTATCCCCAGCTGTAAAGGGATCTTTCCCACTGTCTGGCCTTCTCCCTGGCTCACCTGCATTGCTTCTGGGAGGAAATGCTCAACTTCAGTCAGGGTAATGTAAAGACATGCTTGTATTAAATGTTTAAAGAATGCAATGAGGACAAAAGCTGAGGGGAGTCTTTACCACTAAATTTGATTAATTCATTCAGTAGAGAACACTGGGAGGAAAACTGAGACAAGGCAAGGTCCTGTCCATGTGCAAGGCAGGCCACTATCAAAGTACAAGCTACACCACCCTCCACCACTGAGGAAGAGAAATGCATCCATCTGCCCCACTGAACAGCCAGGGAAATTTATCATGGACAACAAGGCTGGCACTAGGGTTTTCTGACTCCCTAGTTCATTAAATCAGTGTCTCTTGTTTTGCAGATGAGACACACATGTAATGTATTCTAAACACAAACAGTTTTGGTTCTTCTGTCCTGGATATATTGAAACCTTCATTCATGTGATACCATCTCACTGGAGCTATGAATCTCTCACTCCAGAAATCAGGCAAATGACATCATATATTCACAACCAAAAAATTAAGCCCTTTCTGTGGTGTTGAAACAAAATGTTTAAAGTCCAGGTTTTGTCAATTTTCTTGGTAGAATGGGGAACTCAAGTCTGAAAAATTTCACAGGTGAACAGCCCTCACCCAAACACTAGCTTGGCCTTTTGACACAAAACTGTGACCAACCTCACTTGGACAGCCAGGCTGTAACCCAGGTATTCTACCTGACCCACAGAGCAGCCCAGGTCAAGGCTGTCTGAAAACAGGAGCCCTCTCTGGGAAGCTGACTTGGGAGGAGGGCAGGGAGCTGGGAGCGTGTTGCCTGCTTTGGATCAGCCTGATGTGGGGCTTGGCCAGTGGACACTGACCTGGCAGATCAGCTGGGCTGAGGGCAGCTTGCTGCAGCAGATACTGGCACTGTGTGAAGCAGCCTCCCTCTGCCTGCTTTCCAGTGCTGAGGCATCCTGGGACTCTGCTGTGTTTGTGCAGGTGGCAGCAAGGGCAGCCTCAGAGAACAGGTTCTCCTCTGCTTACTTTTGTACATCCAACTGTGCTAATCTCACTTATCTATGTCAATAGGTTGAGTTCTCCTCATGTGCTTGCCTTGTCTGATGCAATGCTGCAACAGGAAGCCGTGGGAGCATGTGGTATTTATCTGTGGAGAAAAAGTTCCCCCAGCTGTGGACAAGATGGGGACTGGACAAGGACCAGGGATTCTTCTTAAAACATGCAGTGATTAAACAAAGTGTCTCCTTTACACAAAAGAAGGGTGAGGATTCAGTGTCAGGGAAGGTTTAGGTTGGATATTAGGAAAAGGTTCTTCATCCAGAGGGTGGCTGGGCACTGGAACAGGCTTTCCAAGGAAGTACAGCAGCAAGCCAGAGTTTAAGAAGCAGTTGGACAACAGCACATGGTGTGAATTTTGGGGTTGTCCTGTGCAGGGCCAGGAGTAGGACTTGATCGTTATGGATCCCTTCCAACTCAGGATTTTCTATAATTTTATGATTCTCATTGTAGGGCCTGAGCTGGCCTTATTGATCTGGTGGTCAGGAATCCTCTCCAACTCCCCTGTCATGTCACACCTGCCCTTTGTTTGCCTTCAATAAAGCTACAGTGCATTACACCAATACCTTTATGAAATGCTGTCTTGTACTAACCTGACATATTCACAGCACCATGGGAACATGACTTCACAGATGCTGAAGTGAAAGAAGCAGATGTAGTTGCCATCCCTTCATTCCTAGCTGTCCCCTTTTTCTGCCAACACGAGGATCAATGCCCTAGTGGGTGTCAGAGGGGCTCGGGAGCAGGCAGGGGAGCATTGGGGCCACCAGGATCCAGCTATGAAGGAGGTTTTCTTAGGGCTCATCTTAACACAGTTGCATCAGCCTGCTGCAGAGTGAGATTCCTAATCAGATACCCAAGGTGATTAAAGCCATCGTCTCTATCAGTTCACATCAGGCCTGTTCTGGTTTAAGCATCAGTCAGGAGTAGTATTCAGCTACCTGAAAGGAAGCTTTAAGCTGAAATAGAGGCATACATCATTTTTGATTAATTGGGTCAGATCTGAGTGAGCGGACGTGTCCAAAAGCTTTTTGTGAACTAGAAAGCTGCATAGGCAGGCTGAATCCAGCCTATTAAATGTTTAAATAATTGCCAGGCAGAGTCTGGGCCACTATTCCTCAAGGTAAGACAGTAAGTAATCAGTAGCACAACCCTGGGTCAGAAGGCAGCTTTTTGAGTCTAGTTTATTCCCTGTACCCTGGAAACAAAGGTTCTTGTTTAAAACCTGTCCTCCCCATGTTCCTGAGCCTTGTTTGAGGACATGTATATTAGTTCCACCTTCCTTAAACACTGTCTTGGTGAGAACAACAGAGAACACAGGAAGCCTGTTTTGTTTGTGGGTTTCTTCTTTGGCTGGGCTGTTTTTGCATTGCAGCTGGTTTATCTTTGGCAGATAGCAACGTGTTCTTGGCAGCAAACTTTCACCTTGAGCTCAGGGGGTGTAGCCACACTGTGTTTTGCACACCTGTGGTGGAGAACTAGGAAAAATTTGCCTGCTTCTGTCACTACTGAGATGTAAAAACTAGTTTCACAGCAGCTGTTAGTGTTTTGCAAAGGTCCTGGCTCCCAAGATTGGGCACAGTGGAAGGTGGTGTGTGTTCATGAGCAAGACTTGGGCTGCCCTGCATGGACTTTAGCATCGAGCAGCTGGCAATTGGATGTACTTCGCCAACAATACAATCACAAGTAACATTGTTTTGGTGTGTACCCAAGCTGAGTTTCTAACTTCCTTATCTACTTTGTTCATTATTACTTCCCATAACACTGTCTGTAGGTAGAAGCTGTGATGATGAGCTTGCTGAGCCATGAGCTGCACTGAGACATTCAAGGGGACTGATATTGGTGTTCCCCACGGTGCCTTTGCCACCAAGTGCAGGGTCTCTGGAAAGAAGGCAGACATTAAATAGGCATTGTCATAGCAGAGTAAAAAGAAAGAACACTGAGACCAACAGGAAGAGCAGCCCAGGTCTGTCCTGATGCTAATGGGGATCAGCATCACTCCAGCTGAGCTATTCCAGTGCCTATTTCCATCTGATTGCAATTGGGAAAGATAGGTAGACAGGATGTGCTAGGTATTAGTCTTCCCAGATATCAGCAAGGCATCCGGGATGGTGTAAATGATCCCAGAAGCCTTCTTCCTTTTCTTTCACAAATTTGCCTGGGGGGTGGGATGGGGGACCTCTGAGGGTGGGGGATAAGGGGTATTTTAGTGAGGAAATGATTTGCCATTGGATGTCCCTCTCCTCTCCTGTGTCAAGGCACAGAAGCCAGCCCAGCTGCCACAGGAGCACAGAGATCTGGCAGTGCCTTGTGTGGCTGATGCCAGGCTGTGTATAAAATGGACCCAAGAGGCCGGAAATAAATGGGTAGGACTATGTTCATGGGTATTTCCCACCAACAAGCTTATGTCCCTGTGACTGCATGTTCACAGGCTCTATGTTACGTGCTTCTCTGCTTTTCTCTTCCTACAAAGGCAGATGCTGATTCATAAGCTGCTGGTCTTGATCAGCCATCAGCTTGTCTCTTCCCAAACCCCTTCCATGAGGTCCGATCTCAAAACCAGCAGTGAGTCTCATTGAATTGAAGGCTACATAAGCCTTAAGGTAAGTTAAATACCTGTTTAAAACAACATCAGATGCAAGAAGTGCCTAGCAGTGTGAGGAAACATTGGGCCCTACCAGCTCAATGAAAACAAAACAAAAAAAAACCTGAAGTGAAAGAAACCCATCAGAAATACTGTTCGGGTAAGTTCTCTCTAGGAGCTGCTTGATCTCTCTGCACTCAGGGCATGTTCACACCATCACGAGGAATGGCATGAGCTCACTTGCATTAATCACTTCTTGTCAGCCAAGCAAAGTGGGAAGTAAAATTTTTTTGCTGAAACCACCATGCAGATGGTCTAAGTGAGTGGATATTAGCTCAGCAGGAGCAGGGGAGGTGAGTGCACCAGGAGTTAGTGTGGGTCAGCTGGAACACAGGAACTAGCACTGTCGTGTCTTGATTGTGGTTGTGGGAACAAGCTTCAAGATGCAGACAGTATAAAGCAGAGTGATGCTTATGAAGTTTTTGAAGCTCACATCTGCTCTTACTTGGTTGTGGAGGCTTTCGGCAAAGGTCACCCATTGAAACAAAGAAGAATCACTTTACTGAAATCTAGGGGACCAAGTCATGTATTCGACCTCTTTCAATGCCCTGCTATGATCTTGTGGAGCCTTTAAATTCCTCTTTACCTACAAGAGATTTACTACAGTGCAAAATGAGTTCCTGGAGCAAAAAGATGCTCCTTTCCAAGGGATATGTTGAGGCTTCAGGTAATGCTTTGAGGTGAGTTGTCATATACTGTTAAAATAATCTTTTCCCACCACTTTCTTCATGTCAGCATTTCTAGAGCTCCGGTGCATTCTGCCTGCTTTTGTAATGTAAGGATTTATGAATGGCTGCAAAGTTCAAAGGCATATTGGCAACCCCAAGTCCCGAAAAACCAGGAGTCATCCTAAGCCCTACCCCATTTCCCAAGACAGAGTTGTTTGCCAACTATTTATTTTCTTAACTTTTTTTTTTATTAGCCCACAAACTTTAGGAACTCTTTATTCACCTCCCAGGTTTTTTTTGGCTTTTAGGTTGCACTGGTTTCATGGTTTCACATCTTTCATCCACAAAACCTTCAGGGCTAGGGACATACTTTGGTTATAAATGAAAGCTAAAATTCCCTCGTTTCAAGGAGCTGGGATTTTAGGACATAATACCCAAAGCACAAAAGTTGTGATAAAATCACAGGAGTTGCCAGCAGTGCACAGACCCTCTTCTGTTTGGAAGAGGAGGCACTGAACTGTAGTGAGCTGCAGGCATCACTGGCTACTGTCATTTTAGTGAGTCAAAAATAACATTGTGGTTAAACATGAGCTCTACAGGCCTACTAAAGAAGATAACCTCATCTCTTTCAAGGTGCAGTGCTTCTCAAAAGCATTGCCTTTGTAATCTGGATTAATGTTTACACTCAAGCACTCCGTCCCAGAAGCCTGTGCACCCCTGGCAGAGTGCATTTAAAAGGATAAAGCCTCTCTGGGATGCAGAGGTGTCAGCCAGTCACCTCCTGGGACACATGGCTGTGGCTGCTTCCAAACCAGGAGCATTTCAGCCCAAGTAATCCTCCCTTCTTCCCTCTCCTTGCTCTAATTTCAGTGTCGTGCCGACTTTCACGTAGCCCCCCTCAGCCTGAATCGAATCCCTATGGTCTGTGTTGTCAACACAGCTGTTTAAATCCCTTCCCCCAAATACCCCTGCTTGCCAGAAATCTCCTGCCTGCAAGGTGCAGGCGCTGTTCTGAGTTTGCCGGTTTCTGTCAGGTCCTGTGCTGAGCTTAAATTCCTGTTTGGACCAGCATGAGGTCAAAACGGAAACGAACTCAGGAAAACCCTCCACTTGAGCAAAGCCTGGTGCTCCCTGACTGCACACTGGAGCTGCTGCAGCGCTCCAGCCTGAGACTGGCAGGCAATGCAGAGCAAAGCGAATGACTAGCATTATTAAAAATGCTTTGCAATTATACAGCACCTTTTCATCTAAAGATTTCAAAGCTTTGTAGTACTCACGCAAAGTTACTTATTATCCCTGGCGTTTAGCAGAGTCAGGAAAGGAAGGAAAGCAGCTAAGTGACTTGCCCAAGGTCATGCAGTAAGTCGGCGTCAGAGGTGGGAACTCAGCCCCGAAGTGCTGACTCTGTGGCTCATGCCCCAACGCGAAGACACACCTCGCCTTCTCCTGGGAGTGAGAGTGCCAGGCCAGCTCCTTGAGGGATGCAGAGGTGGGAGAAGCACTCAGACCACCTAGAGGGTCACCATGACCCAAGCAGCAAACTGGAGATGCCTGGCTGGGAGCAGCACCCACTGTTCCTAAGCCCTGCTGCATTCCCCAGGAGCCCTGTGCACACTGCTGAGGGGCTGTCATTGGAGCTGTTGTGCCTGAGGCTGTAGTCCAGCTTGCCATGGCATGGTGTGGATGAGTGTACCCACGACCTGAAGGGTCTGGAGGTGCGGTGTGTTGTGCCCCTGAGCTGAGCACAGCCGCTGCAGCCCCCATCTCCAGCCCACTAGTTGTATACACATGAGAAAAACCACAAGGACCTTCCTTGACAGGGGACATCTCTAGAGACACTTCAACCTTGATACCCCAGAAGACACACTGAGGATCAGAGATGGTTTTCATTACATTACTGCAGCCGCTCTCCCACGGGCCAAGCCCTGGCTACAGTGAAGGTGCAGCAGCAGCACTGGTTTCCTCCAGCCCAGGTGGTCCAAGCCTGCCAAGGAGCCTGGACATACATTCAGACACCTGCCAGGATATCAAAAACACATTTGTAAATTGTTATGCTCTTTGGCTGGCTCAGCGGGCTGTGCTGTGGGAGGGACTAGGTGCTAAACCTTTGTGGCTTGCAGCAAGAGAGCTGAAAATGTCAAGTCCTCGTATACTGACAATTGTCTAACTTCAGTCCAGTGGTGAGACTTTGGGACAGTGTCCTGTTTCCTGGAGGAAACTCAGACGGAGGGAGAGAAGACGGAGTAAAAAGCAGATGTGAAATGGAGTGAAGAGAGGCAAGTAGACCTCTAGAGCTTACTGGCCAGGAGAAGGCTGTATCTCTCAGCCCCACTGAGGCAAAACACCCTGTTGGTGTTTACCACAAAAGGTGACTTGTACAGTTATATTTATCCAGTAAAAAAAATAATTCTGACACCAGCTAATCTGCTTCTGCTCTTCCATTGAGCTACTTATTTTTACCCTAGAACGATCAGGAAAATCCACTTTGGTCAAGTTTTTTCTCAGAAGCTGCTGCAGGTTTTTTAATGATAAACAGTACCCTGTTCAAAATATTATATCCCTATTACGAAGGCAGGCATGACCGATACAGCTTCAAACTTCCACGGGGTGTATTTAAATAAATAACAGGAACTAATCCGTTCAATCGGCTTTCCTTAGGAGCTTGGGGATTTACATGTCTAAACTTCGATGTACTTCGATGAGACTCCAGGACTGGGCATAAAACTCCAGTTAACTAGAAGCATAACTTCAGGGGAGAAAAAACCCAGGCAAAGGGAAAATCTTGAAGACAGAGTCTGCAGCTGAATGAATTTCAACCTCAGAAACGATACTTAGAATGAGATATCATTATAAGGAATCATTTTACAAAGCAAAAGAACCAATCAGATGTAAAAGCTACACCTCAAAATTGAGCTGGAGTTTTGTCTTTTAAAGGACATTAATAAAAAATGGGCAAAAGTTTTCCTGGTTGAAAGTGGATGAAGAAAACAGGGGAGGAAAAAGAATTACATGAGGTAGAGGCTAATCTGTGTTGCGTATGTTCAAAACCTGAACTCATACTTTGCTTTAACTTTTGCTGAGGATGTTAATCATGTGGCTGCAGATGTGATGGATAATAGGATGGGGTATGTAAATGTTCATGGCCAGGATAGAAGCAAATCTCAGGGCTCCTTCCTGCGCTGAAGGCAGAGGAACGGGCTAATCCACATGCCAGAGCTCTGGAAGAACAGGCCCGATGTCTTTAACAGGTCCCTCAGTCAGGGACAAGAGCACAGCAAAGCTGTACAGAAGAAGTGAACTGATCTGGACAAGAACAGGCATGAAGGCTTCATCTTAATAGAATATGGACAGCTTCATCAAAAAATGGTGAAGCAAAGGCTAGCAAAAGAGAGGGAGGTAATGGCATGAGATTAAATGGGTTTATCAAATCCATTTATCTTCCTTGGGTAAGGCAAGCTGCAAGCTATTTGCTTAGTGAAGGAAATAGGGTGGATCTCGCCTATCTGGACTTAAATTGTACATTTTAAATGGTACCATCTGGAAAGTTCTTAAGAAAAGGGAGAAGTGATTTAGCACAAGATATATAAAGATATATCCTTAAAGACATGCTCTAAGAGAAGGGCTGTCAGGCTGGAGGGCAGTTACCAAAGGAGCGTTGAACATCACTCCTGAGAATCTGGCAAAGCGCTTTTGTAAATGAGTTTGGCACAAATGTTACTGGAAAACTGGTGAAATTGCTGATGACAGAAAATATGAAGCAACCTCAGGACAAAGGAGGCTGGAGATATTACACAGGAAAAGGTAGTTAGCAGCAGAAAGTGGTGGTCATAGGCACAAATGACCAAACCCCCTTTCCTACAAACCAGCTGGCAGCTCACACTTTGATCACGGAGTAACTGACTTGCCAACACAGTGGAAATAGGAAATGAGAAATGCAATCCTGGAAGGCAGCAGGAGAGGTGCAGCCCAAGCTGCAGTGGAGGCATGGGCAAGCTCGAGGAGAGGTTATTTCACTTCATTTTGAAAAGCAGATGCCAAGAGCAAGAGGATTTCTCTGCATAAATACTCGCAGGAAGGGAAGACAGAAGAGCTGATGGTGCCAAGGGCCAGTGCTGGTACAAAATAAATGATCAAAAAAAGGCATCAGAGATTTTGATTAGAAGAATCATTACTAACCATCTGACAATGTAGTTATGGAATAGCCTCCCCACTGCAGTCGTGCATGTAAAATATTAAATCACTTTGCAGATGGAGCTTGGCAAGTTTATGAAAAGGATTATATCACACAGAGCCTTTGATAAGAGACCAGATAGCACAGAAGTTCCTGCCAGTCCTAAGCACAAAGGTAAATGTTCTGTAACTCTCTGTCCATATAAATATAGAGCATGTGATTATATACACACAAAAAGCAGGCACATGATTTATTAATCACAGGACCTCAGCTTGTCAAATAATAATTACAAGGCAATAGCACACCTTGTTTTAATAAATGGCTACCTAAGACCTTCTCCCACAGTAAACCAGTAAAAAAAGGATAATTATTCTGAGGTACAGGTGGTATTTCATGTTTCTGGTTGTTAGCTTTTGAATGAACTCACTGTCTGGAACTCCTAAATCAAGTACTCCCATTTTTTCTGCACATTTCACAAGTTCAGCCCTTTCCAGTAAAGCGTCTTTTCAGATGCGTGATTGCCCGTTGTTAAGGCAAGAATGAACAGATGACAACGGCAGCACAGAGGAGACATGCCTGGAACAGTTTTACAGAGCAAACCCGGTGCAAACTCTGCTGCCAGGAGGGCGTACACAGAGCTGGGAAGAGGGGGGGCTTCTTGTGCAACGTGAGGGGCAAGTCCTGGAAAGCCACGACAGCGACAGGAAGGCAATGGCTCGCGGAAGTGTTTCTCCAAAGCCACGGCACTGGGTGACACTCTCCTTGCTCAGGCAAACACGATACAATCCCCCTCCACCTCCCGGGGGTGCCCAGGCTCGACAGGCGCTGCGCACACGGGTCTGCGGCACAGCTCCGGTCCCGGCCCGGACGGAGCTGCAAGAGGATGTTCGAAAGGAACTCTTAATTACTGAGCATTTAAAAAAAGCGAAGGCGTGTTTTAGTACCCTTTCAACCTGGAGCTGACGCTGCCTGATGAAGAATGGGAATGCTGTGCTGGCAGTATATTTTATGAAGGCACCTTTTGAGAAGATGCAAAAAAAGTAGTCTGAAGAAAGCAGAAGGCCAAGAAACAGGCAACTGAACAGAGCAGATTGATTTAACAGACATGATACGTTTTTGCTGTCTGCATTACGTGTGGAAGTTTATATTCCAAGTGACACAGTAACAGACTTGACTGTAACCAAACAGCACTGCTGAGGTGTCAGGAGCACAGATGCTGCCTATCGAAAATATTTAAAACAGAAAGTAAAACTTTGAAAAATCCGCAGTGGGGAGCAAGGCAGCTTCTGTCTGCTTTGCACCGCTCTCTCCGGTGCGGGAGGTCGGAAGATCTCCGTAAGTCACCCCCGCGACAGCTCCGACAAAGCCTGATGAAAAGCAAAGGCCGGCAGCAGCCTGGCCAGGAGACACGCGGTGTCTATTGTGCACCAGACACGGGCCGGGGGGAAGGGCTGCTCCACGCGTTTTGGGGAGCTCCAGCCAATGGATTCCTCCCCTGGGTGTTACGGGAGGGCTTGGCCAGCAAGTGAGAAAGGGAGGGGAGAGTTTGAAAACAACCCAGCAGGCTTTAAGGAAGGAAGGCTGCTAGAAAGTGGCCCGCTCGCCTCCGCGCAAGCATTTGGCTCCAGGTGATCGCCGGAGTCGGGGGTGGAAGCGCAGGAGGGGCCTGGCAGCTCCCGGCGGGTCCCGCTTGGCGCGGGTCGGCACAGGTATCCCGGGGTGCAGGTGTGGGGCAGCGGGACTGCAGCTGAGTCAGTCTGCACAGGTTGCCTCGTGCTGCAAAATCCACCAGAAATGGTGGAAAGAGGGTGTTTTTTGGTTTGGCTTCCTTTTTTCCCCTCCTACAGGAGATTTCTGCTCTTTTGTTTTATGGGGATTTTGGTGGTGTGTTTGCTATTAATATGGCTGGAGGAGGGAGGCTGGGAGGGAGCAAGCAGGTCTCTAGAGAGGTGGCATGTGATCAGCTGTCTCTTGATTATTGCAGACAGTTTTGAGGTTAGAAAGGCAAAAGAATGTGATATCTTCTAGCAGACTGGTTGATACAGTGGAAAAATACAAATGATCTTTCATGCATATCAGCTCTTTTACAGGTCACAGTGCTTTAGAAATCAGAAAATATGTGCAATCAAATCTAGAGGAGATTTTTCAGTGACTGATAACCCAGCTGCTAGTAGAGATATACAGCAGAAGGAAGAAAAAACACACCATTTTCTTGTCCGGAGGTGTGCTGGATAGTTTCCTTTGACTTTTGACTTTCCTTTGACTACTGACCCAACTCTTAGGTCTCTTGCAAGTGATCCAGTCCTAAATTTTACCAGAAAATCCTCTAGCAATTTTCCATGGCGCTTCAAAATGTGTAATTGGAGTGATGCAGTATTTTGTGGCATCTTCTTCTGTAAAGGTCCTGGATACTGTTTCAGCTTCTCTGTTACCTCTTTCTTCTTCCTTGCAGGGGAAGCTGAATTCCATAATGTATGTTAGTAGCTGGAATTCATTTTCCAAATCTTGGTAGTGACATTGTAGTGGTTTGCTTGGTATGCACTAGTCAGTGGAGGTGCAAAGAGCTAACTAGGAATTCTTCTTTGATTGATGGGGAAACAACATCTTTTGAGGCTGCCTCTAGGTTGTGTGTGAAAAAAGTCTTGTGTGAGCACGTTGGACTGTTCTGACTTGAAAAAGTCTGCAATCTACTGTCTTCATGAGCAAGAAACAGTTTTTGTTCTGTCATTTGTCTGAGGGAGAAAGTATTTATGGTAAAAATACAGCGATAATGCTGCACATTCTTTTAAGAGATAATTGTTGTTTTAATTCTTAAACCTAGCTTTGATGATTCATGCAGAGCTGGGCCAGTAAATGAATTCAGAGGCTCTTACACAAGAAAACTTTGGCTCTTGTTTTAGTCAGATGCACACGGATTTGGAGTAGAATTATACTGGAAAAAGATGTAAAAATACTACAAAAGTCAAGTCATAATCTGTTAACTGAGGAAGTTTCTCTCATTGGCAGCTGAAAAATCCTGGAATGCACAAAGACCAAAGCAGAGAGGATCTGTATTTGCTTCCCTCATTGCATTGGCTGCTGTTGCTTGGGCTCTCTGGAGCGACAAATTTACAGAGATAAAGCAAAGGCTTGGCTGAGTTTTTAGGGGAGACCGTGAATGGAGACAAAACACACACAATGAGAGGAGGCTGTCGTCTCTGATTAGGTGTCCGGCCTCGGGCAGACCGCATGGAATAAACAGGGTGAACTAAAATACAGTGGGAAGTTTGGAGGGCTGCGGATGGACACGCAGGGTTTGACTGGCAATCCTACACCTGCTTCCAGCAGCTTTTCCCATGGATTGCCTGAGCAGTGGGAATCCCGTCCGCTGCTCTGAGGCTCCTGTGGTGTTTCCCAGCCCCCCCGCCTGAAATCCTGTCCCAGTGCTGATGGAAAGGTGGAAAAAGGGTCTTGTGTGGAGAGCAAGGAAAAGGTCTGAAGTTCCCTTGTTAGCCGAAACACACACAAGAAGAGGAAATACATCATTTTTCTAACAGTTTTACTTAAGAAAAGGGGAAAAAAAATTGATTTCTAATTAGAAGAGGCGGGCAGCACACTGAGGAGCATCCAGGGACAGCTGTCCAGGCTCCCAGGGCTGCGAGCACGCGGCGTCCCCAGGGGACGCGAGGAGCCGTCCTGCCGCATCCCGGGCTCTCTGCCTTCGCACCTGACCCGCACCGTGTCACGGGGGCCGCTCGAGGCCGCCCCACAGGGCAGGGCTGAGGCGGGGGCCGCCCGGGGGCGCTCGGGGCGGTGTCACGGGGGCACTGGAGGCGCTGGGCTGGTGCGTGTGGGCCCCCCCGCTCCCCTGCCGCAACAATGGCTCCTTCCCGCCCCCCCCCCA
>VXBA01001255.1:2109569-2138073 GCA_013399895.1 Serilophus lunatus
GGGAGCATCCCGGGGGCTGCAGGCACTCCCGGGGGCTGCGGGCACTCCCGGGCCCCGCCAGCCGCTGCCAGGCCTGTGCCGGTGCTTGTGCAGGCCCCGAGGGCCGAGGCCGCGCCGCCGGGGGTCCCTGCCGGCGGCACGGGTTGGATGCGGGTACAGAACATCGCTGGGTTTTGGGGGTGTGCGGGGGGGGCTGCACAGGGACTGGTGGTGGCGGGTCTCCAAAGCTTCAGCGGTGGGGGGGGTTCGCCTAAAGGCAGGGAGGAGGGGAATAGAGTGTATGGTTTGTGGGAGGTTCCTCATGGCTGTTTTGCACATAAGGGAGGTCTTGCTAAGTTTTGGAGGCTTTGTCCTGCAGCCTGTGTTGTTCCTAAAGGGTAACGTGCCACTGTTTGCCTGCTGGGATAGAGTTGCCTGCTGGGATAAAGTACAAGAAGTGGGGGGTGTCGAGCACTGGCCGTGTTTTATTGATGGATTTCAGTGACTTAGGACATACCCGTGTCTGATGAACCACTTTAAAAGTGGTATTTATGTCACTGGTTCGTCCAAAGATCTCTCGCAGCTTTTGTGTTTTGCAGCTGCGTGAAGTGGGTCCTGCCCGTTTTGTTCCTGTATTATCTCATGTGACAAAATCTGCGGGTTATTTATTGTGATGCTTTTAAGGCAGTTTTCCAGATGGCGTGTAGCTGGTTGATGGTGCTGTGTGCTGTAAGTCTGCACGCTAGAAAGTGATGGTTTTTGGATACAGTGATAAGTAGCAGCATCCTGAAGCTCCAGCAGACCTGCTGCCTTGAGAAGGTGCATTGCTAAGGTGGGAGTGATCTCCTGACCAGGAGCTGTGAGGCTCAGCTATTCCATCCTCCTTGCTACAAACAAAGCAGGGTGCTGAATCTGGGAAGGATAGCATGTGGAAGTTGTGGTGTTATTTATGATGCTGCCACAGGTGGAGGGTTTCAGCCAGGGTCCTACAGAGGAAAAGCATTTCTCCACTTGAAATTTAGGACTTGATTCCAAACAGTGAAAGTCGTGATTCTTATTTAATGCAGGTTTTGTCTTTTGTTGTCTTTTTCAAAGAGGTGTACGACTGATGGAACATTCCACTAGGAGGAATAAAACTGTTCTTACAAGGTAGTTGCCCCAGATTAGGCTGCGACCCACCCAGAAAAACCTCTCCACCAACAGTGACTGGGAACACTTGGGAACTCCTGAATGAGTGCCTGAGGTAACTCACCAAAAAGGTTTATTTAAAGAAGGGTTGTGGGGCAGGGAGGGCTCTTATTACACAAGGCTGGTAACGGGGTTGGCGTTAGGAAACCCAAGATGGTGACAGCTGAATTCTGTGCCCCAAACCAGAGCTGCTTTATTGCCAACGGTCCGTGATGAGTCATGTGCCATTAATGAGTTTGTGGTAGGCAACTGGGCTCGGGAGAGGAAAACAAGGGGAGAGAAGAAAAGGGGAAGGGAGAGCAGTGGTTTGGTGTCGCAATCCTCTCAGTGGATGGTGAGCAGTTCTGGGAGCAGCAAAGGATGAGGGTGGGGGGGAAAAAGCCACTGAGTTCTTATGGGGCAGGCACAAACACCAGTGATGTTTTCTGGGCTATGAAGGGATTCCTGAAAATGTTGCAGGTGGAAAAGTGTATGGGGGTATTTCTGAATCTGCTTAATTTGTTGTGTACATAAAGGAGAGATGTATGATGCCATCCCTTTCACAGTGACATGAGGTAGTTTGCAGAACAGCAGCTACTAGGAAGAGGGAGAGAGAATAACCAAAAAAAGGAGAAGTGTTTGAGGAACTTTATCCCTTGCAGGTGGAGTGATGGTTGTAAGGAGGTTGAAGGGTGCAGAAGCACAGATGTGAAAGCCTGACAGTCATATGTACATGTACAGTAAAACATAAAGACCATGTCCCTGAGGGGAGGAACAAAAAATAGCTTGTTTTCTAAGGGCTGGTCTGAACTTGATAAAATGGCTCCATTTTATCAGTATAATTCACATGAGGAACGTTTCTCTCGTGGATGCAATTATAGCACTGATACTGAATGCTCATATAGATAATGACTTGGGACAGTCAGGGTTGATAGAGGTGGCTTTTATCAGCTAAAAAAAGCTGCATACAGAGGGATTTTGCCCTTAAAATAACGGCTTTTGTCCCCTTTATAAGCAGCAGCTGCCAAGGCATCCAGTCTTAGATCTGTGTGAAGGTGGTGCTTCTCTCGTGCTACACTGTTTACCTTCCCAGGAACTTTGCAGTGCTTATTGATAGCTAATTGTAACTTAAACCCCACCAATTTCTGCATTGTATTTTGTGAGTTAAGCCTTTGTGGCATTTTACTTTAAGATGTGGTCCAGTGTTTTTCCTTCCCTAAGCTTCTCTGTTTCTGTTTAGGCCTTGGAGGGAAAACATTAAGACTACATTTCACAGTCAGTTCTGTTTAGCAACTATGGAAATAGAAAAGGAGCACATTTATATTACTCCAACAGGTAAGTAATATATTTGGGGTTTTTTTGGTTGTTTTTTTTTTTTCTTAAAATGACTTAGTTAACCAGAAGTGTTCTCTGTAGAAAAAATGTATTACCTGATGGTTTTTTAACAGTGCTGTTTAAAAAAAATAATTACAAAATAATTCTTTCAATGTTGAATTACAGTATCTTGTTTTAGTACATTTATTTTCAAAAGTTACTAGTAAAGTTAACATTGCTTTAAGGTCCTGAATAGGAGTGACACTTATCTCCTTACCTTCTGAGTTCAAGTTGTGCTGGTGTGAAGAGAAGAGTAAGCTCAAAAATAAAACGTGTAGGTGTGTTTGAGAGGTACAAATTCTGCTTTTAAGTAACTGTTTACCTTAAAATTAGAGGAAACAAATGATGAAGGGCTTGACTGGAAGTGGGCTGGCATGGGAGAAGTTTAGGAAGTACATGTTAGAGACTGCCCTGGAATTGTTTTGTCTGTATCAGAAACATCTTTTATGATGCTTAGTCAGGGTAATGCAGCTTCACGTTGTTTTCTGTGTCATTCAAAGGTTGTGATGGTCTGCACTGATCCTTTTCTGTCAAAGAATTCTTGTAGGTTTTAGGTGTTTTTCAGAAAAAAATTATTTTAATTATTGTTAAGATGGTGTGTAATGCAGTTGAAGGGACAACATTCTCCACGTGATTTCTTATATTAAAGCAGAGCTGGTGTAGAAGATGCATTTCAGGATTATTATTTGGATAACAGATGGGCAGCTGCTGGAGAGCTGAGGTGGCCCAGTGTGGACAGTTACACTGGTGTGTGGGTCAGTACTTGTAGAAGGCTTTGTTAATTAAGGTAGCACCACAAAAGCACAGATGTTAAGTGAGCCTGCCAGGCTCAATGGCAGGGTAATAAGTCTGGATAACTTCTTAATATACAGCAAGCAAATTGTTAAAGTTTATAGAAGACTGTTATTGCTTGTACGTGGTATATGATGCAAAGCTGGAAGGAAGGTCTACATCATTTTGTATGTACTCTTGATTAGGTTGTTTCAGAAAATAGTGAGGACCAGTTGTTTACAGTGCTATGGAAAAAGAACTTGCAGCTGGAATCGACTGTTACATAAAAAATAGTTTAGTTATGCAGTGAGAATTATGAAGTATTAGGGGTTGGATGTTTCCTGTGGAGGATTTCCTTTAGTCTTGAAGCTGAGATCAGGATTTTGTAAGGAGCTTGGACTGTAGCCTCCCCTTTTATCCGTAGTAGACTTGTGTTAATTGTTGGCCATTTTCTTTGGAGACTGAGAAAGAAGTGGTCATTGAAAAGTGTAGTTTCTGGACAGCCAGGTTGCAGGTCTAAACTGGAGAAATTCATGGGAGACTGGGCATGAAGAATTGGAGTGCTTTTAAGTGAGATGAGCTCGTTGTACTGATGGGGTCCCCTGGGGAATGAGAGGAAGGAAACCTGTTCTGTTTGGGTTTGCTTTTTCCCCTCCCTCTGCTGGCTTTATGCAAATCTCTCATTGTTTTATTAAAATGTTGGTCAAACTGAGAAAGCTGCTTCTGAGGACTCCTTTCCTGGATGTGATGTGTGCTTTTCTTTTTTAGCTTGCTGCAAGAGTAAAAGGAGTGCCTTTATGGGAGTAATGAGTGGAAAGATGAAGCTTAGACTGGAATGGCTGCATTGTTGCTCAGCTATAGCACTCACATCTGTGAACACTATACCTAAATGTTGATTCTTTGATGACAAAGGAGACAGTTCCATCAGACTTTTTTCAATTTGTAGTGTAGTATCTTCTTTGATATGGGTAAATACTTTGAGGTACAAAGTATTTTATTAGTGCACTTTGCTTTCAAAATGATTTTTCATGAACCTGTTTTGAAGTGAAAAAACATAGTTCTGAGAAGTATTGCCAAATGAAGATTTCTATTAAGAATGTATTGGAATGAAGTAGTACATGAGCTAAGTTCAAATGCAAATTTTAAGTACTTTTCACATTCTGGGTTTATGTCAGTGAGCTTTTCTGTAAAGCAGGTTTGGCACAGCTGGGAAAGCAGCTGCTTCTGTGTGTGTTATTATTGTCCTCCTAGGACGGGGGCTGCCCTTCTGGATTGTGTCTTTGAGGCTCTGCTCAGCTCTCAAGAATAGGAGGACTGTGTAACAGAGAAGCTGTTGCCTTTGTGTGTGTGTGTGTGTATATGTCTTCCAATTTGCAAGGACTCCCAGGCTACTAACTGGAATGTAAATAGATCCCCAGGTGGCTTGTTTTTTAATGTTAATGGATTAAGAAGGGGCAGAAGGGCTTATGAAGGCTTCTGCTTTGCTGAACCATCCAGAAAAGGTGTGGGACAACTTAACTTTGTGAAATAAGACTTTAGGTCTGAATTTTATATGTGCAGTGAGCTGTGTTTGAAATTCCTTGAATTAAATAGGAGTAATGTTGGCTGATGATTTAGGAAATTAATTTCACTTTGCTGACTAGTCTTTTAACATCAGTGAGTTCCTGCAGAATTTACTGTACTGGCAGTTTCATTTGTTTCTAAATGAAGAGATGAGTGGGTGGAGTGAGAACTGGGCACTTAGATCTTACACACTGAGGAGTTCTGATAGCTTTTGTTTAACAAGGGTGGGGTTTTCTGTGGTTTATGTATTTATAAGTGGCTTATTCATTTGCTTTCCAACTCTTGACATATGCTGTGTTTAGACTGGATACTTTGTGCAGGGGAATAAGGAACCCCTTATTGCTGTGATACGTAGACATACTTTTAAAACAACATAATTTGCCATAATGCTGTTGGGAATTGTAACATTAAAACCCTTCTAAAATGCATTGTGTTCTGACATAAAACTGTTTAAAACTAACAGATTTTCCTTCCTCTGTCTTCTTTTAAAGAACTTGAGAATCTAAACGATGCTCCATTTTCTGGTGATGAAGAAAACGGTGGATCTGAGGAACGAAAAACTGAAATCAATGGCAATTGGATTCCTGCAACTTCAATTACTGAAGCCAAAATAAATGCTAAAGCAAAGAGACGGTTGAGGAAAAACTCTTCCAGGGATTCTGGGAGAGGAGACTCTGTAAGTGAGAATGGAGAGACACTGAAGATTGGAGTTGTACCAACAAGCCCAAAGGGGAAACTCCTGGACAGGCGATCCCGGTCTGGAAAGGGAAGAGGTCTACCAAAGAAAGGTTGGTGTTATTTGGTGTAGAGAGTAGCAGGGTACACATTTGTTCAAAACATGGTATTTTTTTCCCACTGGGAATCGTTTTTATAAACCAGTACTTGGTTCTTTATGGTTAGACAGTGGGTGGCAACAGGAGCATTCTTACCAGAAAATCTTGTATGTCTATGATCAATAACCTGCTGTCTTTGAGGTAAGTACTTTTTCTTAGCATACTTAATACACGAATTTGAACTGTTGGAGGTTCACAGGACTGTTGCTAATGGAAACTTAAACCATGGTTACATTTGAAAGTACAGTTTCGACCTTCAGTAATTCCTGTGCAGTTTAATAACTGCCTCTAGAGTCTTACTGGAAACTGATGCAAAGACTGGTTGCTGAAGTGGGAACATGCTGGCCAAACATGCCCTTTTCAGCATATATTGTTAGTGAGGAGGTGGGTGCAAGCAGTGATAGATCACTTTTAAGTGAAAGAATCTTGTGATGAGCTCAGAAGTGTCCTTACTTACTCTCCCATATTTTGCCAGGTGGAGCAGGTGGTAAAGGAGTTTGGGGGACACCAGGTCAAGTGTATGATGTGGAAGAAGTAGATATTAAGGATCCTAATTATGATGATGACCAGGTAGGCAAATAGTTTCTTTGCAGTGTTGCTTTTTATTTCTTTTATGGATTTCAATTGCTGTGATACTTACATTAATGTAAGCTTGACCTTGTAAGTTATGTGGATATCAGCATGGCTGCACTAAATGCTAATTTTTATGTTCCAGAATGGATTATTGGCTAAAGTCAGATGATGTAGAAGTGTCACAGTGTAACACTCTGTCTGTGCCTGTCTAAGCAGCACCCCTTCCCCAGGTGTGTTCTCCATTGCTGGTTCCCTTGGAGGGGGATGTTGCAGTGCTGCTCTACACTGCACACAGGCACTGTGTTAAAAATGCTACACAGACTTGCTCAAGTTGGGAGATTAGTGGGGGAGAGTATCCTTTATGGATTTTCCTATTCCTTGTATTCTCAACCCTGCCAATGTCTTGTATCTGCTTGCTATAAGCACTTCAAACACTGACAAACAAATACATGCTGACATGTGTTTATTTAGGATATGTTATGGAAGATTGTGTCTTGTGTTTGGAGAGAGGGGAAAGAAAGTAAAGGTCATTGGGCAAAGGAGGCTTTGTAACATTAAAAGGGAAGCACTGATTACAAGCACACTGTTAAAGTCTCCGAGATCTGACTGCAAGACCATGACTAAATTCTCTGACATAAGCAGAACAACGGTGGTGTCCTTTGAGTAGAAGCTGTTTGCTGTTGCTGCTGAAAGGATGGTATTAGGGAATATACCAGGATCAAATTTCTCTACAATTCAATACTTTAACAGAGATAGACATCAAAAATAAAGTGCATAGAAGAAAGGTTAATGAATATTCTGTGTAACTTCTGTGAGCAGAGACTGATGTGATGGAAGGATGGGTTTTTTGACTTCTGCTCTGTTTTGTCATCATGGCAGGTTTCATTCCATTAAACATTAGTTGAAAAACGAAGTCTTTGCTCAGATTTTTTCGTTCAGATCTGTAGTATTGCTCTGAGTGTTGCTTCTGTGGTCTGTGCAGAGTAGGGAACTGAATGAAGGCCAGGAGATCTGGTGAGCTGGAGCTCTGCAGGATGGGTGACACACGAGGTAGTTGCTGTGCGACTCTTTTTTTCTTTTGGGGAATGTCTTTGCTCAGAAATATTCTGAAAATGCCTTCTCTGATTTGTGCATGGCATTGCCTGTGTGGTCACACATCACCAAGGAAGAGGGAGCAAGGCAGGGACTTGCTGGCAGGATCAGGAGTGCCACTTCCAGGGAAAGGTGCTGTGGCACAGCCAGCTCTGCTGGGCTGGGGCAGGAGCTTCTGCTGCTCTCCCTTCAGTACATAGGCACTCGACTTCTCTGCTCTTGTGATGTCAGCAGACTCCTGGGAACAGAGTTTGGAGTGTTTACCATTGTTTATCAGTAAATTCAGTCTTCCAGTTGAATTCAGCTAACAGTAAATTCAAAATATGAAGAAACATGACATTTATCCAGCATTGTCTACACTTTAACAGTAGAGACATAATCTGATGTTTTCTGGCAGGATAGTGACTACAAAGAATAAAGCATTAAGGATTTAGAAGAACCATTTTGAAGCTTTTAGCACTGCATAAGATACAAGAAGAGGCAGTACTCAAGGCATATGCTTTTGTTGTCTTTTAAAACAGGAGAACTGTGTCTATGAAACAGTAGTTTTACCTCTGGATGAAAGAGCATTTGAGAAAACTTTAACACCGATCATACAGGAGTATTTTGAACATGGAGATACCAATGAAGTTTCGGTACGTTATGTGCCTTTTTATTTCTTTTTGGGTGGCAAACCTGTGGCATACAGGCTAATCCAATTGCTAGCTGTAAATGAGTTTATAGAGAAATTGGCAAGAAACCAAGCAGTTACATTAATTATCTGAGCAGAAACAGATATGTAATTATATAAATATAAGCACATAAATATTTATTTCTTTGTAATCTATTTATACATTTAAATAATAAAAATCATGAAATCTCGTTCTGTTTTGTTTCAAATCTTGTTTAGGAGATGCTGAAGAATTTAAACCTTGGTGAAATGAAATACAGCGTGCCAGTGCTGGCTGTTTCCTTGGCGTTGGAGGGGAAGGCTAGTCACAGGGAAATGACATCTAAGCTTATCTCTGACCTTTGTGGGACAGTAGTGAGCAAAACTGATGTGGAAAAATCATTTGACAGATTACTTAAAGAACTACCTGAATTGGTGTTGGATTCTCCCAGGGCACCACAGGTATATCTGTTAATTTTTGTCCCAGTAGTCAAAGGCTTTGTGTGGCTAAAATAGGTCAAGTAAACTGAAATAGTCTCTGTTTTAAAAAAAAACAACAACCTATTGATTTTCTTAGTGCCTGTAATCCTCTCACAATTTCTCAGGCTGTTTTTACTTTGAGACTGCTCATTTAAATAAAATCTGAAAACCAAGCACATTGTAATGATCTGCTTAGAACTTCTCTGAGATTCACCATTTAATTAAAATGCTTCTGTTTTGTTGCAGTTGGTGGGCCAGTTTATTGCTAGAGCTGTTGGAGATGGGATTCTCAGCAGCAGCTATATCGATGGCTACAAGGGCACTGTGGATTGTGTCCAAGCTCGGTAACTTGCTTGCTTGCTTGCTATAAAGTGGCAGCTTTCTACTCCAAAGATGATGATCAGGAATTTAGGACATCAGTATAAATCATGTGGCTCTTTAACTTCTTTATAAAATTTAAAATGATAAAAAACGCCTCGCAAAATCTTCAACAAACCCAACAAAATCCAGAATGACTCAAGTCAGAGAAGAAATACTGAAAGTGTCTGAAAAATATATTAATGTGTTTGAGTTCCATTTGTCAAGTTTGTTGTCTAGCTTATGTTTGAGGGTGAAAAATGAGCTGAAACAAAATGTGATTATAGAAGGTTTTGTCTTTGACAAGCTTTAATGTGATTAATGAGTAAATATAGCATCAGGACAGCTGATATAAATACGTTGTGAAATACACAAGGGATTAACTGTTTTGCCTTACAAAGGTTTGGAGCTTGTGCTTCAGATGCTTTAAGTGTCTGTAATGCTTTGTTTGTCAAGAAGTATAACTCTTTTCCATGTCAGCGTGAGAAGTCTGAAGGAGCAATCCCTAACAAAGAGGGATGTTTCAATAATGAGTCATGTTTTACTATATTTTCCACCATAAGTTTGTGTTTCAGGCTTGGTACAGAGCTTGCTGAACTCCTGTGTCTTCTGGAAGTTGCACTGGCATTGATGATAGTTGGGCGCTTTCAGAAGGGAGGGGAATGTTTCGCTGCCTGTCTTGGGGGTTCAGATTGAAAACTGTCTGTCACGTGTACAAATGTCTGCTGTGATGTGAAGGATTGTAGCCTGCATTCTGCACATCTGGGAAGCTTTGCTGCCATTGTTATTTCTTGGCCAGTCTTTTCTGCTCGTTAAATCTTGGTGAATAGTTATTGTTATTGGCTGGCCCCCAGCATGAGGACTGGGATAGCTGTTCCTTCTTCAGCTGCATGGTACATACTGTGTCTGAGACTTCTTTTTTTCACCTTACTTCCATTTTTATTCTTTTTTCAACAAACTGGCAAGCTTGTGCCATGTTTTTCCAACTACATATTTAATTTCTGAAGTGCTTTTTTGGCTTAAATTCTTAACTTTTCATAATTCTTTAGACCCAAATGGAAAATAATATTTCAGTGGAAAAGCTGTTCTTCAGGCCTTTTTAATTTGGGATACACCTGCCAGGCTGCGTTCTTGGAGGAGACAGGATATAATCCATCTCTGAATAAGAAAATATTCAGCTCTTGCTTGTGAGGATGTTTCAAGCTCTGCCTTGATGATTCAGATCTACTGCCACTGCAGGATTGTTACCTATCCTTACCATGCTATCAACAGAAGTGTGAAGGGGCAGAAAGAGAATGTGGGGAGCTCATTTGCTGGCTTTTTGATCCAGGTGGTCCCCATGGAGTTGCTAATCCTGACCTCTTCCCAGAGATCTGGTAGCTTTGCCTGAAGAGAAATGGCCATGGGGGAAGTTGCAGATGCATTTTACTCAAGCTGTGTAATAACTTTTTAAAACTCTTTGCTTTCAGAGCTGCACTGGACCGAGCGACTGTGCTGCTGAGCATGAGCAAGGGTGGGAAGCGCATCGACAGCGTGTGGGGGTCTGGAGGAGGCCAACAGCCTGTGAAACACCTTGTTAAAGAGGTAACTGGCAAAACTCACCTCCCTTCCAGTTTACTGTTTGTCTGAGCTTGCCTTGTTTGGGGTAGAGGGGAGAGGTACATGTATCCCACGCTAAAATGATGTCTTTTGTCATTGAGTGTTGGTTTTTTTTTCTTGGGTGGGTTTTTTCCCCTCTGATTTATTGAGATGAAGTAGTTCTTAAAAACTGATGTAGGTAATTTTGTTGATTTTGTAGTATTTGTCACCGGTGGGAACGTGCTAGTACAACCACATTCTGTATTGCAAGTATATGTTTATTTTTGCTTTAGGCAAAATTTGTAAACATTTAGTTTTGAAGGCTCACAATATAAAATGCTGAAGTAATGAGAAGACCCAAGATGAAACTGGCTAAACTAGATAAACTGTTATTTTTTTTTGGCATTGCTGATCAAAAGCACAGTAATAACTGTGAAAAAAGAAAGGAAGAAACAGGAATGTCTAGAGATCCATGCTGTGAAGTAAGCAGGTCTAAAGGAACAGGTCATGTTAAAATTTCCAGGTTATGAGTTTAACAGGAGGAGATGTCCAGGGGAGCAGATAAACTTAACCCATATTATCCTTTTATGGTGATGCACAGCTTATAAAGCAGTGGGTTTGGTGCATGTGCATTAGTGCTGTGCACAGGTATTTGACTTACACTGTGTTTCAGGTTACTGATAACATCTCAATTAATGCCTTGGTTTAATTACACTTATAAGAACATTGGCAGCAAGTTTGAAGAACTGACTTGCTGTTGGGTCGGTCGTGAATTATCAGAAACAGTTGTCAGGTTTTAAATTTTTTTTTATCTAATTCATGTTGGGTTTTTGTGTTTGTTTTGAAATTGAATAGATTGATATGTTGCTGAAAGAGTATTTACTTTCTGGAGATGTACTGGAAGCTGAACGTTGCCTTCAGGAACTGGAAGTGCCCCACTTTCATCACGAACTTGTATATGAAGTAAGGAGAAATCAGAGTTTCTTTAATAATTGTCGTTTGTTGGGGGCATGCAAATAATATAATTGGAATCTGAAGCTCAGGTCGCTTGTTTCATGAAAAGCTAATGTGTGCTCACTTGTGTTTGCATTGTGCAACAAGTAAGCTGCTGCTCCTGAATCTGGGAAGATCCAGAATGAATTTTGGGGGGGTTAAGTAGTTGAATTCAGGTTATGACAGGTTCCTGAAAAATAAGAGCTCAGTTTATTTTTTGCGGAGGAATAGCAGCAAAAAAACCCCAAACCCAGTGCTTTGTTTTGGTGTTTATTTTCTTTTTCAGAAATCTGCGTATTCAGATTTCAGAAATCTGAAATTCAATTTCAGTTATCTGTGTATTCTAATGGGTGTTACCTGTTTTTGTGAAATTAGAGCTTCCTTTTTCAGGGTGGGCTTGTTTCATCCAGCACATTTGTAAAAGCTCTTTCAGACAAAGACTATATGGGGAGACTGTTACCAATTGTACTCTTCTATCTGCCAAATTTGGAAATTATTGTTTACCAATAAAGCTGAACATCCCAATCTATAAAATTTTCTTTCCAGTAAATTGACTCATTTTAGAAAACTCCTTCACAATAGAAAACCAGAATCATTTCTGTTGATGTGGGTTGTGAAGATTTGTAGATTATAAACTTCTGAGTTATTCTAAAATCACAAATACAAAAAAATCCATGGAAACAACATGAATTGCCATCTGTACTGCAGCAGCCATATGGATATAGTCATGTAGTTCTGAAACCAGAGACAGAAAGGCCATACTCTGTCTAGTCCTGTAGGGTTTTTCATACCTTTTATCCAAAGAACTTTTAATCAGCTTTTATTTTCAAATAACAATAATAACAAACTGAAATTATGAACGTATGCGATGAGTGCACCTCTTCCCCAGAAAATTCCTAATAATGCATTAATTCCTTTTTGCACTTCATATACTTAACACACCATGTGCCTGAGCCACTGCTCTCTTTTTAGTCAGAACCCTTGCATGATTTCTTTTAGGCCATTGTACTGGTTTTGGAGTCAACTGGAGAAAAGACCTTTAAAATGATACTGGATTTGTTCAAGACACTCTGGAGGTCTTCTGTCATTACTGTGGACCAAATGAAAAGAGTGAGTATGGCATTTAGGGAATTTTGCATAAGGTCTTCCAAAATTTCTGTGGTTTTTGTCTCCTAAATACTATTTGTAGTCTGTTGCACTGCTTGGGTTTTCTTAAATTCTCCATGGTCATTCTGTATCCCATCCAAATAATTTGTTGCTTATGGAAATGGCCTCAAGTTGTGCCAGGGGAGCTTTAGATTGGATGTTAGGAAAAAATTCCTCATTGAGAGGCTTGTCAAGCATTGGAACAGGCTGTCCAGGGAAGTGGTGGATTCTCCTTCTCTGGAGATTTTTAAAATTCTTGCAGATGGGGCACTTGGTGGGCATGGCCGTGCTGGGTTATTGGTTGGACTTGATGATTTTAGAGGTCTTCTCCAACCTAAATGATTCTGTGATTTAGGTACAGTACTTTTCATGCAGTGGAAGTAAAAATGAATTCTGAGCAGTAATTCTCTGTAGAACTGCGAGGTACAGAATATTTGAATCTTCAGTCAAAGATTCCCAGCTGCCTTTATGCAGTTAAATGGTTAAAACTAAGAATTTAAAATGCTGCAATATTGCTTCATTTTTTTTTTTTTCATTTCATAGTTCTTCCTAATTGTAGTAGTACAACAAAGTCCCACCAATTAGAAATGTCAAGTAGAATGATGTGTAGAAATTATTTTACACAGTGGGAATCATCCATGGGATGAATGTAGGCCAGCAGTTCTGTCCCAGGTACGTCCCAGGTACCACACCAGGACTTATGTCAAAATTTACTCAGGTGTGTTGCTGTCAGGAAATTAAGTCATCTCTGGTTGTCACCAGTGTTTCCCTTGCTGTATAAAATGTTGTGGTGGTGATTTGTGGCTACATTTTGTTCATTCATATGGAAGGCATGTCAAGTCTTCTTCCTGTTAAGTACCCATGTGGTAGCAGCCAGGCATACACATTTTGGACTGTCTGGATGCCTGAATTGTAAAGAAGTTAAAAACTCAGCTGGTGCTTTTATGAAGGTAGGTAGTTGTACAAAACCTGGTATTGGCTGATAATATACTTTGTTTTTCCACTGACTTGGAGCTGTTCTGTTTCAGGTGTGTTGGGGCTGCCCATAGTATGTGAGAAACTATACTGAAAAATAAATCCTCTTGAGTGCAGAAGGTATTTAAAAATTGTCATAAAATCATAGAATGACCCGATCATTATTTGCATCCTTGTACTGCAGGGCTATGAACGAGTTTACTGTGAAATCCCAGACATTAACTTGGATGTGCCACACTCCTACTCTGTGCTCGAGCGGTTCGTAGAGGAATGCTTCCAGGCTGGAATAATCTCCAAACCACTGAGGGACCTCTGCCCTTCAAGGTACTTGTTTTATTGTGGATAAGTGAAGGCACTGTTCTTTATTCCTGTCCTAGGTAACTGAAAGCAGGATCTTGTGACCAGAGCATTACTGGAAACTGTGGAGGGTGGACAAACAGAGTTGGACAGGCAGAGGGTTTATTAAGAAGCCTCACTGATGGCAAACCTGTTCTGTGGGAGGTGGGATAAATACCTGAGGAGAGTCAGCCTGCCATGAGCCCCAGGCAGCACAGCTCAGTGCTCCCCAGGGAGGAAGGCCTGCCTGTCCTCTGGTTTGCTGATTGGCTTGGTAGAGATCAGTGCAGAGATGGAAGATTCAGGTTTCATAATGATCCATGTAGGTGACAGTGGAAAACTTTCAGCTACAGTGGAGGGGGGAAAAACCAAACAAAAAATCCTTTAAAAATAGTTTAAACTTAACAAACAGCATGAGTAGAGCTCTAAGATTAGATAACTAGTTCTAATCTTTATGTCAAAAAGGACACTTAATGTGGGTAAGTTCTATACACCCAATCCCTCATATCTGTCATGTGGTTTGTATAGTGCTTTTGGTTTGTTATGGTTTACTTACTCATAGTATGAATAATGCTGTTTGAACTGTAGGTAATCAGGCTGCTGTTTTTTTCTTACTGGTCAGAGTACAATGAATAGTTTTCATTTCCTATGGAGAATACATGTAAATACATGTGATTTTATAACTATAATGTTAGAACTATTATTCAGAGTTTTGTGCATTGGGAATACTATTCAGCAAGACCTTTTCCAGTTTGGGTGTTTTGTTAGAGACCTTAAACCATCTTGACAGCTTGTGATAAATTTGGATCTTGAAATGTTGGCATCTTTATTGAGAACAGCCTCCATTTGTGGACTCTACACTTAAAACTGTGTTTGTCTGTGTCTTGGTATCAAATGTTTTGCAGCTTTGGGGTGTGGGAGGGTTGAAGAGTCATCCCTGCATCAAAAGCTTGATTGTATTTCAGTTACCATTAGTATGTTGGGAGGCATCTTTGGCTCGTGTACTTCAGTTTTGGGTAGAAAACACCATCCCTGGGTTTTCAAACTAGCATTTTTCAGCAGCTGAGCTGATACGGTGATCACTGATAACCCTGCTGAACTCACACATCTTATATTTGACTCTCAAGACCAAGAGAAGATTTTTCTCAGGGATAAAAAGCAGTCAATGCTACTCTGAGTTACTGAAAAGATATTTTCTGCCTTCTTACAGGGGCAGGAAGCGCTTTGTGAGCGAAGGAGATGGAGGTCGTCTGAAGCTGGAAAGCTACTGAATGTGAGAAGTGACTCCTGAAGCCTTACAAGTTGAAAGGGAACATAGCTGGCTATCTCTAGATCCAAACACGCATGCTTCCTTGGGGTGTGTGTGTGTATATATGTATACACATATATAATATACCAAATTTAAGAGTTGCTTAGCACAGTTCGTATTTTTTTAAAAGCACATGTTTCGGGTACAAATTGGTTTTGTTTCTTTTTTTTTTTTTTTTTGAAGTTTTGTAAATTTCAGAAATTTCTTTGGGCATATAAGTAGAACAACTGGCCACTCTGCTGTGGTGGTGCCTTCAAATAAGCTCTCTCTGTATGTGCCATGTTGATGACCTGATCATTCCACGTGTGCATCCATGTCCCACTGCCGCTCGCTCTTTCCAGGACAGTGCTGTCACCATAGAATCACTGGTTTATACAAAGCTTTATAGAAGGGTCAAGTTAAGCTGCTGTGATCCCATTTCCATTGCTGCTGAAGAAATACTGTGCTTTGGGAGGAAAAATAAAATAGCAGTTTCTCTGCCAAGCCCGCGGCAAGAAAATAGAGTTGGGTCATAAGCTAAATTCATCTGTTTTCAGGGGAGAGCACTGGTTGGTTTCATCCCCTGTGTACCAAACTTGTCTTTTTTTTCTATGTAACTGGAAAAGTGAAAAGTTCTGGTAAAACATATTAAAAATATTTTTTGTGAAGCTCTTGTTCCCGCCTCCTTTTTATTTATTTTAAACAGAACAAATTTAACTGTGCGCAGATCTCTGAACTGTGTGCAGTTCAGTGGTACATCTACCACCACCCTTTCGTATTGCAACCGGCAGCAGAGCACTTGAGTAATTAAACTCGTGGTTAAGTGTTTACCAGATCTGCTTTTGAAAACACAAGTGACTTGCGTGGGCATGTCCACGCTGGCACAGACACTGCGAGGGTGCCTGTACAGCACAGCTTGGCCAAGCCCTTGCTCAAGAGCAACATGGAGCTAAGGAAGACTTAATGTACAGGAACACGGTGGAGCCTCTCCTGTGTTTTCCAGTCAAGGTTTCAAGTGCTAAGAAAGGGTGAGAGGAGCCGCTCGTTCCACGGTCAGGAACGGGAACTGCTCCATGAGACAGCGCTGCGCTGCTTGAGCGGGTCTGCTGAGCCCCGCTTAGCGCTGGGGGTCGTGTAACGCGGCCCCTCGTACCTCGGAAGGCGCCTTGAAACCACCGGGGAACCCGTACACGAACAGCGCCCGAGCGCGGCCCCCCCGCCCCGCCCAGCCCCGCACCACCTGCAGCGTTCCANAGCGCCGCCCGCTGCAGCTTCTCCAGCTTCTCCAGCGACACCGACTTGAGGGGCAGGATCTTGGGTTTGCACAGCACCATGGCGGCCGCGTCCTCCACCGACAGCTGCCCTGCGGGGGGGAGAAAAGGGCCGTGCGGGAGCTCCGGGCCGGGCCGAGCTGAGCCGGGCCGAGCTGGGCCAAGCCCGCGGCCGTACCTTGCTTGGGCAGCACCTCCCGGAGCGCTCCCGTCCCCTCCGGCATGGCGGCTCCCGCACGACACCACCCGCGGGAGAACTACAGCTCCCAGCCTGCACTGCGCGGCGCCCCGCCGTGCGGCGCCGGTCGTGCTCTCTCGGTGAATGCTGGGAGTGGTAGTCCTGGCGGTGATGCGTGATGCCAAAGTGCGCGCTGGGAATTGTAGTCCTTGGTGTGGCGCTGCATCGGGGCAGCCCCGGGCGGGGGAGAGCGGCTGTCCCGGGACTGTCCCGGGACTGTCCCGGGATGCCCCTCCCTGCCTCCGCCGCGCTGGGCTCTACATTGAGGTGGTGTCGTTCCACCTGCGTGGGCCTGCCCGGCCCCGGCGAGCCGCTGCCTGCCCGCCCGCCGCGAAACCCGCGTTTTGGGGCGCTTTTATGGTTTATTTTACGGTTTGGTTCGGTTTATTAGGGTTTTTTTCTTTTTAAAGAAAATCCCCACTAGTCACCGTCCAGCAGACAGGCGTCGCCGGGGCGTCCGCATCCTGGTTTTGGTTTGCAGGCAGCGCCTCGAGATCGGCGATGTGAATCACGCTCCTGTTTGACGTGTAAACAGCAGTAAAAGCCCGTGTCTTTCTAAACACCTGGAGCTTAAATGTCGCCGAACCTGATCGGCCAGTGCACTGGGATTCCCCACGCCCCCCAAGAGGAGAAGTTCGCCTTTTGGATGAGCTTTGCCGCTGGAAGGAGCTTCCCTGGGAAACCCCCCTGGGGCGCGGCGGGGAGGGAGGGATTCACCCGCCGGTCCTGTGCCCCGATTCCGGGAGGTGGTGTAATTTTGGAGCTCGCTAACGAGCTTGCCTGTGTGCCCTGCACACACCGTGTGCCTCGGGGATTGGCACTTGAGGCTGGGAATCCTGCTAACCTGGCCTTGGCAGATGGTGACAGCTCCCGTAATTGTTCCGGGATCGGGAGCCGGCTTTTTACGGTGCCCAGGGACTGGACGGGGATGGGTGAAGCGAGGCAGGAAACTATTTTTGCTAATAATTCTTTTCCATTCTGCCTCGATGGTGGCTGTGCACATGCTTCCCTCTGCTTGCTGAGGTACCACACTGGACCTGTCAGCTGTGGGGTCCAAGGTTTAGGTTTGCTGGGAGACAAAACTGTGATAAAACTTCTAACTGCCAGTAAGCAGCACCTCTCTGATAGTTATTTAAAGCCTCTGTCTGCATTGTTCCAGAGCTATTTCCTTTTTCCTCTAAGCAAGCTAGAGTAGGAAGCTGACAGTCCCTCAGGTAACCTGTTTCCACCTCCCTGGAAGCCTCGCCTGATGTTGGGTTGGAAGCCAGCAGAACCTATGGAGAGCGAGAGCTGGTCTCCTCCTTCCTGCCTTTTGTGGAGCTGGCCAAAGATAACACTTTGGGTTGGTCCTGGGCAGCACAGAAATGGGCCCTTGTTGTTGTTACTCACATATTCCGTTTTCAGGTCAGAAGATTGGCATTCATGGAGCTGTAAAATGGATGTGCTGACTTGGAACATCCTTCTCTATTCTTTGAAGGACTCAGAAGCATTCCCACTGATTTCAATAGGGAAAGCTCCTTTGCCTGATGGGTTAGTCCACGTGCCAACTAGTATTTCATACTGACTGGAAGGGAAAGGACTAGGGACCGATTTATGATGGATGATTGTAGAACAAGGTACATGAAATTTTCAGATCAGTAATTTGGAACTTGTTTGTTTTTAAAATCCAATATAGCATCTTTTATACGGCTATGGCTGAAAATGAACATCAAAGACAGCCAGTTATGACTCAAAATTTTGCACTGTAAAACCAAGAGTTATTCCTGTGGTAACGAGTATGGCCTGTGGAGCAACAGAAATGAAGTGAAAGCAAGATGATGAAATCAAATTGCAGGCCAGGTTTCTTGCCAGTGTCCTTCACAGTGCCAATGACCACCTGGAGTTCAGCATTATGTGATGACTGCCGTTTGGAGCCCATCTCAGTCATGTAGGGAATCACTTTCCAAACACGGTTTTCCTGCCAACAGGGTTTGTTTGCTTGGTGATAAGAAACAATGGTCAACTCAGTTTGTTACTTTAGTGACTGAAAAGTGGAATCTGGCGTCCTGTACTCAATCCATTTTCTTAGCTACTCAAATGCCAGCTTGGCAACCTATTCAGAAAGCTGATAGTACTGAGACAGGCGTGATTGTGGAGGTTGCTTTCAACGGTCTCTTGTAAGTCTGCTTTTAAGACACATCTTTCTGTTGGGAAAAACCCACAAAGTTACCACCTTCAGGACTGACAGGTCTGGATGAGAGAGAGGAGAGAGGCATGGGCATTGTCTGCAGCTTAATATCCTACTTTTCAAAGTGCCTTAAAAACAGGACCGGGTTTGGTTTTGAGTAAGGCTGGTATTAATTCACTAGAGTGGTATTGGCTATACTTAATGGAGGGAAAAGCATGTCATAGAGGACCTAATTCCCTTTGTCTTCTTGGAAGAGAAACAACGAGAGAAGTTGTGACTTTTCTAATTATGGATGAGGGATCAAATCTTTTCCTCTGCTAAAGAAAGCCTAATTAAACTGGGGTTTTTTTGCCATTTTTGGCCTCTGGGATCAATGTGTGCCGGAACATACACTCATTTCTCTCATGGACCTTTTCAGTTGCCAGAAATAGCCAGAAAGTTATTTGCAAACCCCTTCAATCTGGGAAAAGCACCGTGCACTTGCAGTGGGTCTGTGGTGAGTCACTGCATTGTACTGGTGTCACCCCACATGTCTGGAGGAGTCAGAACAAGGCACAGCATAATGATGCCCAAGTCTCAAGCTGTGTCCCCATGGCATCCAGCTTCCCCAAGTCCTGAGACTTGACCTTTGGTTAAAACCCAGTGTTAGAGAAAACGCGAGTGTGGTCTCCATGGAGAGGACAACACGCTCTCGGTTGCACATCCTTATTTTACTGATGTCACAAACAAGTTATTCTTGTACACTGCAGAGAGCCTCACAACCACAAAACCAGCAATAATTTTATAAATGATAAGCTTGTTTTCCTCCTCCTCTTCCCAGATACTGCGAGTGCAGCAGACAGCAGAGATGTGCATTGCTGGAATCCAGAGGGTTTCGTAATTTGGCAGCCACTTGCTGAAAGCCCTGCAGATACAAAACAACACTTATTTCAAGTCTTGAGAAACAGCTCCTGCTAAGTAGAAGAAAAAAGCATTTAGGTGAAGCAATGTTGCCAGCCCCATTTGTTTATGAGGCTTGGTTTTGTTCTTTATACATTTTAAATGCTTTTTATTTTCCTTCTGCTTTCTGAGCCTTTCAAGTTCATGTTTTCCATGTTTTCCATATAACAAGAAAGTCTGGAATCAAGTCCTTACTTTAAAAAACAAAAATTTGGTTTGGAATCCTGTATAAACATGTAGCTCCAGACATAGGGTGTTTAAAAATAAAGTCACTTCTAATGAGAATTACCCATCTTGAAGATGACTTTCTCTGCCTAGTTTCAGTAAATATTTTGTTGACAGTTTAAGAAGCTTTTAAGAGCACCTGATCTGTTTGCTTTCCACTCAGATCCCTCTTTCCTTCTTTTCTAAAAATCTAGAACTTGTTTCACCTCTGTATGTGCTGATGAGATCAGAAATGCAGTGTACCAGCATGACTGTAACCCATGTTGAACAATGCATACCAATGCTTCCAGAAATACATGAAAAGACTTCATGCAACTGGCCCCTAAAGCTGCTCAATGGTACCATGGGACACAGAGCCAAACTTCAGAGACAGGAGAAAGAAGGTGGTTTGGGTGGTGTACAGTGGGGAACAGAAAGTTTGGTGTGACTCCCTAAGGGAATCCCAAATGCCTTCAGAGCCTAAAGCTTGATAGCTTGTGTTTAACCCAGTCCTTGTTTTTGAAAGGGAGTTGATAGACGAGTGATTTCTTTTAGTTGAGCTTTCTGAATATACTTACTTTGAATTTGTTGTTTGATGCAGTATGCTTATGCAAAAGACACGATGTCCTCATTGAGTGTGAAGATTTTTCTTTCACTGCTACATGAGTAAAAGTGCCTGGAAATGTATTATCCGAGGGACACAGAAACAGCTTCTGGACAGGCTGCTCTTCCTACTAACACCTGGTAAATGCAGAGCCATTTGACTATGTGTAAGTCCCATTCTGGGCTCCCAGGCCAAATGCTCTATCCTGGCATTTCTAGGAGGTTACTGTTCTACTTGTGTGGTTTGAATCGCTTAAGTCTTTGGCCCTGTGCCTCGGAGTGCCAGCAGAGGCATGCTGTAATTGCCCGTAAATGCACCGTCTGTCATATTATTGTTTAATTATTCCAGCTTCTTACCGCCACACACTGCTCAGTGTCTCTCTTGCTATCTTTATTTAATTGAGTGGAAAAAATTCGAGACTTGTGCTTCACTTACATCACTTTGTTTTTACCCAGACTCACTGGATCCTTCTATGAAGTCCCACCTTTTGTATGCAGGAGTCAGTCTTCTATATAGAAAAACTATTGTCAGTATCTGAAGCGTATGTTAGCAAGAGAATCAATATTTTAACACATGGTGAAGTCAAACCATAAATCTCCTAACACAGACAAATGATTGTAGTATTCTCCCTTGAAACACCATTCCTCCGACTCAGAAACAAGAGGGGGAAAGAAAACTCTTGAACAATCAAGGCCTTGTCCTCACAAAGCAGGACTGTTCTTACCCCTTCGCTCTGTGTCACTTCTTTCTTTTCTAGTCTACTAACTCTCTTTTTTGTGTGTGTGTGTCAAATGCCTTCCTCTTCAAGATCTGTCTTTTCCTAGCCCATCCCTGTTCATCTGTTCCAGAGTATTACTGGGATGTGAGCTCTTTCCTGGGATCAGCTTGTGATGACCAGTTCCACTGACTACTTGTTACCATTTCAAACATTTCTGTGTTTCCTCCCAGCCTTGCAACCAGCCCCTTACCAACACGTGTTGAAGAAATAATCTTTCAGAGCTCTCTGCAACACGCTCCTTGTCCGTATGGCCTATAAAAAACTTGGCAGCTTACTGACTGCTTTGCTTTCCTCATGCTCCCTGTGTCTGTGACAAATGTGTGTCATTTATCTGGTCTTACATTAGCTTTCAGCCTCTGAATCAGAACACTCTTGCACAGCCACCCGCACACAGATCAAGGCTTCTGTGCACTACCACAATAATAGTAAGTATTAGGGTTGCTGACACTCACTCTGCTCTAGTTTTCATGACTCTGGGCAGAAGGGGTTTCATTATGTCCTTCTGGAAGATCTATCTGCACCTGAATGATCTGGTTTTCTGTTTTGTTTTAGAAATCCTCAGCTGAAATGTTCCTTTACAGGTGTACTTCCTGTAACACCTGCTTTCCTGAGCCAGCTTTCACTTCCTGTAACTGAACTGTAAAATTACTCATTACATACTATTTTCTGATTTGTTCTATTTTTCATCCATCTCTTTTCTTCAGGAAAGAGCAATTTATATTAGGATTTCAATGTGGAATTGACTTCAGGCTTTACTGCTCTTTGTCACCATTCAGGAAATCTATCCCTGGCTCCAGAAGAATACTCAATCCCTGCTGACAGTCTGGAAGAGGAAGAGAAAAATAGCAGAGCTTCTTCTATTAAGATCAACAGGCAAATATTTTATTCAAACTCAATTTTTTCTTCCTGGATTATGTTTAAAGAATATTTTTCTGTTTATGAGAATGTGAATGAGGGTTGTTTGTTTGTTTGTTTGTTTGTTTTCCTGGGGACTCTCCTATTCAGCTGATCTTCATCTTCCACATTTCAGATAGCAGAGTTTGAGCAGTGACAAGATGTAATCCAGAGTAAAAGTGCTTCTGCCTGTGGCCTTGGTTAACCTGCTGGCAGTGATACGTGCCTGGGCATGGGTCAGCTGTTTTACACATCTCAGCATGGACGTGCTGCCACTCCCAGTCACTTTTAGGACACAGTTGAGTTGCTTAACAGTAATCTCAAAAAAAATTGTAATAAAATTGTTCTGCCTTCCTGGGGCCACCACTCCCAGAGACCTTTCCCCTTTCTTGGCCACTGTGGGAGCCTCCTTCCTTCGGCTTCACACCTTTATCGGCTGAAAATGATACAGTGCAGAACTGGTTGTTGTCAGGCTCTCCCTTAGAAGGATGGGCTACACAGCTACTCTCTTGTGACTGTGGCAAACTAGAAGATCAGAAGGGAACACAGGGAAGTGGAAACCTGCTCCCTCTTTATGTGGAACAAAGTCAGGATATGCCCTTGTACGAAGTTCAGCAGAGGAGAACTTGGGCTACACTCACATTCCTACGAACTGTGCCATACCAGTCAGCCTGGTACTAATCTTCACGGACCTTTGAAGGCATGAAACAACATGTAGTGTAAATGAAACCTAAGCCACACCATACCAGATTATTGGTGCCAGCCAGTTTTAGAATACTGACACGAGTGCCGAGTGAAACAGGTACAGTGGTAGGAGATGTCTTGTACCACCTGCAGGCACACAGATCCACAGCACCCGTGCAGCATCCGAGTCCAAAAGCAATACAAATGCAGCATGTAAAAACCTGGTGAACCCAGGGCCACTTAGACTTAAATGCACTTTCCTGAGGAGGAAGTGGCTTTTCCCTTGGAAAGCTCAACTCCCCAGGGTCTGCATGAGGTCAATGGAAAAAATTATTTCTTCGGATTATGAATCAGAGTGTCTAAGCACAGTCTTATCTTATTGACTATAGAGGAAGCTCAACCTCTGTAGATTTAAACCAGCTTTTATGAATACCCATCCCCTCTTGTCGTTTAGTTATGGAGTTATGCTAGTCCTGGGCATGGTTAGTCCTCAGTAGACACGCTGCCTACTGAAATGCAGGTGCTGCAAACCTGAGCAGCTTGTGTACCAGAGCAGAGAATGTCCTGTTGGGTCCTGCTTTGTCCTTTTGAGTTACCCTGGGATGTCAGAAATGGGTTTGCAGCTACCAGAAGAACGAAGTCAAGAAATGTTGGTTTCTTTAGAGATGTCTTGACTGGAGCTGGAATAATCAGCATCTGTTTCAGTTTAACTGAGATTTTCATCCTGGTCTTTCTCCCCTTTCAAAACACAGGGAAGCGAAGCCTTTAATTTGCCCTGTCTTTCACTGCAGAGAAAAGTAGGAGTTTCTAACAACTGATACTGTCTAGAATAGCTACACTAAAATACACTAAAAAAATTGTCTATTGTGAATGAAAGAGCTCTTGCTTGTTTCTGTTGTTTGTTGGGTTGACTTTGAAAGATAAATTATTTGAACTGTTTGACTCTCCATTTGTATAAATGAAGATTAGCTTCTTCATAGCCTGCTGGATTTGCAGTCTTCCCTTGTACTAAATAAATGAAAGAACTGCTGGCTCTGGGGCAGGCAGGACACAACACATACTGGAAAACGTTTGTGAGCATACAAGTAAGAGAAAATAATTTTGTGCATGACATTCTGGATGTGCTGTTTCAATGGTTATATGTCCTGTCTCTCCACCTTGAAGAGCTCCTGTAAGACCTAGGAAACCTGTTTAAAAATTTGCTAACAGATGTAGATAGGTGGCTAATGAGTAGAAAGTTGAAGCTGGCAGGACTAGACTGGTTTTTTACATGAAGTGCTGTAATCCTTCTGACTTTGCAACTTGTTTTTGAGAACTCAGGTACTTGGTCCTTGTATCACACGTTTGCTTTGTAGAAAAAAAATGGACAAAAAAGAAAAAGTAGCTTCTTGTCACTCAAGTAAGCAGACCTGGCTGTGAACATATAAAAGGATCAGACAGTAAAAATAGCAACATCTTACTGTCCTGTAGTCCTTCAACAGAGAACCACATTTTGATGTTCCCCTTCTTTGAATCCTTCTTTGTATTGCGAAGGCATCTTGCCCCAAACAGAAACTCTGGCTCTAGTTGAGAAGTCTCTGTTTTCGATGGGACAGAGCTTGGTGTCAGCCACTCTGTTGGAGTATCAGCTTCTAGTTGTTGACAAGGGCTCCAACTGTCCACGTGCATCCTCCAGGTATGGTTTCTGTGCCTAGTACCCTTCCTCTCTCCCCTTCAGCTTCTGAGTTCTGCCAACTGGTCCAGCCTTCATGGATTTTGCATATTCTTAGTAAAGGCAGTGGAGCCAAGGTGACATTCAAGAGGAAGATAGAAAAGAATGACAAAGGCATACGATATTTTGGTGATGGGTATGAAGTGGGCTTTGTTGTGCCATCAGCCTTCAAAACATGCTTTTCTCCCCCGGAATAACTAAACCTATTCCCAACCTTGGCTAAGAGACTGAAGCCAAACCTCTGGTAAAATGATAATTAAAAAGGGGAAGGGATAGGATAGGGCATGGATGGATTGAGGTGTAGATGAGAAAAAGATAAAAACCTAGGACAAGGAACTTGGATATTTGAGACATGATAGAGGGAGATTGAGATACACAGAAAGCTGAGAATTGGAGGGCCTTTATGCTGAGACTGGTTGGTAAGGAACTGACAGAATTCAGTTGGCTGGTACAAGAAACAAGAAGGAAGAGTGGAAAGTCAGGGGGATAGGCAGAGACGTGAAGAACCAGACAAGAGGCTAAACTAGGACCTACCACGGGAAGCCAAATTTGGAGGCCCTGTTGGAAGTTAAGAAAGGAGAGGCAGCCTGGAGAAGGAACTGGTGATCCCAGTCTGAAAATGGAGGCCAGACACAGGCAGAGGGGATGGGAATGGAGTAGCAGGGGAAAGCTGTGGGAGGCAGCTCCATGCAGGACAGAGCTGGGGAGGGTATGTGGGTGGAAAGGGGCCCAGCAGGCTGTGCTTCCTGGGACATCCTGACTTGCAGAGCTGGAAGTGGAACAGAGCTTCCCTGAGGCTGGCCTTCGTGTTGGCTCAGCCAGCAAAGAATTTGCTTCTTCTGCTGTCTGCCCCAGCCTGCAGAACAGAAACGACTGGAGCTGAGTCCCTGGACAAGGCAGCAGCAGCTGCCTGCTCAGGGGAGGAGAGCAGGCTTTCTTGTAGTTAGATGGCAAAAATTTTACAGTTGAGAGAAGGTAATGAAAAGGCCACATGACCAAGAGAGAAAGGGCCAATTCATTAGTCGGGCAGCCACTAAATTAAGAAAAGGCAAGTGGAACTATTATATCAGAGGTATCTGAATTCAGTCAAAGATAATTCTGAAGTTGCAAGAATGATCTGGTGGTCGGCTTAAGCAAGCTTAATTAAATGAATTGCTTTATTTTAGTTCATTGTGGAAGAGCTAGCTCTTAATAAATCACACTGCTTTGTCGAAATATACTTGAAACAACTGTGTAAATATTAAATAGCCTTAGGAATGGTCTTATGAATTCACTGAATAATCTAAATTCCAACACTCATCCTCCTCCACTGCTGGTCTAGATGGAGAATAATAGTCTAGTGCTGCTGCTTCTCTTTGAGTAAGAGAGGCAGAAGGTGCCGGCACAGCACGCAGGTGCTGTGATCTTGCACCAACATTTGTCCTTTTCAGGAACACAGGAAATGCTACAGGTGTTACAGGAACATTAGGAAGGGTGTAAACCAAGCCTTTAAATGTTAGGCAATGTCCAAATGAAATTGCCAGTGAAACCTTAATTCAGAACCTGTGCGCAGGAAGGTTATGAAATGCTCATTAATTGTATTTCTCTCTTGTGGATGGGAGTAATTCAGGGTCCTTGCACAGTCCTGTGGGTTTTCTGGGGCAACAAAGACTGAGGAACCTCTGGCTTGCAGTCTGTGGAGTTAACTTAAGGAGAGGTACAAGGCTCAAAATACGGGCCTGTCAGTGTAGTCTCTTGATCCTGAGAGGCCCTTAACTAACAATTGTAATGATTGTGACTCTTACACTCACCTTCTGCCCAGGGCCAGGTCTGTGCCATTGAGATGTGGGGACAGACAGTGCTGATGGAGACTGGGAGGAGGTTGGAGCTGAGCTTTCCTGCATCCAGTAGGAGGGTGTAAAATTAACTACTCTGTTTGTACAGGTTAAAAACCAATCCTACTTGTATGAATTCTGTCTTTGCAAAAATGTCTGTGAGCTCTGATTGTTGGCACAAGTATTACCATAGTATTGGTCTAATCTCATTTGGCATATTTATGGAATTGCAGTAGAAGGGTGGAGTAACCAGTATAAATTTCTTGGCTGATTCCTCTGATAGTGACAATTGTCCTGTTCTGCTTTTTATCAGCTTTTCAGTTTTATGTTTTGTCATGAAAAGAGCGAATTGGGGTTTTTGAGTGTAAAATAACATTTTTTTTAAAATTTCAAATCACATTTTTGAAAGCAAAGCGAGTAGAAACAGAAGTAGAATTTCTAACAGAATCAGAGTAACATGTATCCTTTGTAAATACTTCAGTGCTAAGGGAACTGGGCAGTGGCACTTTGCACACAGAGAGCCTGAGAAATGTAAAGGTACGCAGTCAACAAAACATTCAGATCCTCCCTACGTGTGATGAATACATGCTATGGTCTTTTAATACAGAAGAATGTGTTCAAATGAGTCACACAAGAAACATTTCTTTCAGACTCCAAACTTTCAGGGCAAAGCATGTATCTCCATGTCTTGCAGAGGATTTTGCACTGTCCACACTTAAGTTTTACTGAGTATTAACAGCAAATAAACATCCAGTCATTGTAAGAAATATTTTCAGTGGGAAATTACACTTGGTTTCTGCCCTTGTGACCCAACATGCTGAAAAGCCAATGCTGCTTTTAATGCTGTCCAGCATTTATTAGTAAAACCCATGTAACCACATTGAACTGACTGGTTTGTCAAAGACTCACACAAAGGAAATTGGCAGAACCAAAGTAATTGGATGTGAATAGCCTTGTTTCATTGAAACCAGCCTACATGGTTGCCAAAAGTTGTAAAAAAACCTCATGGAAATAGCAGATACTCAGATTTGACTGTCTGATGTAGGAAAGGGCTTCCAAATTTACGCAGACTCCCTCTAGCTTGAATGTGTTTTAGAAATTAGAAAGTTGTGATACTACTGCAGTGCAAAAGCCATCAAGGCTTGAAAGGGGAGCTGATTGCAACCACCTGAGATTTTAGCATTAAAAAGCTAAACCTTTCTCAGCAAAATACATAAAGATCTGTTATAACAAGTTGCCAAGGAACTTGCTTTTAAATCCCATCCAAAATCAAAGGATGACTGATCACAGGTGCTCTGTCACAAGAGGGTATTTGCCTGCACAGAGGTATCCACATCTTGCAGCTCCCACACACCCCTTGCAAGGGCAGTTTGGCTCCCTCAGTTTGTTGGTCCGAGGTTGTAGTATTTGCCAATGGGGGACGGTCCCTATTTTGTCAGAAAAGGAGACATGGGAATGTCACAGTCACCTGGTCCATCTCTTTGGTGTCCCAGGAGCTAAAGGTGACTCGCAGCAAGGCTGTGCCTTGAACACACAGCACTGAGGAGAGCGACTTCACGCGAACTCCCTGGATCAGAACTTCTGATCCCGCTGAACTGTTGGAATGGCAGGAAAACACCTCCTGTTTGTTCCAGTACAAGCAGCGAGCCACCGACGGAGCGATGGGCTGTCCCGGGGCGGCGCGTTGCACAGGGGAGCGCCCAGCGCAGGGTGCCCGCACAGGCTGCCCGACGGCCGCGGGGCTGCGGGACCGGAGGGCAGCGGGGAGCCCTGCCCGCGGAGCGGGGGCACAACGGGGCAGCCGAGCGGGCCGGGGACGGCGGCGGTGCAGCCCGCACATCCCCGCTCCCGGTCCTGCACATCCCCGGCTCCGCACATCCCCGCTCCCGGTCCCGCACATCCCCGGCTCCGCACATCCCCGCTCCCGCTCCCGCACATCTCCGGCTCCGCACATCCCCGCTCCCGCACATCCCTGGCTCCGCACATCCCCGCTCCCGGTCCCGCACATCCCTGGCTCCGCACATCCCCGCTCCCGGTCCCGCACAT
>VXBA01001255.1:2138306-2170572 GCA_013399895.1 Serilophus lunatus
CCGCCCCGGTGGGGCAGTCCCGTCCGGCCCGGCCCGGCCCAGGTGGGGCGGTGCGGGGGCAGCGATGGCCCCGCCGGGCTCGGCGGAGGGGCTGCCCCGCTCCCTCCGCGCTGCCGGGCGATGGCATCGACCGCCACAACAACAACAACAAGAGAAAAAGAAAGGAGGAAGCTCCCTCGCACAGCCTCACCTCTCCTCCTGCCCAGCAGCTCCCGGTACCGGGGAGCTGGCAGAGAGAAATTCCCGAGCCTCGGCGTGTGCGCGGTGGCCGTGGCGCTCCGGGTAATGACTGCGGACAGGCGCCGCTGCCCGGGGCAGCGCGGTCCCCCGCCCGCTCGGACGGGCGTTTTCCTGTTCCAGCCGATGTATTCACTGTGGCACTTGTGATGGAGCCGGAGAGACAGAATCTCGTTTCAAAAGTCGTCGCCTTCCTGTCTAGCCAGGTGATTTCCCCGGTATTTAAAACAGGGAGGTGTGACAGGGAAAAGCGGTGTGACAGCTTCCCGCCTGTTTGTGGCTGTAGAAGGCGTTTTCACCGAGCTGTACGTGTCTTTCTCTAGGAAATGCTTCAAAAGCTGGTGTAACCTTAGGGAGGTGAACGGCCGTGTGTGATGACTAAAATTGCGACTGGGCGTGAGCTGTACAGAAATTCAGCAGGACTGAAGTTTGGGGAAACTGGGTCGCTGCTTGACTTGTCTCTCTTATTTAAGACCAGGTGTGGACGTGGAATAAAAAGCCACAACGTGTGAGAGAACAATTGCAAAGTACTGAAATAGTACTGGTAATTTTTAAGTTGTGTATTTGAGATGGGACTGTGGAAACGTTCAGTTCTGCACATGTGCAGACACTTTCGAGGCAGAACAGGCACGGTCGAGGAGTTGTGTGTATTGTCATTGCTGTAGTACTTGGTTGGGATTTTTTTGGACTGCCAAAATAGAAATTAAGATGGTTTCAGTAATTACCTTCGGGGTCTTAATTTTCTACTGTTTCTTGTTTGCATGTTTGACTTCATGTATTTTTTTTTTACCCTCTAAAAAGTGTGTGTATTTTTATTTTTTTTTAATCACTAGTCATTATGGTTTACTTCTATTTATAAAATCAAGGGCTTGAAGTAGGTGGTGGTCAAATTAACTCACACTTATTTACAGCCATATTTTGGGCATATGTTGTATGGTGATCTTGATATAATCCTAGCCTGGCTTTGGGAAAGATTTACTGTATCTTATGAATTTGTTATTACACTGCTGTGCATACATTTTAATTTTAGTAACACCCTTATCCTCTTAATTCCCGTTGAATGATTTGGATTTGACTATTTTGGTTTTCTGTGTAATTATTCTTTGCTCTGGGTGAGTAAAATGGGAGATTATTTTACTAATTTGAAGGCAGATTCCTTTAATTTAAGGCTGTTTGTCAGCTGTCACCATTTCTGTACGTGTGGCAAGGCAAAACACGTACATCAGGCAAAACCAATTTTATATGTAATCTTGTAATACAGAGAGATGACTCCAGACAAAGCTCTCCTTGTGTCCACAGCCTTCCTTTGAGGAATACCAAGGGATCCTCAAAGAGGACGCTGTCTTCTTCCGCATCCCTCTGTCTGCTCTTTCTAGAAATGTTAAACAACCCCCAGCATTTTTTCTTAGGGGTGATGGCAAGGGGAGGGTGGATGAACAGCTCTGATTGTGAATTGCTGCTGTTCCCGGTCTAGTTTTTCTTTTGCAGCGTGACAGATCTGTAAGGCAGGAGGTGCTGGGAGGGGCGTTCCTTTGTTGTGTTGACACTTCTGTCGCACTGACGGGTGTATTCTCCTCCAGGAATTTTGTGTGACTGAAGGGATTCCTCCAGACACGGAGTATTTTCTTCCTGCACTGTTAGCCTGTGCACAGAAAGGAATTGCTGGGACGATCGCTGCTGTGCGTGTGTCTTTTAGGAAGCCCTTGGGTCGGTTGTTACTTGGCTGTGGCTTTCTAGAAAAGAATGTTTTTGCTGGAGCAAGGGGTGTGTGGTGAGCCAACCTGTGTACAGCACCCATGGACTAGGCATCTATATATATATGGGGTATATATACGGAATAGGGGTATATGTGCAGGAATATGTGCTTGCACGTGAGCATGGTGCTCAAGAGTGTTAATTGAATTAGGGTTGTCAAAGCACCTGCTGCATATTAAGGCTGAGGAAGCCCAGTAGATAACAAAGCTCTCTTTTGGGAAGGTGTAATGTGATAATAAGGAAATAAAACTGCCCTAAGAGATCTCAGTGTTTCCAAAAGACCATCGTGGAGATTCTGTGTGGGTGCTGAGAAGGAGCCGCTCCTCTCTAGCAGCAGGTTCTCCTTGAGGTCTGAAGAAAGATGAAAACTTGTGTGTGCAGGAGAGGAAGGCAGCACTTGCCCCATCCCAGGGCCCTCTGCAGCCCCTGGGATGGCTCACCCCGATGCCCACCTTGCCCCCTGCCTCCTCAGCCCCTGAATTTTGGGTGGCTCTGTGCTTTCCCTGGGTGCTGGGGGGCTCCTGGTCCAGCCTCCTGTACCCTCCTGTTCAGCTTGGCCAGTGGCGTTTCCCACCCAAAATGCTTCGAGGCTCGTTGCTTTGGAGTTCGCTTTTTTGCGTGGCAGCTTTGTGAATGCCCTTTTCGTTGAAGGAAGGTTTGCTTTCTGCTCTGCCGTCGTGATACCTTGTATTAATTTTTGCTGCCTGCAACTACATCTCAGAGAAGGTTTTGCTGTTTCTCCCTTTCTGGTGGGTTTGTGTGTGTGAGAGGGCTGGGGAGGACACGGTAGCAAAGATTAAACAGGCAGTTTGTTTGTTTTTTATTTTATCTGGTTGCACAGATAAAAACAATGCTTGTTTACGTGAAAATTGTAGTGGCTGACATAGTCTGGTGTGTATGATACAGTAGCCTGGCTGTGTTACAAAGTGGACCGGGATAAAGTGTAACAGGTTGTTACAATCGGGTATGTTTGCAGTATGAGCCATTGCCCTTAATTTGCTTGTGTTTTGCTGCATTGCTTGGCCTTGACTAGATTGTGAAATACACATTGTGTACTATCAAATTTGGGAATGCTCTCTCATCAAATTTGGTCCAATAAAGGCATTTTCAGTATATCCAGGTCGCTGCATGAAAAGGGAACTTTTCCATCATTAATGTATATTTTGTACAGAAATTACGTACAGTTTATAATTTCTTTTTAAAACGTAATTTTATACCATTTAGTAATTTTAGACTGTTTTAATATTATTGCAACTTAAGAAGTACTTTGTATTGCTCTATGAGAGAAATGAGAGAACAGAGCCCATCATGTAATTGTAGATATGCTGACTAGTGTGAGGATATATTAAGAGGCTGTGAATTGGTGTAGATAAATACTAGGATGCATGGTGAAAACTTTTTAAAACAATCTGGCATACCTATATCCTTGGTTCTTTTAGTATTGTTTTACCGTTCAGGTGTACATGCTAAAAAAAAAAGGAAATACTTGAATCTATTTGTGTGCTTTTTGCCTTCTCTACAAAAGCATAGTCTGTTCTCAGGGTGGATGTACATTGGATCCTAATTGGATTGCCTTTCTCCCTTTCTCTTACGATGAGTGCTGAAGAGTATTTTTCCCCACAGGGAAGTATGTACCTGGTTTTTATTGATTAATTTTTATCCTAGATGAAAGTTTGCCAGTTAGTGGTGGTGGTGTTTTGCAGGGAGAGAGGAGCTGAGCTCCAGCCCAGCTGCTCATCCTGTGAAACGTGTGGCTGGTGCTCTCGTTAAATTGGTTGTAGCCTGCTCTTACCTTTGCTGTGCTAACCCTGTCCGTGCCTTTGTGTGGAAGGACGCTTCATATTCCAAGTGCGAGCGGGGCGGGTGGCGCGGTCCAGCGGCCCGTATTTCCATGGAGCCCCGCTGATCCCGTGGATTTTGTATCCGGTTCAGCGGACCTGCCCTACCCTGTGGTCGGAGGCTTTTTGTTACGCACGGATCCTAATTGTTCCTTCTGTTGGCATTGTGCGAGCACTGAAGGGGCTGTGCACCAATGCAAACAGCCTTTCTGATGCCGTTTGCATTATAATGGCTGCATAAATATTGCAGCACATCTCAATTCACTCTCTGCTTTGACTGCTAGGCTTTAAAATAGGTTCTTTCTGTAGCACAGATCTTGCTCGTGGTTGGTATTGCTGTGGAGAGGGGTTTTGAAGTGCATCTTTATTAAATAGTGAAGCCTGTTTGTGAGGAGGTGCGATTTTAACTTAGCCATGTTCTAGTCTCCCACTCCTTTCAGCCCACAGGTTGATACATGCACTTGGAGGCAAAAAGAAATTCAAGCTTGAGCAGTTCTTTACCAACTATTTCTAAACTCACTATATTTGGGGTTGCAAAACATGTTTGCTTAAGATTTGGTTCTGCATTAATCCCAGAATTCCCATGGATGTCTGTGAGAATACTTTGTGCATAAGGAATGTGAAACATTGTGCCACCATTCTTCTGGTGCTGAAACGTTTGTTGGCTCATGACTAACTGTAGCAGAAGCACCCCAAATCTCCTTTGGAAGTGTCAATACAGTGATGTGACTGAAAGCAGACACTCTTCTTGGGAAGTGGTGGCAGATTGCCATCACCTATCTGTCAAAAGTTCGCTCTACAGAGCTGTTAAACTGAGCAGTGATTGGTATCACGTACTTGACTTTTAGAGATCAGTAGATGCACAGAGACTTTTTAGTGTCATCACAGAGTGCAAGCTTTTAAAGATGTGAATTGATTTCTTGCGGCTGTAGTCTTGTTATTAATGTAATGTGTGGAATTTTGGGAAGGGTAGTACATGAAAGTATTATTTATAATTTTTGGCTAGTCAGTTCTAATCCCCGGCTTCACTCTGTCTTGTGTGGTTTAATGTGTGAGAACTGCAGCAAGAAAACTGTGTGTATATCAAATGTTAGTATTTCTTTTTAATACATCTGATGTGAGTTGCTTGGTTGTATGTATTAAAGCAGTAATAGTTATTCAGATTAAGGATAAGCTGAATGACCTTGTCAGAATTAAAGTTACAAAAGCAGTTTTCTGAAAAAGCGAGTGATAGTATTGCAAGAATCCTAAATTTACCTAGGGCTTTTATATGATGATTAATGATTTCCTTCCATATGAAGAATTGTGTGTCATGCTGCAAACAACCTATGTATTACTATAATACAGTATTTTTAACACTTATCCTGTCAAAAACTCATGTCTACTGGAAGTATAGAGTAATTATTTAGAGTGATGGGCATGAACATGCAAAGTTAAATAATGTTATGTGAAAGAATTAAAAAAACCCTTGAAACCCTGACACGTGAGGACCCTAAACTGTACTATGTACCACTTTAGGATTTGCTGTTGGATTTAGATCTGTATTTTTAATGTCTCTGTCCCAAGAGGAATTAGTGTTAAATCAGAAATTGAAGAGTTGTTTCATAACAGTTCGAATGGTCAGAACAATCTGTTGGATGGTCGTTGTGTTGACTGGGAAGAAAAATAAGTGTATTTATTACTTTTATGAAGAAATACCTGACTGGCAGCCAAAACAACCAGGCCCAATAGTTGTTTGTAGCTGAGGTGCAGCAGTGGTTGTGGACAGTCAGACTTGTCTTTGCCTTTTCCTTTCTCTCCCCTGTGTCCCAGGCATCTAAATCTTGGCAAATAGGGAGTTTTGCTCTCTGTTCGTTACGAGGCTGCTGCCTGTGCCTGGCAGTGGTGATAGTTTGTGTAATTGCAGCATGTGAACTGTCCAGTCTGCTGTATAATAAGATTTCTCACTGTTGTTATTTTTTTGATGCTGTTTTGTAATACACAGCATTAATCGTGGTTACTGAGAATTGTCATGGATTGAAATACTCATGCTGTGTCAAAATACTTAAAGCAAATAAACAAACCCCTCTTTTTACTGTTTTAAGTGTTGCATAGATTTTGTTTTAAAACAAAATAAATTCGGTGTGTCACTGTAAGCTTGTATAGCACGGCAGTGAAGGTTGTAGTAAATTTGTAGATAATTGGCTAAAGCTCTGCATACAGTGCAGCTGCAGGTGCTGGGTAAAGTGTGCTCTGCCATGGAAAGGCTCACGTTGTTAGCTTCACTTTTATATTTTGTTCATGTTAGAGCTAATCTAGCAAAATACTGGAGTGCATTCCATCTTCATTAAAAAAGTCTTATGATCTCTCTCAATTCTTCTCTCAGACCCCTCCTCCCAAACAACCCTCGGCTGCATTATTCTCTCCGTCAGATGAACAGTTGCATTTCTGAAATTGTGATGTTACAGTTTCGTGCTCTTTTATATTCCCCTTCCCCCTCCACTGCCAAAAAGCAGAACTGTGCATTTCTTTTAATTCCAAGGGATAACTGCACAGGCAGGAGGCTTTTGCAGATTGTCAATGCCAGCTCTGGTTTAGAGCTGGAGTCACTGTGTGTAGCAGAGAAATGACTTCATTAGCAAACTATATGGCTCCTGGAGGCATCAGGTGGCTTAATATGTAAACCAAAGTCCTCAGCAGTCAAAAATAGATCTTTATAAAAAGAAATAGTGTAAAAAAGTGACCTCCTAAACAAGGAAGTGAAGGGCTACCAGAGAATCCATCTGTGTAGTCCTGCAAAGTGCTGATCATAGCAGAATATGAAGGGCTTACCATGAAAACCCATTTTGCTGTTGTTTCTGATGTAGCACTTAGAATACCTGACTTTTAAAAATGTTTCTTGTAGGGAAAAGACTGTACAATCAAAGAGTCTAAAGCCAAGAAAAATCCTATAAAATATGCATAATTTGGAGTGATCTGTACAGTTTTCTTTCTGAAGGGATGGACGGGTTAAATGAAGCCTCAGCTCAAATGTTCTTATTAATATACTAAACCTGTGACAATTACTTTTCTAATAGTTCTTAAAATCTAATGGCTGTTGTACAGGACTTGCAAAAGCCAAAACATCGCTTGTTAAAGAGAATTTTATAATACTGGCAGTTACATGAGCTCTACTGAATTTAAAATTTTAGATGATTTAATGAAAACTGAAATTTATGTTAGTAAATAGCATGAATTACCTGTGAACTTCCCCTTGTGCAGCAGATTTTGTTTTGATGAGTCCCTTTAGCTCTTCTGAGCTCTTAGTGTGTGGATGATGACAGATTTCAGGTTACCATATTTGTTTTTCGTGGTGGGCCACATATTTGGGTTTTTTTGAAGATTCAAAAAACTGTTTGGCAGCTTTCTTTATAGCATGTTGTGTGTGGCAGGCCTAGTTGGGAGGGAACAAAGGTTTAAATATTATACCCATGAGTTGTAATTCACACAATAAATACAACAACCTGGATTTTTTTTTTCCCCTATGGCTTCATCCATAAATTTATCATTTTCAGCATTTTGTCATCACTAGGCCCATTCTTACAGTAGTAATTTCTGTTCCCTCTTCTCCATAAGAAATCTTCAGATAAATGTTTGTAGTTATTTCTTGCATTTAAACTGTATCCTGTCTCGTCTTCTAAAACTGTCTCTTTGCAGTCCAGCTCTTTGGAGAAGCCCGAAGTCCGACCCAAGCAGATACTGAGGTTTCCATTACACGCTCTCACTTTCGTATCATGTTTTCTTCTTCTAAACTGAGATGCTGTTTATTGAACCAATTAGCTGTTGGGTGCAAGCCAGAACTTTCTCCTGAAATCAGAATTAATGAATAAACCAATTCCTCTGGAAGGTTTTCTGTTCTCCAGGGGCAGTGACAGTCAGCGTGTGGCGAGGACGAGGTTCCTGTCCTGCAGCCTCAGTGCCCCTGAGCGTCTGGGGCTGTGCTGCCAAAGTCAGTGGGGTAAACTTCCCGGTGTGGATCACGCGTTTGCATCATACATTTGATGGTATGCCTGTCTTGGACTGTTTTTGAAAGCATTCCAGCTCTTGTGCAGTCAGCAGATGGGATGCATACGCCTTCATTAACAGGCAGTTAACTCCGCGGGTACGGCTGAATTTCCATCACGCTCCGGGTCCCTGACTTGGCTCTTTCTGCATTCCCGCTCCCACTGTTCTGCTCTCTCTAAGAAGAAATCCACAGTAGTGTTACATGCTCCTGCCCTCCTGTGGTAACGAAAACCCAAATGTTGTTCTCAAAATCAGGTTGTGTAAAAATAAAGGAGAAGAGAATAAGGAACTGGTTTTTCTTTTCTGTGGCAGCTGCTCACGCCACAAGATGTGCGTTTGCTTTGGGTGAAGTGTTCTGCTTCAAAAGCCCTGAGAAAATCGGAGTTATTTCCGAAGTTGCTGTTGCAGTATCAGAAAGACCTTGTAGCCTTTTATAGTTTTGAATTTTTATAGTTTTAGTTTTGCATTTTTATATGATATGCGCTACTCCTTTTGCATTAGAGAAGAGAAACTAAGGCACAAAAATTACAGGGAAGATTTTTATCAGCAGCAATGGCAATGGGATTGCTCTGCCTTCCCTGCTGTGAGCTGGTGGGAGCTGAAACCCAATTCCAGCATGTACCCTGGGGAGCCTGCCCGGGTGGTGACCCATGCCAAGCTCACCATGGTTAAGGAATGGAGGTGGATCCCACCCCCAAACTCCTCACTCCTTCCAGACAAGTGCAGGATGGAGAAGGCAAATGTGTGTGAAACCATTAATGCTGGATAGAAAGTGTGTTAGATCTTTGAGCATGTGCTGTGGTAACAAGTAATCATGTGGCCTGAAAGGATCCTGAAGTGGTTGTAGTCTGTATGTGACTTCTTGTTTCTTTAATGATGCTAAAAGAAAGTTGCCCTCATCTTTGTTTCAAAGCTAATTGTGTATATAAACTGTGGACATACAACCTCAGTCTCTATAGGCAAATGTTTATGTGTTATTCTCAACCTGTAAAAGTCTTGGAATGAGAAATCTGTGTTTGTCACAGCTTTCACTCCTGTGATTTTCAGTGTCTACTGAAACTGGTTTTGGGTTGTTTTTTTTTTTTTTTACTTAAACCTGCATTATGTTAGCAGGGAGACTTTCACAGTTTGCACACTGTTGGTTCTTTGGGCCCGTTTGTTGGCTGTCTTTCAAAAATATTTAATATAAACTGCTCAGTTGTTTACCATGGTAATCTAAAAGTATGCTTTAGAGCTGCTTCTACTAATTTTCTCATTGTTTTGCACTTCTACAATGTAATTTTTGGTCCCTCTTTGAAGCCACATAATGAACAGTGAAAATACATTACATTCAGTTCCAACAAAAAGAAATGGTCCAGAATAAATTTGTGTAATTTTGGCTGTAAATGTGGTATTTTGTGACACAGAGACAAGCTAATGCAAGGCAAAAGGGTGTCTAGAGCCTGAAAACTACTCACTGCTGCTGCTTGTCTGTGTTCCCTTATCCTGAGGTAACAGGAGGTGTCCTGCCTCCATTCAACCTAATGCACACATTCAGGGATGTGTCCCTGCCTCAGTTCTTCCAAGTAACTGGTAATGCCTCCACCATTGAATTACTCTGTTTGCAAGTCTTATCTAGAGGTATGAAGTTTTCAAATAAAAGGGGGAGAAAGCGTGGGAGGTTTGTACCTGAGTGCTACTTTCAAAGTGCTGTTTCTAAACAAAAGTTAATAATAATTTGAACTTTCTCAAGCACTTTTTCAGTGGCCGAGCAGTGACGTGTATGTCGCGAAGAGTGCAAAGGATGAGGAGCTACAGAGAGTTCTGCTTGAGTTGTGTGTGGCTATAAAAGCTCATGGACTGAGTTTCAAGTTGTCTGTTTAAGTGCAGAGTGTGCAATGACTGCTCAGACCTTTTAAATCCCTTTCAAGAGTAAGTTTTCTTTCCTCTCTTAAGAAACTTTCTCAAGTAGCGGAGGGTGAGATGTGCCCAGGACATCTTAGTTATGATTTTTATGTAAATTCAGTGTTGTGTAACCTTGTTTATGAACTACATGAGACTCTAAGGAACTAGTTAACAAGTCTTCTTTTGTGGAGTTCTACTTTCACCAGTCTTCCACGTATACTGCAGGAGTGTGTTTATATTCGTCCAGTACAAATGTGCTGCTTTTCAGTTGCCAAGAGTGAACGGGCAAAACTTGATTAATAGAATAGAATTAATTATTCTGGAAGTGTTACTTTTTACCCAGTTTTTGGCTATTTTTCAAGTAGCTACTCCAAAATAAGGTTTCCATTGATCTGTTGTGTGGATGATGATTCCAGAACCTCAACATGGAGGATTCGTTTGGAGTCTCATTTTCATTGCTGCCAAAAACTTTAATTACCAGCTACCATTCTCTTATCAGACTGTTTGCATGGTCTGTGTTCTTCTGATGTGATCATGGGCACTTCACATCTGAGCCTCCTGTTTGGTTTTGGTTGTTAACATGCAGCTTTTAGCACTGCCTAGTGCTTGCAGTCTAATGTAAATAAAATATCCCAGCTTGAAAAGCAGTGATAAATGAGAGATTAAACATGTGATCACAGAGCAGACTAGTTTGCCAGTGCAAGGAAGTTGGTTCTTTTAAGTCAAGCTTTTCATTTGCCTTTAAGGGTCACTCTCAGTATGAGGTGTTCTGATATGCTGACACCAATTGTAATTATACCATTTGATATATATCTGTATCTAAAGAAGGGGGAAAGGATTTGCACTCATTATGAAGTTCACCAGACTCACTTGTGGATCACTCCCAGCTTTATTTTGGTGCTTCTGATGACAGGTAGTGGTTCTTGAAGAAGTAATGTGGCTTTTTTGCAAGTCTGATATTTGAAACAATATCTCGAAATAATAAATAACGAGCTCCTGACGATAATGTAGGTGAGGAAGAAATTGTAACTGGAACAGATGGTATTTTTTCAGCTTAATTTAGATTTGCTGTTTTATCTCTTATTGTTTATTTAATGTTCAGTCTTTTATATCTCTATTAGCAGCTTCATACATTCTATATACACGCATGGCTGTTATGTTGGAGCTTGCAGGGCAGCATAGCTTGGTAGCAGCCCACAGGCCATTGCAGGGCAGTCATTTGCTTCCTTTTTCTGAAGGACAGGTGAAAGGGCGATAAATACTTTGGGCACTGAACTTTTTCTTACATAACACTTTGTAGCCCCATCCAGACATACTAAAGGCATGGCCAAAGGATGCAGGGGATAGACAATTTTATAGCAGATTCCTGCACTTATGCTGCATTTGTAAATAAAAAAGAAGAATTGGACCATAAAAGCATCCTTTGAAGATATCACATTCTGTTGGGGAGAACAAAACAAAATAATAGTTTATTGATAAATGCTAGAAGTAGGAAAGAGAGGGTACTCTGTATGATCATGCTGGATGCAGCCCACAGTGATGAGCCTGACTATTGGCATGGATCGTCTGACCTGGATTTAATGGTAATGTTATTTGCTCTGTAAAATAAGTGAGAAGTGGGTTGTGAGAGAAGTGAGCAGTAAAATAGCATCATCTGCACAATCTGACATGAGGAATTTAGGAGTTAGAGGACAGCACACAGTGTGCCAAACAACAGAGGCTGTGGTTAAAACCTCTTTCAGTCATGTTTCCAACTGGTAGTCCTCACAACCACAGAACAAATTTATCCGTAGCAAGCAAGAATCATTTTAAATTAAAATTGCCTTGTTTGTGTCATGTCTGAATTTGATCCCCATAAGATGCTGATCTAACATAAAGTGGTTCTATGTGTTTCATATATGTATGTATATAAAGTGGTTAATTAAAAAAATAAATTGCATGATTATAGGATTTAACTATACCAAGGAATCTGACAATAGTCAGTCTAGTTGTGTTGCTCTCCATCTGTGTAAGAATTGCAGAAGCTTTTGGTTTGGTAGGAATTTGTGTGATACAGACAAGTGATATTCAGCTCTCCAGACTGCAACTTCTTCTCCACCTTCTGCTTGAAGAACAATTGTCTGAGAATGCAAGAGGGGAAGGAAGGAGAAATCGTGGGGGAGAGAAGCTGCCCCCATTTGCACAACCTTATGTCCAAGAATCACAGGAGCTGGAGGCTGGTGGGGAGGAGAAGGTTTCATCAGACACATGCTAATCCCTTAGCCCTGCATAAAAATAAAAGACCTGATGTAATGGGTCTGTTTTGTGCCTTGCAGCAAAGGGAGGGCTGGAGAAAGGCTTGGGGCAGGATGGAGGAGTACAGTGCTGGCTTGCTGTGCCTTGCTGGGAAGGTGGCATTGGCCATGTCCTGTTGCAGGGGTTACAGCAGTTCAGGTCCTGCTCCACACATCTTGCTCCACACATCTTTCTTATCTAGTTCTGTTGTTCTGCCTGTCTGTCTGTTGTTGCTTGTCCTGTTTTGTTGTCACTCATATACATTGTCATACTTAGAGTTCCCTGAAGCCTGTACCCAGTGCTCCTGTCTGACTTCAGGTGAGTGCTGGTGGTTGTCATCTCTCTTTTGCCTGTACCTGTGTTGGCTTTCTTCTCCTGATCCTTTCTGTTTTCCTTGGAAGTGCCATTCCTGTAGTTTTTCTTCCCTTCCCACTATTTTGAGAATGGTTCAGTAAAAAGGTACAAATAGGTAGCAACTATTTATTGAAATTTGTTAATCAAATTCCTTGTTAAACTGTTATTTATTTATTTTTAGAGGTTCAGTTACCTCGACAGTGTTTCAGTTCCTTCTTTTTCCTTCTGTTCAGGAGCTCTTTTCTCACATCCTCAGATATTTCCCTTGTATCCTCATACTGTTCATATATAAATATAGTACCCTCATTTTGAACATATTGTTCTGGAGCATATTGTCACACTAAAATTTGTTCAGTCCTTCTAGTTGATTTGTGAGTCTGTGTACTTTTTCTGCATATATGTAATACTTTTTGGATCACACTTGCTTTGAAAAGGACAAACTCTCTTTTACTCTGGATTTCTTTGACCCACGCTGCCTGTGTGAATGTCGCTGAGGTGGTTGGAACACTTCCCTCCTGCTCTGGGCATCAGTACAAAAATCGAGGCTCCATCCCTCTGGAGAGCCCTGTGGTGGAGTTTGGATGTGGAAAGGGTCGTTCTGCAAGGAGCTGGGACCAGTCCTCACCTCTCCAGTTCAGAGAGGAGCAGATGTGATTTAGTGCATGTGGACTGCCCACCTTTTCTCAGCTGGCACAGACTGGTGCAATCCTCTGGTCAATTTATTTAACATGAGCAGATTTTGCTGGAGGCCAGCAGGTCTGGTGAGGCACCGTGTTGTGCCTGAGGTAGGGTAAAGATGGCATTTTTAAACGTTCACAAACAGGTCAGATGATTTTGTGCTGAATTATGTCGACATTTATAAATGACATCTGCTTTGTGTCTAAAACAAAGGGCAGTAAGGTACAAAAATGTCATTCAGTATAAATAGGCATACAGTCCAGTTTTATTTCTAATTTTGCTAGGATAGTGATGTGAACTTTTATGTAGCTCTAAGTTACCCTGATTTTTGATCAGTTTTTTCAGATTTCTGCTATTTAATTTTTCTGAAAGTGGTGAGGTAAAAGTCTTGTTGTTGCATCTTATTTGTGCAGTGTTGTTTAATTCGGATTATGTGTCTAAATTTTTTCTGAGACTTTTTTCAGATTAATTGCTGCTGCTTTCTGCTTTGACAATACACAAGCCTTTCAAGTGTGCTAAAGGATTGTATCACTGAGCTGATTTTTGATAAGCAGAAATTGTTTTTCACTGTTTCTAGGAAAAATGTCATTGGAGGCCTTTTGTTTTTTAGAAAAAAAATGATGCCTCATCTGAACAGATTTTGAAGAATCTGCTTGGAGGCGATCATAGTGGTTTTCTTTTTTCTTTTTTATTTTTTCCTTTTGAAGGAAAACATCTTGTTCCTGTGAAGATACCCAATTTATCATGCATTTTCCAGAATTCTTCTTATATGTGAAAGAATCTCTTAATCAGGCTCATAGTTATGGGCAGAACAGTATTTAGTGCTGCTTGGAGTTTTTGAGTGTCAGAGTGGGGCTTAAGGTGCTTCAGGCTCCTTGACAGTGGGGGTGAGCATGAGGAGTGCTCGTGGCAGACCTGGACACTCCATGGTCCTTTCTAGGATGGTGAATAGATCTTTCTTTCTCTTCCTTGTTTGTTTCAGTTTTATCTTCTATCCTGGGAAAGAAATCTGAGATTATCTTGGGAATTTGTAAGAATGTGAAGGAACTTGCAATAAATTCAAATGCTTTAATTTTTTTTTTTCTAATGCTAATATATTGAATATTAAATGGGGGAAAAAAACCCAATATGTAAAAACCTAAGTAAAAATACTCTTAATAAGTTAAGAAAATTAAGTTTGCAATATAAAGCAGTCAGAATTAGGTGTGAATGAAGTGTCTTCCAGTGCTTTAGGTGAATATGTTTAATGCATCTCCAATCACTACATGCTCACTAAGACTCCTTCTCCATGCAGTGTGTAGGGCAGGACTGGTGCTTGTTGACTGGTTACTTTTTCAGTATTTTTATATCTGTGATACTCTCTTATGTAGAGTTTTTTATCAGCTGCTTTTTGCTCACCACCTGTGACTCTCCTCCTGTCCTCGTTCCAGCTTCTCCCTGTTTCCCAGCTTGCCTGTGCTCCAGGCAGGAGCTTTTTTTCTCTGCCTGGCTGCTGTGACCCAGTGGAGGGTGGGAAGGACAGTAGGAGGGTGTTTCAGCTGGAAGGAAAGGCCTGTTTGGCTACTATGGGAATGCCTTGTATCAGAGATGTTGGTGTGTAGGAGTTGGAGGTGGAGCAGGCTCAGGGTTTACGAAATACTCAGCACTTTGTTGCCAAAGGAACTCCTTGCAGTGTTCTCAATAGAGTTTCAGAGTGGCCAGGAGTGAGTATGTGGTGAAATTCACTGTGGCACCAGACGTTTTAGTAGCAATCTAAACTAAAAACACCATAGTTATGAAATTGGTGTTAGGATTACCTTCAGCATGAACAAAGCAGTCTGCTTTAACCAGCAGACTGTTGGTCTTACAAAGAGCTAAGCCAAATCAGTTAGCTTACGTTTTCCCTCTATTTTTATGTCCCCTCAATGCCCCACTCTCTAAACCCAGAACAACCCAGAAAACCCCAAGGGCTGACAGGCAGGTGCTGGTAAACATCAGCTTTGGGGAGTGAAGTGTAATAAAGATCAATATGATTGAAGAAGCCTTTGCCACAGAGCACTGGCTGTATAGTGTTACCTACAGAATGCTGTATAATGCATGTCTGTTCAAATATTGCACTGCTTTATGTCATTGTGTTTAATTCTGTTATGCTCAATGGGGGAAAACAGTTGAAAGCTTTGAAAGAGGCTTGGGAGCAATTTTGTTCTTCATCACCTCCTCAGGGAATGTAACGAGCCCACATTTCTGTGGTGCCATTAATTTACAAAGTTCCCCAAGGTATTTCTGAGTTGCTTTGGCTTCTTCAGCTGTGGTTGAGCATTGTTTCAAGCAGCAGTGTGGGACAGTGGGCTGTGAATTGGAACGTGGAAGCTGTTTAACCATGTGCAGTAATGCAGCACAAGAAGGTAAGGACAGGGAGGGAATAATGCAAAATCCAATTCAAACTGCAGGGAGAGTCTGGGTGGGCAGAATGCAATTAACTTGAGAAATGCAGGGATTAAAAATGAGCCTCTAGCTGGAGTGGACACACGTAATACAGGAAAAACACCATTTCTCTTTGGCAGTTTGTAGTTCTTGCATCTGAATAAGAATACTTGGAGGGTAGAAGTGGTCTGTCACATCATGTCCAGGCAAATGATTGCTGGGAAAGAGAGATGTAAGTATTTTAACTTATATCTAGTTATCTGAAGCACAGCAGTTGGTTTGTACTTGTGTTCTATCTCTATTCTGACTTGGCCTGAATCAGTTTGCTTTCACCTGGTAAGATGCATTTGTCTATAAGGGTCAGATTACAAAACCAACCAACCAAAGAAAACACCTCACTGGAAAAAACATTGATTAAGCAATAATGAGAGAAGTTGTGTAGTTATTTTTGATTTTTTTCATTCAGAATATCCTGCATTTGGTTTGGGTTCCTGTAATATTTAAATATATAATGCAAACTTTTGGAAAAATACGCCATCCTGAGGAAAACATCTTTAGCTGATCGTTGTTCAGTTTTCAAATATTTAATTTAGTTGTAATGAAGCAGAAATGTGCCCTTAGATGGGGGAAAATTTGATGCTGATTATGGTTGTTATCTTTTCTTGAAGAATGCTGATCTGTTCAAGGAGGTGCTTATTTTCTGAGAACAGGTCAGATGCAAAATACGTTAATGGATTTTAAAAGTGAGGAGATGTATAATTGGAAACTCGTGGGTATATACATATTTTTTTGGACTTTGCCAGACACTTGTGTATCATCCAAACTGAAAATGTTAGTCAGAAAGTAAATGTTGCTGCATATTTCCTTTTCTATACTTTAGTTATATTTAGACTAGTTGTTCAATAAAACAGATATATCCAGGCTTTTCTCATTTTAGCTGAGGATCATGAACTGCAAATAATTTTAGCCGGAAACCCCCTCAAAAATGAACAGGGGACAGATACTGTTCAGTGCTGAGCTGCCATAATGTTGTTATGGTGGTTTGGTCTGCTAGAACAGAGAAGGTAAAGAGTCATTGCTCCTTTCCATGATCAGAACTGCATTAAAAGCTCATCTTAATTTTTAGATAGGCTGCTTTCCTAGCATAGTATTCTTCTGCAAAAGGATCTTTTGACTCGTAGGGGTCACTAATTATGGTCAGAAAATTCGAGGAACTGAGAATCATCCAGCACTGAACTTCATACAATGGTCACAATTATAAGCATGTTGATGAAGATGAGCAAACTTACTGCATCGAATTCAGAAACAAAGGAGAGTTGCTCCAATAACAAGATTTTTGCTTTTTTGGTAGGTAATTGTGTGTTGCTGGTAGAAGCCAGAGTGGGATGCTACCCTAGGCAGTAATGGATCAATGTTTTATTGCTGAGATGAGTTAGTGTGTGGTTTGTACCGATTTCTGTGGGGTCAACATAATTTGTTGATAATACGTTACTCTGTTGTTGCTTTGTGGGTTTACTTTCTCTCCTGCCCATCGTTCTTGGTTTGTCTCCTGTTTGGCAGGTTTTGTTTTGATAAGCTGTTTGTATTGCTCAGAGGAAACGTTAAAAGAAAAATATTTGATGCTGGTTTGAAGTTTGTATCATCACCTTTGGTGGGACTAGCGACATTTTCTGTCAGGTTTGTCCCAGAGCTGTGTGTGACAGGCTGCTTCCTTTGCTCATAGGAACTGTTGAGGGATCCAAATGGTTGTGCCTGAGTGTTGTGTACTGGTAATAATGAAGTTTTATTACAGTGGAAAGTAAATTTTTGCTACAGCAGGGTGATCTCTATTCAAAGGAGAGTATTGGGTGGGTTGAGAGTACTTGTTCTCCTGGAAGGTTGTGTGGCACTGTAGAGACAGAAACCATAGTATAAAAATGAGAACTGGGTTTTCCTAGGCTAATACATCCATTTAGAATAACTTTTTTTGGGGCATATTGGAACTGGTTTAAACCCATGAAATTTGTTTTATCCAGCAAGTTACAATCTTCAAATTTTCTGTATTATGCAGGATTCCACAGCCTGCTGATCCAGCGAGTTACCATGGGAACAGAGACATGCAGCTCAAAAGGGACATGCTGGGGGGCCACACATGCAGAAACTACCTTTTTACATATTAAAATAAGCTGCCACATGGAGTTAGCAGAATTCTTTGTACTTTCTCTTGGAATCTATTTCTACAAAAACATGAAATGGTATTTCTTAACTTGGCCACAAACTAGTGAGGTTTTTTCCCGTAAAGAAGAAAAAAGAGAAAATGCTTCATAAAAATAATGTTGGAGTGCACAGAATGGATCACATTCTGTGTATTTTTGTACTTGCTAGGTGAGTTCAAAGGCAGGGCACAAGAGATTATTTTTGCCTCCCAGGAACTTAAGGCACAGGTGACTTTCTGTCTGCAAGCGTGGAGCCTTTTTGTCCTGATAGCTCTGGACTTTGGTACGTGACCTGGCGCTTAGTGCAGTGAAGTACTTCCAAACAGCAGCAAGTGTGGCAACCAGGGAGGGAAAAGATGGATTCCAAAGCTTTGAAACAGGCAGTAAGGCCATGTGCCTGCCCGTGTGCTGTGAGAGGGCACAGTTGTGCCAGAAGCTGGGATGGGATGTCCTGGGAGAGCACAAACTGATCAGCCACCAAACATCTCTTTCTTATTTATAGTAACTTGAGGTTTAATTGAGCATAGGCTTGTAATTAAGTGTCTGCAGATTTCAGACACCACAATTTCAGGAATGGGCTAGTTGTGGCCCCCTTGGACTGACGACTGACTTTGTTCAGTTATTGCCTTGACCTCCAGGATTTGCTCCAGCGCGAGGCTGGGTTGTGCTCAGCTGTTCTGCAGCCGTGGGAGCAGCAAGCAGTCAGGGGATGGTCTTGGCTGCAGTCCCTTGGCAGATGAAGATATCCTAAAGGGCTTAGTGGGCTGTCAGAGTCCAGGCTCCTTACTTGCCCAGCTCCACAGGCTCAGGCTGTGTGTGCAGGGAGGCAACAAGCTGCTCCCTCAGTGTGAGAGGGAATTAGGGTGCAAAGTGGAGCCACATCCAAGTATATTGAAATCAGGTTTCACTGGGAATCTGTAATCTACCATCTGCTGGCCATTCCCTTGCTGGACTGAGATGTATTTAATGGTCAGCCTTCTCTCTTGAACAAGCCAACCATCCCAGCTGGCACAAAGAACATTTACAGTGTTACAGTGCTGCCACTGGCCATCCAGTACTCTGAAATAACAAAGGGTCTTCCCAAAGAAGAGAAGGTGTCCAGCTGGCATATTTCAGGAGCACTACTTTCGTTGAGATAGATGAAGAGGTGTTTTTGGTCTGTGGTGGTTCCTGTGCTGTCTCCATACCTCTGAATGAGGTTTTGTGTTCAGAGGAGCTGTGTGACCGCCTGGTGACTGATTCAGCAGTTTGCTCCCAGCTGGTCTGTGGTGGCTGCAGTGGCAGAAGCTGAAATGCACTTCTGCAGATGAAAATTCTGTAGGTCAGATGTTTGAAGCTAGCAAATTGTAGGAGAGAATATGCTTTGTTTGCAAGTGGCTCGTTGGCTTAAGCTGTTTGGGTTTCCAAATGACAGTAGTGACCATGGTTTTTTGGTTTGGTTGTTTTTTTTTTTTTTCATATGTGGCATTGAGAATGGAAAGTCATTGTAGCTGCTTGGGCTAAGCTTTAAATTTCATCCATCACTTATTGATGTGTTCATGTTTGTGGTGTAGTGGAATATGAAATGTTTTTGATATATCCCTTGCTATTCTAAGTAAAGGGTAAATACTTCTAAGAAGGTAGATTTTATTTTTCTGTTTGTTTTTTTTTTGTGAGCAGGTGTTGTTGCAATTACTAGATAGCATTTGAACTCTGCCTTGTTGTTCAAAGCCACTTAAGGCTGACTAATCAGAATTTCCTAGATCAGAATTGCAGTCTCAAAACATTTTCTTTCTTATTATGTAGTAGAATTACTGTCTGCCTACTCCAGAGGGTCAGGTATGGACTGATTCCTTATTTCTTTGACATGTTTAATATTTGGAATGATCCTCTTCCGTTATTTGGGTTGAAAAGCCCTAGCTGTGGCATGTGCCCTCTGGGTGAAGTTTACTACAAACACAGAATGGAGAGAAAAAAAATTCCTATTCCATGATAGAAAATTATATTCATAGTAAAGAATTATCTGTAGATTTCCTGCTGCGTTGGAGAAGTAAAATTCTTTCATTTGAGTGTAATATGTTGGGCTTTAGTGAAAATGATGTCTGATATATCACATGCTCAGAATATTAGAAATGCTCATGATTTGAAGTGCCTGGTTTGTTTACTGAAGTACAGAATGAGACCCAGTAAGGGTTTGGGTGGAGCTGTAAAGTGACCTTGTGAGATGATGTGCCATGACCATTTTCCTTTGACCATTTTCCTGTGGCAGAGAGTGCTGTTGGTTAGCCTCATCACTTGAGAGGGAAGTATTTCAGCTGTGGGAGGATTTCAATTAATTTCAGTTAATGATTTATTCTTCAAGCCATCCCTATGAACTTAACAGGAAACTTTTTCATATAGTTGCAAGTCACAAGGCACTTTAACTCGTCCTCTGAGAACTGGGGGACTGCTGAGAGTAACTCATAGAGGAATGGCCTCCTCTGCAGGGGTCTCACCACCCCAGGGCAGGAGCAGGGAGGCTTGGAGAGGGACAGTGGTGCTGTCAGTGAGATGAGCTTTGGCCATTCCTGCTGGAATTTATATTACCAAACTGCATTGATTAGTTTACTATTATTCCTAAAATCACAGACAAGATTGTTCCCACATTACCACACTCTTACTAAAACATTCATTGCATAAATATTTTAGGTTATATTGCTTAGAATAACTGAAATCTCTTTTCAGTTACTTGTACATATTAAAGAAATAATTAAAATATACGAGATCAATGTGTTACTCTTTTCCAGGCAGTAAGGAAGGGGATACAGTTAAGGCTGAAATTGTTTCTGTTTCTGAAATTTCATCAGTTACAGTTGACAGAAATAATGAATACATCTGGTTTATGTTCACCAGACATCAGGAGGAGTGAATCAAAACTCCGATTTTGTTATTTATAGCTATTTACAAATATTTTACTTTCAAAAAAATAATACTTGGAACAGGGAAGAGATTATTTTCCTTCACTTCTCTGGAAGTTTTATTTTCCGTCATACACTGTGCCAAGCAAGAGTCTTACTAAATTTTCCAAGTTCTCCAGGACATAATAGTTAAATGTTTTTATGTCAATTAATATTGACAGGAAGTCAGTTTGAGGAGCATTGGAAAATGGAAGTAGTTGGCAGGACTGGCTAATTTCACTGAATTTCCTTTTGCTAAAAATATCTCTAAAAGAAGCTCTCCCTTTGAGATACAATGAGCTCTTGTTTCACTGTAATTTAGAATTGATGGCGACTCTTGTCCTTTAACCAAAAGGGCTTGAAAAATATGAATAACCTTTTGAAACATATTTAGCTTCCTCTGTAGTGTATGTCATTGTACTCGTGCCCACCAAAAGTTTGCATACATGCTTGGCTGGATGTGTGTGAGTAACCCCATCAGCTGGAATGATCTGCAATGGAAAGGAAAGTTCTGCAGAGCAGCTTGTGTAAAGTTGGGCATTTCATTTGTCTACATGTTGGTAGGCTTGAGTTCTGAGCATTGTGTTTTGAGGGATTCCCAGTTTTGTCTCAAATCTCAGTCATTAATGTATGACAGGTCAAGATTTTTTAGGCCTGCTGGCTGAAAGCATACAGCATCAAATATGTGTTCTCATTTGTATCACATGCAGCTATGTTAAAAATACTTCTGTAGCTACATTGCAGTGGCAAGTATTACAAGTTATAAAATACTAGAAATGAGTTTCATGTAGTTTTGTGCTGCCTCTGTTATGGTACAACACCACCATACTGTACTTACAGGACAGTCTAGTTATTTCACTGATTTGGCCAATTTTGGGGGTAAGTCAGCGGCATTTGCTGGGAAGGCTTCTTGCTTGGACACCCTTCACTTTTGTCACTGTGAAAAGGGAGTATATTTTGAAGCCCTGCGGTACTTCAGGTTGGCTCTGGATTTTGTGTGTTAGAAAACCACATGTGCCTGTGGCTGGCCTTCAAGTTGATTGTCTCTTGGCATCCTGAACCATGAGGTGATGTTGAAAGTCTCTGGTCATAACCCTTTGTATTGCTCTGAAATGTTTTGATATGTTTCATGCACTGTTTTTTTTTTTTTTTTTCAATTTTTATCCTTTCGTGTAGCAAAAGATTTTTGTTCCTTACCAGCGAATGAAATATTAATCTGGCATGTTGAAAGAGGGAATGCCTCCTCTCTTTTTTTTCTTTTTAGGTACAATTAAAGTTATTGCTAATGAAGGCAGTGAAATGCTTGCAGATTGTTTGGAGCACTTGCACTATTGCATTCAGCAGTATTAATCTCCAGCCATCTTTCCCTTCTGAGGCTCTTTTAAAACCTTCTTCAGCTGTTGTGCACATAAAAAAATGAAAAAAAAAAATCATCTTTTGGTGAGTCCTAAATTTGATTAATTGAAAACTCATGAGAGCAGCAGCCCTTTGAGTATTTCACACTTTAGGGGAGTTATGTAGAGCAGTAGCTGTGTGGCACTGCTGTGTGACTGAGTTTTCTGTGCATTGTCAGACTTCAGACACTGTGTTAGTTCTCTATTCTTTGTGTTACATTTCATACTGAAAACATGGTGTCAGGCATTTCAGGCTCCCCCTCCCTTTAGTCAGCTATATTTTTGCCTTTGGAGTCATTACATCTCCTATTACTGGAGTTTTACAGGCGTGTGGGTTATACAGCACTGAGAACAAGTTTTAAAATATAATGTAGTGAGGTTAGTAATCTTGAGGATAGGTCAAGTTAATGGGTGGTGTAAAAGCTGTGTGGAAATCTTAAGGATATGGTAAAGAACCAGCTTGTGCTTCTTTAGGAAACTCAACAGTGCAGAAGATTTCCAAGTTAAACACTGTTTTTGCTTGGTGCTGGTAACATTTGGCCATAGTCCATGACAACAGAGTGGTCCAGAACACAATAGCTGAAAGCAAATTTTCTTTTATTTTTTTTGATGTTACGGGGTTTGTAGCACACACTTTGTAATGTTGTAGCAGTAACAAATCAGGGCTGGAAGGCACTTCCTGAGTCAGATTTTCTTTCGAGCTTTGTTACTAAACAGCTTGATTTGTAGCTGAGGTAAAGTGGTTTCTCTTTCTTACCATCCTTAAATAGATTTTCTTGACCTTTTCTTAAAAATGTGAATGAATCTATAGATATATCTATCTATATGTCTGGCGCAAAGCATGCACCTTTACGTTCTTCATGCTTGTGTTTATACTTGAAGGTCAGCAGACATAGGATGACAGCAACTGAACTTGTTACTTGAACTTTGCTAATTATTTGTGTTTATAATACTAGCTGATGGCTTAAGTATGCAAAATAATATTTAATTGGTTTTGATTGCAAGCTTTATGAACTTGTGCAGAAGCTGGAATGCCAGAACAGTGACACAGCTGCTGTGGAGGTTTTAAAGATTTTTTTTAAGGTAACTCAGGTGGCTGGAGAAACAAGATAATCTTCTGAGATACAAATAAACTTTTTTTGTGAGTGAATGCTTCAGGACAAGTCTAAAAGGTGGACTAACATGGAGTCACGAAATTATTGGTGCCATTGATTGACTGTTTATTTTCCTCCACAAAGATGCATTCAAAAACTACTCCAGGGTATTCAGAATCATGAAATGCTTGGGCATGTCATATGTTTTGAATTGAAACATGAAGCAAAGCTATTCCCCACGATGCATGAATATTCTGTAAAAATATAAATGGGGCTTCATAGGTTTCAGACATCTGTTCACTTATTAGGCTGCATTATGGTCATTGAGGGGGGAAAAATTCAAGATAATATCTGCAGATACCTTATGTCCCTACTCTCTAATTTTGCTTATCTTGAAGCATAACACATTATTTTTTTGGGGCTTGCCATTGGCTGTTTGATAAGTTTATTTTAAAAATCTTTGCTTGGATCTTCAAAGCACGTGAAGCTGGTGACAATGTTGTTCTCTACATTAAAAGCAGAGACCTGTGTTTGAGCTGGTCAAAACAGAGATCTCATGGCAAAGTATTCGTGTTATTTCAATGTATTAGATTTCACTGTAGATAGAATTGAGACTTTTTTTTCTGCTGAAAGAATAAGCCTGTACAGGTTTGGAGAGGCAGGCACTTAGAATTATAGCAGATTTTTATTGACTGATTGGGCATGGAGGGGAGGGAGAATATTCATGTTTATGACCAGAGTGTTAGGCTAAAAACTAGGTAAGATGTAAGATAGTGACTCAGATGTAGTACTGAAGGCAGTATTTTTTTTTTAATGTTAATTTTTCTTTCCTCATATACACTAATTAGTATGGCTCTTCTGCCCCAGTGGGACTTCTGAGCAATATGTGTAGTATTTTTGGTTTAGCCCTGGGTTTTTCATTGACATTTGTTGAGCAGGAGAACAAATCATTAACTGAGTTAGTGAGCACGGACTTGATACAGAAACATTCAACATTTAACTGGAAATTAAGTTTTATATTTACATTAATTTTGGCTTCTCTTCTCTCTGTGTTCCAGAAGTACTAATACGGAGCATTTGACCTGATCTCTGCAGCTGAATCTTCTAAACCCAGGATTAGGAAAGAGTGCCTTCAGAACCAATATGTAGCAAATGGGTGTCACAGCTCCGAAGCTCCTCCCTTGGTTCAACGCTTGCATGTTTTAAGGATCCTGGTTGCTTCAGCAGTGAATTGTTCTTGTGGACTTCAGAAGCAGATTTCATGTGGTGCTTGCTAAACGTTGAGTCACCATGAGTAGTAATCTAGGAAAAGAAAAGGACTGTAAAGAGAAGGATCCAAAAGTCCCATCATCAAAAGAAAGGGAGAAGGAGGCCAAAGCCTCTGGAGGGTTTGGGAAAGAGAGCAAAGAAAAGGAGCCTAAGACCAAAGGGAAAGATGCCAAAGATGGAAAGAAGGACTCCAGTAGCACACAGCCTGGGGTGGCTTTTTCAGTGGACAACACGATAAAAAGACCTAATCCAGCCACAGGTACTCGCAAAAAATCCAGCAATGCTGAAGTGATCAAAGAGCTAAATAAATGCCGGGAGGAGAATTCCATGCGCTTGGACTTGTCCAAGAGGTCTATACACATGCTTCCATCAGCTATCAAAGAGCTCACGCAGTTAACAGAACTTTATTTATACAGTAACAAACTGCAGTGCCTACCGGCAGAGGTGGGCTGTCTCGTGAACCTGGTGACACTGGCCCTGAGTGAGAACTCCCTCACCAGTTTGCCTGACTCTCTCGATAACTTGAAGAAGCTGCGCATGCTTGACCTGCGGCACAACAAACTGAGAGAAATCCCCTCGGTGGTGTACAGGCTGGGCTCCCTTGCCACTCTTTACCTACGCTTTAATCGTATTACTACTGTGGAAAAGGATATCAAAAACTTGTCAAAACTCACCATGCTTAGCATACGAGAGAACAAAATCAAGCAACTACCTGCTGAAATTGGTAAGCGTTGTACTGGTTGAAGGTTTAAGCCTGTTCTTGTGTTTACTTTGCTGTTAAATAAACATAAACTGTCACTTCTCCAGCTGCCCTTCATTTAAAAGTTCATAAAATTATGTTCCCTTGTTAGCTTGATTGTGAGTAGTCAGCACCTTGGATATATGTATTTTTTAGAACAACAAAACCCCTTTTTCTTCATCTGTCATCTTAAAATCAGAGGTATCTTGTTTTCATCTTTGCTTTGTGCTTTCACATATTGTGTCTTGAGAGCCCAGATGGTTTGAAAAAACCCCAAGAGATAGAGGGGCATTTTTCATGTTAAGATTTCTTTATAAATCATTTATGAACTGTTCCAAGTTATAAATACATTATGGGCATGTTACAGAGGGGTGTGGCCACAGTAATATAAGGTAGAGTAGGTAGCTACGTGCTATTACCATGAGCAAGCTGTTGGGTGCTGTAACAGTGAATAATGTAGGTTAATGATTTGTGTGAGTCTCTGCCTTTTATGATTCATGAATATATTAACACATGTACTCTAAAGTGACTGAGTGTTGTATGCATGGCTGATGATTCTTATGACTTTTTAATGAATAGTATTTGTTTTCCCAAACACTGTTACGAAAGTTTGAGAGATGGTGAAATAGTATGGAAGTGGCTCATTAGTTTAAATGGTTTATTGCAAAAATGTACTGGACTAGCTGTGTATCCAGAACTTCTAAGTTGTTTCTTTTATGACACTGTTCCCAAGAAATGTATGTGCCCCATAAAAGTGAGATTCTGTCATCAGTAGGTTTTTTTCCTACATATCCCCAGTTTTTAAAGTGCAAGCATACCTTAGCCCTTTTAGGGGGAGGGGGAACATAAACTTCATGCAATTAAGAAACTACCTTGACTTTCTTTAAGTGTGGAAAACTCCCTTGTTATTATTACTGTGAGTAATAATTCCCAAGCCCTGTTTCTAAAAGCTAATGTGGAACTTTTTCCTGTTGTCCAAGCCAGTGTGTGAGTTTGTTACTGAAGTTGGCCCTTATACTCACTAATTTTGCAAAGCTTGGGAAATGCTCTTGTTTGTATCCCTAACATCTCTCTTTCAAACAAGCAGTGTTTGCCTCTTTCTCCTGCACCTTGATAGTATCTTATGTTGCAGATAACATGTTCTCCATGGCAGGAACTCCTGGGGATGTCTGAAACTGCTGATCACGTTCCCAGCAGTGTCCAGCACATACAGCTTCCTCTGTACATGGTAACAGAAGTTGAGGTGCAGTGAGGCTCTCAGGTCTTGGTCTGAGGCTTTGGCTCTCTGTAGCAGCTACTGGGGGTGGATACTAATAGACCCACAGAAAGACATTTTTGCTAGGCAGAAATGAAATGGTTAATGTTTTCTGATCCACGTGATTTTGGAGTTGGCCTGAGCATCTCAGCAATTCTGTGCATTTCCACTGGGAGAACTAAGGAATTGCAATTCTCACCTATTTGGACACTTCAGCTGAGTTCAACAGCCTCACTGATTGACAAATCATACTGGAAACCATGGGCTGATGTTTACAAAAAAACCCAACATACTGTGTGCTTCTACATACACTGAAGAGATTGTGTCCAATTTAGCTGTTTGAGCTGTGTTACACAATTGTGAATGCTATACCTGGTTCTATTTGTGGCTCAGTTATTAGATGTAATCTAGCAAAGAGCCATCCTCTGAGGTTCAACTGGGGATAGTGCTGCATAAATTTAAATGAATACTAGTGTGTGAAGAAAAATCTTCTGTGAGGTGTTGCATTCTAGTGTTTGGTGTTGCACTTTAGAAGCTTTTTGTGGTTGTGTTGGACACTGCAGATATTGCTGTTTCTGAAACCTTTGCTCCTTAACTGTTTTGTTTGTTAAATATTGTTAAATTTGCATTCAAGCTGTGTGTGTTTGTTCACAGTAGTCTTGAAAGAGATCATGTGTAACCCTTTCAGGAGAAAATTTTTAGGTACATGTATCATGAGTATGTAACTTGCTTCTTTCATTTGTGGGGTTTTTTATTGTCCTGGTATGTGTACAGGCTGTATTCTCGGTTCTCTATCAAACCCTAGCTTGAGAACATTAACTACTTTACTTCTGTCTTTGTATCCAGCAGTTAGTCCTGCCTTTATTTGTATTGTGATAATGCTCATGTTCCTTGTTACGGGTCAGCACCTCGTTGGGGAAGGCATTTTAGAAGCACAAATGCAAGACGACTGTCAGCCTGAGGAAGAATTCCTAAGAGAAACCACCATGTTCAACAGCATCTTTTCTTATTCAAAGTAAATTTCTCTGACTAGATTACCTGAAATTAAATTAGCTGAAAAAAAATTAATTGAAGTTTAAGTAACACAAATAATTTCAACTGCCAAGACACACAAAACAGGCATTTTTGAAAATCTTTTTCCTCAAACAGTAAAACCAGATAAGATAGTTTCACTTTTGTAATTGATTCCTACTCACTCACTTTCATGTTTCTTTGTTTGATGAAATATTTGAGTTGAAAACACAGCTGAAAAATGAAACTGCTGAGTACTGGATTTCTTACTCTCCAGTGGAATTTCTCTTTTTCTTTAAACACTTGCCATTTCTCTACATTTTACATATGCACTTTAAAAAAACCCCTTGCCTTTCAAGTATCAATGCTTTTAATCCCTTGTATGTTTTATAATACAATTTCTAAGTACTATGTACAAGGAAACACTCATCAGCTTGTAAATGCCACAGAAATTGTTGTCGTTGCAAAGCGGGAAGCAAAACGAAGCCATTATCTTTTATAAAGCGACATCATGCAGAGCATTTCAAATTCTTTTTAAAAATACCCCATTGTTCTAAGGCCTAAGGCTCACAATGGTATGCCAGTGTGCCTGTTCATATCTCTAAAAATCCAAAGCTTATGTAACCCACTGCCTTGTCCAGCCACGAAGAGTCTCGTGGCAGTTCACTGAGATGTGTTCGTGTTGCTGATCTGGTGCACAACTATGCAAAGAATCCTAGGTTTTCTTTACTTTCTTTTGGAAGTAGATGTGCTACAAAAGCTTGACTTGGACAAAAAGAAAATGAAAACCTTGGACTTCAGTTTGAAAAGCGGGCTTTTGCTATTGTTCCCTCGAAGAGGGATAGAATTAAAATTGTAGCCTGGTGCTGCAGACTGTATTTGATTTTCAGTCCTGTTATGCCCATAGCAAGTTGTAGTCAATTCCTCAGGTGTACTGAGGACATCAACTAGTCACCTGAATGTCCTGGTTATTTTCTGCACGCTACTATATCAGACATCCTCCTGGAATCTTGGTTGAACAGACTGAATAAACCAAATCTACTGTTAAGTCTTTATGTCAAACTATGTTTATTTTTACCAATATTTTTTCAAACAACTTTTTATTTGTAGGTTTTCACACTTTTCACTTTTACATTTTTTACTTTTTGTTAATGATTCCTGGAAATTCTGTTGATCTGCATAGTATTTAGGTGATTGTGACATTGTCAGAATCTGGTATCTTAAATTTTGAAGTGATAGTCTCCAGTCATGTGGTCGTGTTCCTTATTTGATAGATGATGTATAGAAACTATACTACCAGGCAAGTGAGCTCAAAATAAGTTTCTAGAAATGCTTATCTAGAACATCTACAGCTTGCTGTGCAAGCAGACAGTATTAACACTTCTTAGAAACAGATTCCTTTTAGGGAAACTTGAAACTAACTGTAAAACATTTCTTAAAAGCCTGAGTGAAGGTAAAATATTTAACAAAATGTTGACTGCAAAAGGTACAGTTGATCAGATTTCAGGTGGTCCTGGAAACTGCTTTATAACAACTGACCTGTTACAGTGTGTGGTCCTAAGGAAACCCAGGAGAGGTGAAACTGCCAGCTCTGAGCTGCTGGGAAATAAGCTAAAGTTTGGTTCTGTTTTGGGCTTTAAACTGTCTTTAGCAGTTAAACAACACTAACTTAAATTAGGTGACTACTCTTGAGGAAAAGTTGCTTTGCATTTAAAACACCATTTTAGTGAGAAAGAGGAAGTGTTATCTGTAGTTAATAAACAGAGCTGTGTGTTTCTGGTCTCTTTTAACCTCCAGAATCCAGTACCTCTCATTCCCTTGCATCCCTTGCTTTATTATAGATGAGCTTTATTATCTGTAGGTACCTATCAAATAACTTCTGCTGGTCAGTTATTGGCTTTGTCTTAACACTTTTCCTTCAAAGTTTATATTGCTTCTACATTTTAATGAGATTGAAACTATTTGAGTAGATTACGCAGCAAGCTGAGGTACTTGATGTACATTTTTATATTTTCAAATATATATAGATTTAAAATGTAAAAATACGTAAAAATTAGTGTAACTGAAAACATATTCCAAAGTTTGTTTTGCTTTTCGGGTTTTGTTTGTTGGTTGTGGTTTTTTTACTTTTTTGTGGGCTGATTTTTTTTCCTTGTTTTTTTTGTGTGTGTATGTTTGGATTTTTGTTAGGTTTTTTTTTTGTTATCTCTTTTCATGTTTAGCCAAAGGCTCTGTTCCAGGACTATGTAAATTAGGGGGAATTTTCATGAAATGGCTGTGCTGATGTGTAACAGCTTCATGATGCTGGAAGAGGCAATATCCACTGCCCTCCTCACTCCTGAGCTGTTCAATGTGGACAGATCTCACTAAAGAAACAGAAAAATATTAATGGTTTTGCTGCTTTTTTTGTTTTTGCCTATTACTTTAGTGAGTTGAAATCAGTATAGTTTCAGATAAAGCTGGGACTGGTGTAGGAGGAGGAGTGGGAGAGTGAGCTGTGATAGGGAGAGCAGGACCCACCCTTTGGCCACACTGAGCTGTGGCTGCAGCTCACTGAGAAGCCTCACAGGTAGGATTGCTCATGTTGTATAAAAGCATATGAAGTGCACTCTAAGTGGTTTAGGAAGGGTGGATTTCTGTCTGGAGGGAGCTGTTGAAAACGCATCAGATTATGTTTTCAGAATCTCTTTTTTTTCCTTTCCCCTCTGCTTTCCATGTCTTGTGCTACAAAATCCTGTATAACATCAGCTCGGCCCCACCTCCCTGAAACAGTATTTTGTTGGTTTTTGGTGTAGTAGTGAGAATCCACTGGTGAAAGTTTCTTGATGGCAAAGCTACTGTGTTGCTCTTTGTGAAATTAGTCTTTCCTACAAATTGCATCCTACCTTGTGGTGATAAATTGTTTGAGTGCATATTGCCCAGTATCCTTCTCCTGACTGCAGCCTTAAGCAAACGTGCATAAAAACAGGGTAAGTTTGTGTGTGTGTGTGTATATATATGTATATGAGGCTTAACCTGACTCCTTGCCCATATCCAGCTATTTTCGTATCAGGGATTTCCTGGTGCAGCTTGTTTCTTTAGTAATTCTCGGTACACACTCCTTTTCCAAAGGTTTGACCATTTCTTTCCTTTAAACTCCTATGAACGCCTTTCATAGTTAGCAAGGTCCACAAGTTTGCTTTGAATGTTGTTCCTGACTAAAAAAAATATATATAGACAGAGATATATTTATATACACCAAGTGCAAAGCAGAACTTACCTGTTCATTTGGCTGTTCAATTTCCGGTGGCAAACAAGAAATCAACCTTAATGGAAGGGTTTCCATGTGAAAACTGTGCCAAAAAACAGTCTGGAGGGATAACTGTGGAAATGAGTTCACAAGGTGGACACCAGCTTCATCACCTTATCTGGTAAATTGTCCATTCCACTGAGATCAAAACGTTGAAGATTAGACTGGAAGAATGCGAATGCTTTGGTGAGTCAGGCAGTCAGCACGGGAGGGATGAAAACCAGAGGAACTCTCTTGGGATGAGGCCAAACAAATGTTTCAGTTCGCAGGCTGTTACTTAAGCAAGCCTTTTGCATTTCTTGTATTTGGAGTTTTATTGCATTCCTCCTTGTTGTGCTGAAGGAATGGTTTTGCACAATCAAGTTGGTAGTATTTTCTTTGCAAAGACAAGGCTGTTTCTTATACCCATTTCAAGTAATTTGGTGTCTTAGCACACACAGCTCAAATAGCAATAATATTGTCAACATGGTTAAAATTACATTTGTGTTGTTTCTGCAAGTTTTTTGAGACTCCAAATATTGTGTTTTCTGTCTGTGAATGCAACTCTTATTCTAAGGAGAATCTGGTTAGAGCTGTTCTGCAAGGGAAATATTTTTAGAATGTAATTCGGGGAATCTGCCTACACCAGACTTGGAATGTCTTTGAGACTCTCTTCTGTTCTCATCTACCCAATATTTAGATCATTTGTGGTTTCTTCACTGCTTCGAAACTCTTTTTCATAACAGTTGCACCTGTTTGGTTTTCAGTAGCAGACAGTGCACCAGATGTGTGCAGCCACATTAGTCTGTGTCTGCTCGCTCCATGCCTCCTTATTAGAATGACCTATTAGTTGCAAAGTTTTCAATGATGTCTGAATTTCACTTCCCCTTTTTTTTTAAATATACCTGAATATAGAGAAATACTTATTTACATTATTTGTATCTAAGAACCCCTTTTTCTGTTTCAGCAATTCAAAGGAAAACAAGTTGTGTTTCTGGGTTTAGTTGGCCTGCTCACGTCTGCAAAGAATGGGTGATAGTATCTTTATATATTTGTATTCTAATGTGATAAAAACTTGTTCGTATGAACAGAAGTGGAATAAATTTAGTCAATGATACATGTGTGTTTGTGGTGGTTTTAAGCACCACAATATTAACTAGGGGGCACTCTTAATAATGACAAGAAGAATGACAGAATGTGACAACAGCAAAAAACACTTTGTCTGGAGCTCAAAGGAAACAGAGTTTAAGGGAACCCTGGACTCGACACGAAAAAACAAGCACCCAACAAAAACCACAAAAAAAAGGGAAAACAGAGAAAAAGGAATAAGGGAACTGCTTTCAAAGGCCAGCCAAGCTGGCCACAAAGAAGCAGTGGAAAGGGAGAGCCACTTTCCCTCCTCTTCTCCCTCTCTGATGGTAGCCAACTCCCAGCCCTTGGAATTTCTGCAAAACACAACACAGTGAAAGGTTCTCCCCCCAACCGGGGATGTTATCTGGGGAAGCTTCCAACCTGTAGTTGTGCTCGTGTGGCTCCAATGCCGATGGAGGTGGGCTGAGTCAAGCCACGGGGCCTGGGAGTAGGAGAAGGGGAGCCGTGCGGCTGCTCTCCAGCTTTGCAGGAAGCCAAAGAGAGTGAACTTCCGTTTCTTCGGGCTTTTAAGCTCTCCAAGCCCCACGT
>VXBA01001255.1:2171021-2216619 GCA_013399895.1 Serilophus lunatus
CCTCCCTTTTCAACCCACTACAGTGTTGCTCCCTAAAAGTTAGAGAAAATAACTGCTTATTTAATCTGGTTCTGGTGGTTTTTCTTCAGCTGCAACAAAGGTGTGCAACTCAGTTTTGGCCAGCTTCAGCTTTGGTGTCTGGGTTCTGAGTACTGTGAAAGCTCTTGTAGGGATGCAGTTTCATCTTGTCAGCTGGTCAAATTCCTCCTGATTACATTTTCCTCAGACTGGCTGTAGGATAATGATTAAGTAGTTCTGCCTTTTTGATCTACTTGCAGAGCTTACTGGGATGATGCCCCAAGTGTAATTTCAGTAAATACTGACAGTTTTTTAGAAGTTCAGATCTTTTTTTAATCAATGCTGCAATTATTTTAACTGTTTGAATACTTTCATAAGTGCTGAACAGAGGGAAATAATTACTGCCCTTGCTCATGTAGCCTGGTAGGTGTTTAGCCTTTCTTATTTGAGAGCTCGTTCCACACTCAGAATAGACAGGATCCAAGATGTTACTCCAGGTTCAGCATCACCAGAGCCCCCTGGTCCTTCCCTGCGGAGCTGTTTCTGGTGGCTGGTGTGAGGTTGTACCTCTTTACAGGGTTATTCTGTGCTAGGTGCAAGGCTTCACTTCTGTCTTGGCTCTCTAATGGTGTTCTACTGTCCACTTCAATCCTGCCTTGAGCCCTTGCTAAGGCTGATTATTCTGTGTTTCACATGTTTGAGATGTTGTTTGAACAGGTTTTTAATTTTATTTATACGTTACTTTCAGTTAGAAACAATAAATAAAAAGTGTTTTGCTGTTGTGTCTTGTTGCAGCTTGTTTTACACCAGATTTTGAGTCTTTCTGTTCAGTTGAACTCAACTTCTGTGTTTTTTGAGTGGTTCCCACAACTAAATCCTGTTATGCATTCTGCAGATTGTAAATAATGTTACTGTGCTTATTTTTTACTTTTGTGAGTATTTTAACTTCAGTACATAAATGACTCAGGCCCATATTAAAATTGCATTCTTTTTGCTCAGTAACTCTTCTGTGTAAGTTGTGCAGTAATAATTCAAAATAGCTCTGACTGCTTAACTGTTCTTTTGGGCAGTTGGTAATGCCCAGCAAAAGAGCTCAGGCTGCCTGTCACGGTGATATACTTGAATCTCATAGGGAAAAGATTCTGAAATGGTGAAAGGGTTTTAAATTTATTCTAAATCAGTACACTTGTCCCAAAGAGTTTTATAGACTGAAAATTCTTGTTGCCTTTTTCTTTTTTTTTCTCTTTGTTTACCAGCAAAGAAGCCTCCAAAGCTATGATGTAACTTGTTCCCAGCATTGCTGATTTTGGATAATTAATCCTTACAAATTAGCTTCCAACCAGTGTTCTGACACACCATCCTGAAGTCACACTAGTATTTGCATTCTCCTCTTCCTTGTACTTTCTGTAAGAGTCTTGATCCTCTTGCTGTGTCATCTGGCCCAGGATTTATCATGTTGTGAAGGATTTCATAATTTTCAATCTGCTTAAGCATGGGCAGGCACAGCTTTAATCCAGTGGAAAACAGACTACATTACAAATTGTGTTTGCCATCCAGGAGTGGTGCCCACTCACTAAATTAGGAGACACTGAAGCCTCTTTGCTATTGACCTATATACTCTTTCCATACATGACTGTTAATTTGCCTGTACTTTAATATTTTTATGAAGCTATATTTTGTGTTTTAAATGGCCAAAAAGAATTTTCAGAGTTATGTAAGTCAGGGTGTGTAACCTGGTCTTCTTTTTGTAACAGCCTTTCAACGTTGGCCATGAAATGGGACTATAATTCTGCCTCGTTATGCAGAAAATACTAGTAATTTCACAGTGCTTTTCAGCAGGTGTATTTAGCTTTGTCACACTATAACATTTATTCTTTGTGTGTATGAGAAAACGAGGTGTTTGCTCATCCAACCTCTTTTAAGAATTGTTGAGATGAATACTTAGCTGTATTAACAAGATTTTTAACTGGAAGGTGGTTGGAGCATTCACAAACTATTTTCTTTGAAAAATGCATGTGAATTGTGAGAAACTGTTTTCTGTATTTCATATGGGCATTGCTTCTACTTTAAAATCTTCTATTGTCAAGCCAGCTAGTACATGCAATTTCTGTCAACTTTCTTGGGACACTTTGAGCTTTAATTCCTTTTTCTCCTTTGCAGTCACAGTGCAATATTGTGTTAAAAAACCCCAAAGCAACCCTCACTCCCCAAAAAAGCAACTATTCCAAGACACCCAGCACCTTCCTAGTTTACTTTTTAATTGTTGTGAGGGTGCTTGTCTTTGCAGCGAAGTTTCAAATAGTCCATAGAGAATCCTTTATTCACTAGTGTGAGCTTAAGAGTTGTCTATATTGAATATTACTTGTGGTGAAAAGAGTTAGTATTTCCTACAGTAGTGCTTGCTTCCTGCAGTGATTTTGGGTGTCCTTTAGGGAAGTGATGCTGGAGTTGTCCTGTTCACGTTTTCTTTACAAAACTGCTTTCTGGTTAAAACTGATTTTGATTTGCAACACTCTTGGATGGATGTACTTCTGTTAAATCGAGATACAAATGTGTTTCAGCAGAGTTCATGTAGTACACCAGAAGGACAAAAAAATTGATTCTTTTAACATGGAAAGATCTTGAGCTCCTCACTCAGTGGCCGTATTCCCTTTTGTACCTGAACAAATCTTTCGTTTAGGAAAACTTCCATTTTGATTTTGGCGTGTGCTTCTTATCTTGGCAAAGTGGAAACGCCAGATTTCAGTTGTATCTTGGTGAGACTTTCACTTTTCGCTTTTGTGCAATTGTTGTGTTCAGACAACAAGGACACTTTCACTCACTGGAACATTGGCTCCCAGGAAGACCATTATGCAGATGGCCTCCAGTTTGGCCTCTCTGTTCTTGCAGATCGTTATTTGTTGCATTGATTGTTTATGCCATGTGTTTATCCTGCCATAATTTATGAGAGATGTGCTGTTGTGCAGCAGTGCTGTGCACAGTGTGTCCATTCACAGGCCAGGTCCCTGCTGCCAGTCATGGGGAAAGAGCTGCCCCTCTTCTGTGGGTGCTGGTCTGGCAGCACCCTCTCCGTGCCCAGAATGGTTCTGATCCCACATGCTGGGATGTTTTCAGAAGTGCTGGTCACGTTACCTGCAGTGTTGCTGGTACTCAGACCTTCATGGATGCAGATCAGAGAACTTCTCACCCAGGAAAAGAGAGTTTAAAGAGAAGACAGGACAGATGGTGCTGGTCAGAAAAATTAGTATTGATTTGTAAGGGACTGGACCTTTTTATTTCCTTATTCTTCTGTCTTTTCACACTTGTCTTTCCTAAACCACATTGAGTGCTCCCTTTCTCCTTCCCTGAAGATTTCATAACAACTTTTACCATCCCAAGTTCCTCCTCTTGTACCTCAAGCCCCACATGCAGTGACAGTTCTCAGTCGGAGGTGCTCTGAAGAGCCTTTCCATTTACTCACCTTGTGTTTGAGTTCTCACACCCGATCCTCTCTATGCCTTTGCATGTGAAGATGTGTCTCTACTCTATCACCTAAACATTTTTCACCTTGTTAAGCATATTGGATATAAGACTTTTTTCCATACATCATGGACAGCAACAGAAGTGCACCTCGAGTGCTTTTTGTTGACTCGCACACACTCTGTGTTGTCTCAGCAGTTCAATTTAAAGTATTGAAGAATTTCATCCATTTCATCTCCCCTTCATTCTATTTTTAGAGGGGAAAAAACCATTCTGGTGAAATGCTGTCAAACCATAAATGTTCTTATGTTCATGAGCAAGATTCCTCACCAAGCAGTGCGAACTAAAAGCTGATGATGGCAGTATCTGTTGAATTTTCGTAAGTCATCTTACTTCATGATAGGGCTTTAACTTTTGCCTGATTTTTTACTCTAAAGTTTCAATTTTTTTGGGCAGACCTCAGTCTATTTTAGCATTCCAAATTTTTATTAAATGTTTACAAGTGTTTTTTGCACCTTAAATGTAGCAGTATTAAAGATGGCTATCCAAATTAAACCCAAGTGTTAGCTTGCCCATAATTGTTGAAAGAGACATAGGCATCAGTTTTCTTTTTTTCCCTTCCCAGAATTAGCTGGTAAGATGTTTGTTTCAAACACGTGGCTTGCTGTCCTCAAAGTTTTCAGCAGGTGCAAAAATAAATTGCATCACATGTTTGCTGCAAAACTCCAAGTATTTCTTCAACATCAGCAGATGTACAGTGGGAAGAGTCAAGTAAATGAGAAATTAGTGCGATGAAATGAAATTTATGTCATATTTCAAATTTGATGCCATTGGTTATGGTCTGAAGTTGAAAACAAACAGCAATCGTGAAGTGAAAACTACTGCCCTGAAGTGTATGAAGGTTCTTGAGTTGTCTTAGAGTTTTGTGGCGCTCTTTCTTTGCTTGTTTGTTTAAAGGGAGGGATGTTTAAGTCTTCCTCAAGCTTTTTTTCCTCCTCCTATTGCCTTCTACACTTTGCCCACTTGTTTTCATGTATAATAAAAAGATGCCCCTGCCACAGACCATTAACTCTTGCTCAATTTCTTGTTAAATTTGCTGTCTTTTGTATATTAATGGCATTGGCATGTGTGGTTTATGCAGTGCTGGATAAAGCACATTTGACTGCTGTCTGGTTGCCTGGAATACATTCAAATGCTGGTTGATGTTAGGGAGTGGACATGCAGAGTGATGGAAGAGCTGCTTAACCACCACCTTTACATTTCTACCTGGCTACTTTCTAGAAAAACACCCTAATGTGGGTTAATAAATGCAGGAAATAAGATCAGTTATATTTTAACAATCTAAGAAAAATGGAATAATAAAGCTGTCGAGGTTTGTTGACTTCTTATCGTGCCCTTTCACAATTATTCTGTGATATGTATTAAATATTGTGGCTACCTGATGCCTGCAAATCAATACAGAGTCTGAATACATAAATATTTTATTATTTATTAAAGCACCAATTGTGATTATCTGCTGACCTAATGGATAGACACTCTACACATCAGAACTTGCCCAAGCTGCTCCTTCAGGCCTGTGGGAAAATCCTTAAAGGATTGTGTCAAAGATACAACAGTGAGGCTTAAAATAGACATTTGCTCTTCAGAAGGAATTTGCTACTCTTCCAAATTTCTTGCTCATTGAGTCATGCCCTAATACATAAATGCAGTGACCTCATCTTTACTGGATAAGGGTTGAAGCTGTTCAAATCATATGCATTAATTTCACTTCCTCAGATGCAAAAAATGTGAACACATACACCTGTATTCATGAACACGGTTGTTGTGTTTTTTGTTTTTTTTTAACCCAACAAGCTTTTGTTGAGAACACGGTGTGTTTGTCATTAAAACAGGTGAAACTACTGTACATGGAGTTGTGTTTAGCTGTGCTTTTAAATTAACGTGTGGATGTCTGGAATGAAGCAGTTCAGTGTAAAGTAGCTCTAAACTCTAAGCAAATCCAAACCTTTTAAAGGCTCAACAGATAAGCCTTTTATTTAAAACTTTTATTTCCTATAGGTCTGGTTGCATTCCCTTTATTTAACATATGTTGCCTTTTTTTGTGATGACTAAAAATGATTAAAAATTGCACCGGGGACTTTGGATTATCTAGGCTGTCAGCCAAATAATTTTATGTCTCTTAGTTGTTGATTTTGTGTCTGAAAGAAATTAATGATATAAAACCAGACCTTAATTTCTGAAAATTTAAAACAATTAATTTTCTCCACAATGTTTTAAACTTCTGGTCAGCCTGAAACAAGTGTGAGGTATAGGTTTTGTACTTGTATTCTATAGCTTGAACTGTCAGAAGAAAATCAATCAATCAATCAAATTTCTTCAGAGAATCTATAAAAGCTTTATCTGAGTTTTTCCAAAATTGTCGATCATGTTTTAGATCTGACTGAAGAAATTATAGTCCTGTAATACCTTGTTATATATATAACTTCATGGCAGCAATAGCTTTTTTTCAGCTTATCCCAAAATCTGTCTGATTCTATTAATCTCTGTGTGGAGGTCATTATCTAGAGCTGTGCGTTAAAGACCTTGATGTTTTGGTTTTCTTGTGTGCTTGCAGGTGAGTTGTGTAACCTCATAACGCTGGATGTAGCGCACAATCAGCTCGAACATCTTCCAGAAGAGATTGGAAGCTGCACGCAGATCACTAACCTTGACTTGCAGCACAATGAGCTCTTGGACCTGCCAGAAACCATAGGTATGTATAGAGGCTGGAGAGAAGAAAATAAATCACTATTTCAAAATGTTCAGTAAGAGGAACAAATTTAAGAATGAGTGTTTGGTTGGTGACTTCAGAATGACTGGTGTTCAGCTTGAGGCAGTTTCACACTTGATATTAAAGGCAAGGTGTGTGTGTTACCTTAAATGTTGTCTTAAGTTGTCTAAGAATGAGAATTACAAGGAAAAAAATCCATCACTTCTAAATCCTAAGGTTTTCTGTGGTTATAAATAAACGTCTACTGCTTGTTTGCTTGTTCTGTAATGAAACTGAGCAAATAAAGAAATGAAAGGCTAAAGACTTGAAGTGTAATACTTTGGCAGTTTTAACTAACATCTTTGGCTAAAAATAGTAGAACTAAAATCATAAACGTTTTTAATTAATTATGTATATGTTATGTTCTTTGCTAGCACAGCTAAAAACCCCATCCAACTGTATTAAGTTATCATCCTCAAATGCTATAGAATACAGAGGTTTTGCAGCTCACATTGGGAATAATGAACTGAGCTAAACACTGTCCCAGTCGGTTTCAGAATCTCATATAGGATGAAGCAACAAAACATGACTCTTCATTAAATCAGTTTTAAACAGATGGCAGGAAAAGATGGCTGCTGTGATTTAAAAAGAAAAAAACCAAGGACATCATGATTTTAAGTTCTGTTTGGCAGCAGAACATAATCAGAAGAATGAACGTTATCAGTTAAACAGTATTAGATGTTTAACATCTCATTAATGTACTTCAGTGCATAGTAAAGTGAATGAGCAGAAAAGTGGGGAACCACTTAATGACACTCCACCTATTCCTCTAGAAGTAAATTATTGAGTGTGGAGTTACTGTGGCTTTTTTTTTTTGAGAAAGTTTGACCTGAAGAGAATTTTACATTGATGATGTATCTACTGGAGCTAAAATTCCTTCCTGGACCAGTGATATTTTTAAACTCTGGAGATCCCATTCTGTCTGGAGCTTGTATCTAACTTACATAATTCATAAGCACAGCCTTTATTTTTGTAGCTGTTTTGTAAATCTTACTGAAAGTCATTTTACATAAAACCTATGTGTAGTGTACATGCCCTATTTAGAAGCGAGTTCTTTGGATAAACTTCTAACTCTGGGAAAAATTCTCTAAGCAAGTGTGAGATTTCTGTTGTCAGGGCATATAGACTAGTGTTGTTGATTCTTGTGCAGAAGTAGTATGACTTAGTAAGTTGTTTAGTGGCTGGCAGTCACTGAGCTTCTCAGAGGACCAAAAAATTTCACTTGTAAGATGCTGCAAGCCTGTGCTCACAGGGAAAGGTCTTTGGGTAGGAGAGACACAAAGTTATTAGGCATTAAGTCATTTATGATAGGTGCAAAATTGCTCACTATGCAATCAAGATAGCTTGGACTCACCTATTTCTTCCGAAAGTTTTTGTAAGCTTAGGTGGTTTCTATTGAGTCAGGTACATGCCTGGTTGGACTGGATTTCTGCCTATTTCCTGTGTTTTGTTTTTCCCTTGCATTATCTTTATAGTGTGTTGAAGTTACTTAATTTTAGATGTACATAGCTGTCTCTTTACATGCTTATCTGAGCTGAATATCAATCCTTTAGAGCTCAAAAAGCCACCAGAGACAGCTGAATAAGGGTAAGATACAACAGTGAGCTGTCATGCTGTTAACCTTACACTGCTTCAGTTTTCGTTCCACTGGAAAATACCTCTTGTGAAAAGTATGTTTAAAAAAAGGTAGATATTTAAACAAAAACTTAAAATCAGAAGTCAATGTTTGTGCCACATACAGTTTGAAAACAGAGTTTAACACTTTTAAGTTCCATCTTAAATGATAACAATCAGCCTACATTTATGCACGTTGCAGAGAAGGCAGCCGTAGCCAGTTCAGCAACATTGGCTTTATGTCTTAGTCATCACAGTTTTGCTTCAACATATTAAAGCAAGTTGTGGCATGATTTTTAGATTACAGCTTGCTTTGTGGTTAGGATTGTTCAGCAAGAAACTTTTGAGTACTGACTAAAACCCAGCGAGTCAGTGGCGCGTGGCTGCTGTGTGTGGGACGGCCTTCCCAGCCTCTCCATCTCCCACTCCACTTTCTGTCTCTTCCCTGCTTATGGATATCTACCTGGGCTTTGGCACAACTGGCTGTTCTTCCAAAATTTACAGGCTTCCACGTTTCAGGATGTTCGCTGTAGAAGTGCTGTTAATGTTTCCCCAGTTCAGGCCGACCAGGGCGGGGTTCGCAGACCAGGGACAAGAAAGACCGAACACATTTGCTCGTTGTAAATATTTAATGCTCTATGAGCCTATGAGCCTCCTGTTATGGACCAGCCTTTCCATTACTGCCAGGTCTGCCCCCTCCTCCACCACTGATACCCTTTGATGGAGGCCTCTTTTTATCTTGAGAGGGATGTTTTTGTCGTGTTGCTTTGAAAAACGTTTCCATTTCTTCCTCCTCTCAAAAAGGACTCCTTCCCTCCTCTCCCTAAAAAAACTCCTAAGTTACTTACTGGGCTATCTAACCAATTTTGGTTTTACCACAGAAAAGTTTCTGAACCTGACAAATTGAAAATAAAAAAAGCTTGTTTTCTAACTGGCAGAGTCTACTAAAATGCACTGGGGCTGTGAGGAAGGGACTTTGGAGGGTGACAGGCTGGGGAGTGGCAGGGAAGGGGTTATGCATCAGCAGTGATTACAGAGGTAGCAGAGCCAATATACCCACTCTGTAAAAATACTAAGTTCTTGTTTCAACTAATGCTGTAGAAACACACTTTTGTGCAGTAACAAATGTCGATTTTAGATATTAGTTGTCAGGAAGTGACCTAATGTCTTGCTTAATAGACATTGGCTTAATACATTCATATCTGTATTTCTGTTGATTGAAAATTGTAAAGTACTTTTTATATTAGATCACTTCCTGTAAGAAAAATGAGCTTTGTGGAACGGCTTAGCACATTCCAAGAGTCTCAACTCTAGAATCAAAATCATAGTAGGATCTTAGCTGCTTAGTGTTTAAATTGCAGATTGCACCCCCCTGTGTTGTGGGTTTTTTTTCCCTTTTGAGGGGTAGTGGAATTATTATCTCCTTTTATTTGTACAGTGTCTTATCTCTGTATACTTAGCTGGCATGCTAATATATCCAAAAAGATTTATATAAAGAGGTTAAAGAACATACCATTTGTATTAAAATTATTAATTGGACTTTTGAGACAGAAAACAAATTTTGGGTGGAGTGAAGTGTTTCTCAGGATTACAAGCTAGTTTAGATAATTTTGTTCTGAAAATACCACATCATGAGTGTTCCCTGTGAGCATTTAATTTTAGCACTCTGTACTAATGTGTCCAGAATTTCTTACTTAAAAGCACAAGAACACTTGTTTGAAAAAGAATTACAGTTTAAAAAAACCCTAAGATTCTTCACTTGCTCTGTAATTTTCTAGTTTTGTGTGTTTAGATGTGCAGTTTGATTATAGTCAAATGTACCATATTCACAGACATTTAAGGCAACTGACATTTTAATAAGGAAAAGAATAGTCAGCTGTAAATGTTCCAAAATTATACTTTAAAAGTACAAAAAATTCCGTCACTGAACACACCTTCTGGTGTCTGACGTAGCATTGTTCCTAAGAGATGGTTAGAAAAATGAGAGGCATATTTACAGTGCTGCACTGCACTCCTGCCCTTTGCTGTGGCACATCAGCTCAGAAGCTGAAATCACAGCTCTCGTGAAAGCAGATACTATGTGGAGTAGCTTTACTGTTTTTGCTGGTTGTCACTGTGCTGCAAAGGAGGCTTCTCACCCGTTGACCCCCAGTGTACCTCTGAGAGCACTGCAGTGCTTTTTAAGCATCCAGTTGATAAAACATGAAGAGTTGTTGACCAGAAGCAGACATATTGTCATGGCTCAGGTTATACAAATTGTGAGTCAGAGCTTTAAGTCCCTAGAAGTAAAAATGTTTCTGTAGAGATGTGAAACTACTTTAAAATGGTGTTTTAAATTTGGCAGGCTTAGCAAAACCAGGAGTCTTACTCTGAAGTGTCTGAGCACCTGCAGGTCCCTCAGTGTTCAGGGGTGATGTTCATACACAACTGATGGTTTGATGTTAATTACTTGCTGTTCTGATGGAGCAAAGTGCTCAGGCTCCTGCTCCAGCTTTTATGGCAATATCCATATTCTTAACATTTAAGCACATGACCTTTTGCTTTGGTCTGTGAGATTCTGTACTTTGCAGCATCGAGCCTTTTTTCCTAGGCTGACACTGAGAGATCTGATCAGCGTTCAGTATTTGGACTAAGGTTTTGTTCTTGGACTCTGCTGTTAATGAAACATCTTTAATTAGATTTTGGTAGTATTGGGCAATTGCAATAAGCTCAGCCTTTAAAATATCTGATTGAAAGCAGTGGCTCACTCCCTTATACTCTAATTTTCGTTTTATTATAAGCCTTGCCTAGCATTTGTGGTGGTCTCATAAAGGGAAAGAAACTTCTCGTTTTTATTGGCATCATTTCTAGACTTAGTAAATATAAAGGAGTGAAACTGGCTGGAAAACAGCAAGTAGCGGGAGAGGGTGAGTGGGAAGTGACTGCTCATTGTGTCCTCCAAGACTGGAATGGCAGGGATGAGGCAAAGCTGGGAGCTGTTGACCTCACACTGGTAAAAAGCAGAATGTACTTCATGCAGTGGGTAGGGAACATTTGGGTCTCGGTGTTTGCGCAGGTTGCTGTAAATGTTAAAATCTCAAGAGGTTTGTGGGAATTATGCAGAAGAAAAATAAAACAGTTGCTTTGAAATTTGGGAAGTCACTGAGCCACACACTGCTGAATCTTCTTCCAGCTCTTGAGAACGTTTCAGGGTCTCCTTTGCCCTTTCCTTAGGTTCTTCTCTTGGTATCTGGTTTTGGACAGCATTTATTCTGTTTTTAACTGGAGGGAAGCTACTAAGTGGAACCCTGGTCTGCATACAATAATACGTTCCTTAATTAGCTAAAATTATAAGTGTACATTTGTGTGCCATACATTTTATATGTTTGCTCCATATAGTAGGGCAAACATAAAAAATTAAACGCATCTTTCATTTGGGAAAGGTTAATGTTTTTCTTGCATTGCCAGTTATGATGTGATTTACATTTTATATAAATCTTTTAATTTCACAGAAAGGCTTTAAATAGTCATTTGAAGAGGAAAAAAGAGTGATGAAAAATTAAATAAATTTCATTTGGTTTGTGTTACTGTGGAGCGTGAATTAAGTTAATTGCAACGCTTTCATTGACAGCCCTAAATAAGGTCCAACTGTTGCATTTGACTCTGTTGCAATGTGAAGCGTTTTTGTATTTTTTTTATAATTTCCAGCTAATTATAACTTCCCGGTTTCGTTTTAATTAATACATCTCTAATGCAAACCCAATGTAGTTAAATACATATGTAGTGTTTTCTTTAAAGGTTAGGTTAGCTTCTGTTGGCTTATAAATTCTGAGTTTATTGATTCGATGTGCATTAATGAAATGTTTTTTCATTTTGTGTTTTGGTTGGATATTCTTCCTGGAAAGACTAGGATAGTTTATTTTAGCGAATGTATGTACCACCACACAGTAACTCGATGCAGAGACCAATGTGTACAGATACATCATAACTGCAGCTCAGAATCTTTGGAATGATTTGTATACTGCAGGAAGAAAAAGCCCATAATCTTATTTTCTTTACGTGAGAAGCAGGCAAAAAGGAAGAGTGATTCAAAGAAACGCATCAGAATTGAGACAAGCAGGTCTGTGAACTACATGTGTTCTGATGCATGCACATTAAGTGAATTTGAAGTTGGATTTTCATTGCTTAGACAGGTTCAGAAACTTGTCACTAGGGGTTTGTGCTCTGTAGCCTTGTGCAGGTGTTGTGCGTGTGTTGCATGTCGGTACCTGAGCCTCTGTCACTCAAGCTTTGCAAGTATCTTGTGTGCGTCTTTCACACACATGCTGTCAGCAGTGTTACAGTCTTGAATCAGAGGTGGAAAATAACTAGCTGCTGATTTGGCCACACTTCAGCCTTAATCTTGAAATAATGAGGGAAAACGTGTCTTTGGATGCTACTGTTAGACTGAAAACAGAGGGAACTCTGCTCTCTTCAGATGGCATTTAAACTAGTAGGGGTGATAGACACTAATTTTGAATTCATGTTAAATAGCCTTTTAATAGATGACCTCTTTGTGAGAATTCCTAGAATTTGTGTAAGGAGGATAATGCACTTGGGTTTGAGCGGGGCACAGAATGATGGACCCTGCTGAGGCTGGTCATTTGGGAGTCTGAATCTGCCTCCTGCACTGACCTGTTGTATGAGGAGGCAATGGTGGCTCAAAAGAAAAATTGAAATACAGTAAAAGTCACTTTACTGTTAAACGAGTGAAATTAAGTCAACCTTTGTGTTGTATTTAACGATACTTTTGTATCTGGAAGAGTATAATTACATTTCATGCTTTGACTTTGGTAGTTGGTAGCAATGATCAGGAGGGATTCACCTGGAGTAGATTTCCCGAAGAGTGGTTGCTCTCAGACACTCATCACCTTTCTGTCCCCATTCCCTATTTTCCTAAAGCATCACCCTTTAGTCAGAGCATATTAAACATTAGGGATGTAGGGACTGTAGAAAGGATTTGATCTCTCTCAGATGATGATTTGTGACATGAGTTTTAAATTCATACAAATCTACAGACATTGGTTTAGGAAGGAGTTGCCCCCAAGTCAGATGAATAATAACGATGTGATTTTGCTCTCCTTTCCTCTTCACCAAGACCACTGAGATCCCTTTTGGGGTGTCTTTTGGACCAGTCACTTTATGGTATTGCTGTGTGGGACATTGGCAGACGTCATCTTTGCCTGTGGAATGTAACTGAAGTTTAAAACACTTTATCTGAAGCCTTTTGTTTTATGCTACAGCTATCAGAGGAACCTGTTTTCTTTTTGATAAGAGATTAGATTAAACATGTGAACAGCTCCTTTCACCTAAAAAAACCAGCAAAACAGTTGTCATGGAGTGTGTTTGACATCTGGAAAAACTTGTATTTAGTAAGTACAAAGTGTGGTACAGGCATCTCCTGACTCATGGCTATTTTAGACTAGGAACACTGTTGAAGTATTTGGTTGCAGTGTTTAATCTCTTTCCACAGCTGGTCATCTCTTGCCTGTCTTCTCTCCTATGTAATTTTAAATTCTTTTAAGGACTGTAGTATATTCCTCTGCAATCTACTCATTGAAGCACTCTTGGCTTCTTTCATATTGTCATCTTTGTTATTCTCATTGTAAGATTAATGCCACATGGTGTATTTAATTTGTGTATGTTACTTCTTTTTTTAAAGTGACATCAAGTTTAAATTTTTAAACAAGCCATTTTATTAATTTTGACTGTACCTCTTCCTTTCTATTTGTTAAAAATGACACCTGGTATCTTTTTTTATGCAAACCAGCACTTTCTCTTTGTTAGAAGAAGATCCCTTAGTGAATTAAGTGAATGGCACTCTATAAAGTAACACGTGGTCATGTAAAACATGTTCTTTAGTAGTTGGCTACTCAATGCGAGCCAAGTTGAGTTAAATTGAAATCTAAGAATATTTGTAGAATTTAGACCATCAGAAATACTTAGTAGTGTCATATTGTTGTTTGTAGCAAGTTCTTGCAATTTTCTGTTGCGTGCTGAGATTCATGTATACTTTTGATTATGATCTTACGGAGTTTTGATGGGCACAGCTCTTGCAAGTTCAATTTATGTTTTTAATGTTACCTGCGGATGTTTTCTCTAATGAACAGGTTTTAAATTAATCCGATGCTTTTGGTTTATTTAGAAGAAAGCAACTGATCCTGGGAGCAATTTAGCTCGATACTAGGTTCTGTGGAACAAACTAATTATTCCATCTTTTAGTAATGCTGCAGTACCCCTTCATCTGAGGATTGGGAATTTGAAGGATTATTTTAACTAAGGGAGGGAAAGGAAGAGGTGTGGTAAATCTCACAAGAGAGCATTTGTCACTCCCTTAGAAAGCACTGGTAGGACTTTGAATTAGGAATTTGTATTTCTTTATATTATTCAACATTCCAGTGCTTGTTTCTCTTGATTTTGAAATATTCAAAAAAAGAGACGCATTGTTCCTATGTGGTGAGCCGCTTTAGGTGGTCTTTCTAAAAAGTGTGTTTTTGTAAGCCTGGTTTCCTGCTTTATTTCCAGACTTCCCTTTGTTTGGAAATTGGCAAACACCTGTCTTTCCTTTGACTAATATTTTTGAGGTACCTTTAATAAAGAATTTAATTTAAACCATCTATTTAGAGTCCCTTTTATAGTAACAGTTTCATTTAATGTTTCTGGATTTGCATGCTTCCAAATATTTTTAATTGATTCGTGTGTAAATGAAACAGCTAATCCTGAGAGAGACATTCAGTCACTCCAGTGAAGGGATTGTGAATTCTGTGCTTGGGTTGCTTTCGACCTGAAAGCTGGACCAAGTGGAGCCTGCTGATGTGTGTTAGTACTGTGCTGGTGAGAAAAGGGACCTGAAACAAGGTGTCTGTGTGAAAACTGATCCCCAAGAGTGACTGTTCACACCAAAAGTTGAACTTAAACTCAGTGACTTTCTTAGGCCTAGAGTGAGTTTACAGCTTAGGCATTACAATCTTATTTTTAGAAGTAACAATGAATAAGGCAGTTGAGTTTACAGGGTTTTTTGTAATGGGCTCTCTAAGAAAACAAGTCGGAAGGGGTTTTACTTATTGCTTTACCTGTTAGTAGCTGCTTTTCACTTGTGGTTATCAAACTGTCGTGTTGATGAACATCTAGTGCTGCATTTTCTGAGTCACTACCTGTGAGAGGCTGTTTTACACGAGCTGCTGAGGGTATGGCTTTAGTGACAAAAGTACAACTGCAGATAATTCTGGTGACAGTCTGCCTGAGTTGATCATGATCAGTTGTTACCATCCTTGCCTTATTTCTTAGCCTTAACCTGACAGCCCATGAACAGAGTACCAAATGTGATGCCAACTCGGAAACCAGCAGCTGAACTGAAAATGATGGAGATGCATGCAGGCACTGTAAAGCAACACCAAATATGAGTATCAACTAGGTAACCCCGAGCTCAGGGAGCTGTAAGTGGGGTCACTTTATGCACAAAGTGTTGTGCTATTCAGCAACCTATGACAGTGCCTGTTGTAAGCCAGAGTTTGGACTTTGTGTTACCCACCTGAGCAGCAGCTGGCCTGTGGAGACAAATATTAACATCACTGTACTGAGCATTCCTTTAAAACAAAGTAAAATCTTCTACACACTGAGCAGAGGGAAGAGTTCTAAAGGCCATCCTGTTTTGTGAAGACAAGACTTAAGATCTGGCTTATCCAGCATGTTGGGATTAAAGCTGATAAGGGTTTTTCACCTCAATGCATTCACAATGAAGTGTGAGTATAAACTCTTGAGGATGAAAAGATACCTGAGTCCGCTTGGTAGAAGACTAAATGGCAATAAAATGACTATAAATAAATTCTGGCTTGAAATGAGAAGGTGGCCCATGCTGCTTCCATCAGCTGGGTGCAGGACAGGAGCAGTGGGAGAGGTGCTACTGATGAAGCTCCAGCTGAAATCTGACTGGTTTTGTTCTTAGGAATTAACTGTATTTAGTGCTGTAGTGTGTAAAACAGTCATAAGGAATGTGGTACACTCAGGATGTGTCTTTTGTTATGCCTTTGCATGCCTTTTCCATGCTGTAAAAAGATAACTAGTAGAGAAACAGTGATAAAGTTCTATTAAGAAATGCTACTTATGATAAGAACAAAATTACTGGGAGCTGCTATTTATGCCTCCTTTCTGATAATGCCATGAGGATAGCCAGTGTGTGTCGTTCTCTCCTGGAAAATTATGGTACATTTTGATTCTCTCTAATGATTGCCTTGTTTCATTTTTTTTGAAATGCCACATTGCTGGTAGGAAGAGAGCCATATACATACAACCTGTGCTCACAATCTGGGAACTGGCATAGCAATGTGGTATTGCTAAGCAACAGTTGGCATCATGCTGTCTACTTCCCTGTTCGTTCTTTTTGCCTGAAAAAACCCAGATCAGGATCTAGTTCAAGATTTAAGTAGTGAAAAAGAATAGCATGTTGATGTCTTATTTTGTGTAAAGTTTGTTGTTCATTTTTTAGTAAAGCATTAAATAACAATTCAGAGAAATACAGTCAGGATGTGCTGTATTCATCCTTAGGATGGCAAATCCTGATGATGGTGGTGTCTTGCAGTGGGATGTTTGTTGTGTGAAGTGAGGCCAGTTTTCTGTTCAGCCAGCAATGCCTGATCTCACAGATATGGCATGAAATAGCAGGGTTATGTTCAAATATGCATCTTTATACTAGTGGATTGTAGGATCAGAATTGCCCTTAATTATTCTCTTTAGTGTGTATATGTATTGCAGGATTTAACAGGAAAAGATGAAGATTTGTGCACTGGAGAATAATATTCATAGCTCTGGATTTTAAATGCCTTTTTTAATTAAAGTGAAGACTTTCTTTGCAGCTTCTGCGAAAGTTAATTGTATACTTCCTTAGAAAGAAAGCACTTTAAAGGTACTACCAGTTAAGCAGTTCTGGGCAGCTACCTGTTTTGACTTTTTTTTAGTTATTTATGGTACTAAGTAAAATTTTTTGCCGAGCCTGTTAGCTAAATATCAGATATGCACAGAAAATTCATCCTCTTTTCTTTTGTGATTTGTAAGATGCAGATAATTTTTGTTCTGTCTAAGGGTTTTTGTTTGCTGGGTTTTTTTGTTTGCTTGGTTTTTGTTTTGTTTTTTTGTGTTCCCCCCTCCCATTGTTTGNCCTATGACTCTCCATTTTAGTAATTACAGTGAATAATACAACATTCCCAATTTCCATTTTTTATTATCTATGTTCTCAGCTATTTGGTGATGGAGGGACATTAATGTTTCTGGATTTCCATTCATGGTATATTTTGATCAAGGTCAGGAAAAAGATATTTTACCTCTTGCTTTATTGAAAATCTTACTCTGTCCAGCAGACATACACTATATTTACTTCTTCCTGTGCTGTGTTCCAATAACCTTTGTATAAGGACATATGCATAGACATTCATACAGCCTTTATTTCATGAATAGTTAGACTGTACATATAAAGATCCCTTCATCTTTTAAAATTCTTTCTGGTTATTCATGCTGCTATTTGTCAAACCTTATGTTTCTTTTCTAATGTATCTGTCTCGTGCTTCAATTTGCAGAACAAACGTGTTGGGTCATGGGTGTTTGGAGAAGTGAGTGTAAAGTAGCAAGTGTTTTGCAAGGGACTGATTGTGTGAACCTGTTCACAGGCTCCACTGGTGTGAATCACCCACCTGCACAGACACCTTTTCTGACTGTAGAGATGAGCCAGGAGACAAAGTACTATTTGTCAGTTGACTCTTCAGTAAAGTTCAAGGTCTTACTACCTGCAGGAGAGGTGAAATACCCCAGCACCCCATAGTTCAGCAACATCCTTAAGCAGTTGAGTTTGGTCTCTAGTACTTGTTAGGTGGTACAGGTTGGAGCTAAAGGGAGTTTCAGATGGGAAATTTTCAAGTTGCGAGTTTCTCAAGATTTTTTTTTTTTCTCCCTGACAGAAAAACGTATATTCTGGGACCATCAGCCTGGCAATATTAAGAATTATTTTTGCATGCATATTGTCCAGATTTTTGTGGACTTCCTCCAGACTTTTCCTTCAGAAAACTTAGAATTTGGGGTTTCTTCCTATCACTTTTTAAAGGCTTTCTTGCTACTGGAGGATGGTAAATTTTTTTTCCTTTTTTTTTTTTTTTTTTTTAACTTGTAGAAGAAGTTGTTTTGCAAGGACCTGAGCTGTATGATGCATGCCCAGGTTCTGGTAATATGAATCATAGCATTGAATGATGCTATCCATAATTTGAAAAAGTAATTTTGGGGATATCTGGAAAATGATAGTCTGATTTGTTGATAGAAAGATCAGGATAGGAGGACTTATGCAGTAGGACATAAGCCTTGCTTGGTTACTGGATTATGCACAACTTCAGAAGAACATTCAATATGCACAATGTACTTGTGTGGGTTGACTTCAGGATTGGAAAGCACTGGAATCAGTGTTTCTCCTGTTTTGGGATGATGGCTCCATTTCACCATATTCAAATTTGAATTGTAGAGTGTGAGACAACAAAGGAATAAGGAGTGAAACGTTTTGCTGTGCCTTTGTGTGATTCTAACAATATTCCCGTTTTCTCCCTGTAGGAAACCTGTCCAGTCTAAGTCGTCTTGGCCTGAGGTACAATAGGCTGTCAGCAATTCCCAAGTCTTTAGCAAAATGCAGTGAACTTGATGAGCTGAACTTGGAGAACAACAACATTTCTACTTTACCAGAGGTGAGAATTGGAAGGAATGGACTGGAGAGGGAATTCTGCTGTAGGGCACCAGTGTTTTGTAAAGGGAGTGGAACATGTGAGATTATTTTGTTTTGCATCTCGACTCTGAGGAATACCCTTTGTTTTAATCTGCATGTGTGTGTCATGTGAATTATTGCAATTTTGTACATACTAGGTAGATCTAATAAGTACAGAAGAACTAAGGCCATACAACTTCAGTCAAAACTGGGAGCGACACGTGATTGTATTTGCAGGCCCATCTCTTTAGAAAACCTTAAATAATGAGTCCAGATTCCCACCATTCAAGCTACATTAGAGTTTCTCAGTGTTTCTGTTTTGTGACACACCAGTGTCTGGAAATAATTGCTCTGATGACAATTTCTTTAGAACCTTTTAAGATGATGATTTCAGGACACAACAAAGTTTATTGTCTCTTTCTGTTTTAATGATGGTCCAAACTGCTTTCCTAAGCTGTCATCTCCATGCCCCCAAGTTGTATAAATTACTAGTATAAAATGAGTTAAAAGGCTGTCTAAAAATGTGTATAGATAACTGTACATAGAAGATAAAAAACCAAAATGCATTAGGAGTTAGGCAGAGTACTTATAGTAATGAAGTGCAGTAAGTAACTACTTTCCTTTAGATATATTTCTGAACTCAGCAATGATAGACTAAAACCAGAGTTTTAGTCCATTAAACCATTTATTAAAATAATAAATGTTTGGACAAGACTATAATTTAGGCAAATGCTACTGAGTGAAAGCTACCAGGCTGCTTTTAAAATGAGAGCTAAGCTAGCCCACCCCACCCAAGATGTGTTATGAAAGCAACTATGGTATAATTACAAAAGGCTAATGTGAGGGATGACTGCTTGCTTTGAAATATGTTCAGTCATAATACAAACCCTTTTGTGACTGTGCTGCCTTCTTCAGGTATATCTGCCAACAATATGTTAACACTTAAGCTGCTACCTTGCAGAAGTACATAGTTTATACTGTATTTAAAATAAAACATGCTCTGCTATAAGACAAAGAACTGTACTTGTAGAAGAAATTTCTGAATTTCAAAACATAGCAGAAGCTACTGACACAATGCCTAATAAATATTTTATCTTAAAAGGATGGGCTGGGAGAAGGCAGCACTGCCACAGCTCTCCTAGACGTAAGAGCATTGTTCTCTTTGTACTGCCAAAATTCTCTTGCTTCTCTTCAAATGTGTTTAATTACTCTAGGCTATTAGAGTGTATTAGCTAAAATATTTTTGATATTTTTTTTGTTATGCAAGCAGACTTCATAGATGGATTTTTGAAATACCAAGATCCATTTGAATCAACAAAGTGTGTTAGTTACAGAGCTCAGGGACTGCCTAATCCTAGGACAAAAAATATCTGTTAGTTAAAGTATAGGTAGAAGCAGTATTTCCTAATCAAAGGCTATGCTAGTTAGCGATTAGATTAGATTAATACTGATTGGAAGATCCATTATTTTATCTGTAGAGGGGAAAGTGCTTTACTGATACTTGCTGAGATACCCCCAGTGTCTAAAGTTTTAGCATTGACATATACACAAGTCCCTATTTGATTCTGTTTTATTTAAAATAATGTTAATAAGCTATTTATGAAAGTAGCCAAATATTTCCTAGTGAAACAGCAAAGCCATGTTCTTAAAGCTCTTACAGTGAAGATAACACCCAAATCACAATCCAGAAATACTGACATTAGGAATATGGTTGGAATCATTATCTTGTTACTGCTCATTCCTAATTGCAGATGTTGCATTATTTATAGCATGTAATGCCATGCATAAATCTCCAGTTTCTGGAATACTTAATCAAATAGGGCTGAATTCAAGTTGGTTTAGTAATAAGCAAAGGTGACACTTCAGCAGTAATTTGGAGCTCATTATTCATCTCCACAGTTCCAGCAACGTGCTTGGCACGTAACTAACAGATAAACTGAGATATGCACTGCTGAGATTTCAGAATCTAATTAGAGTGCAAAGAGAAATGAAACTCTGGATTCAATGGGCAACCACTGCTATCCAGTTTAATTCCAGGCTTCTTGCCTTTCATTTCTTAAGGGGGAATGAAAAAAAAAAAAGGATGGCATACTAAGTACTTAGGACTATCTTAGAAACAGGAAACAAACTTGGAATTTCCAAACCCTTCGCATTCTTCTTTGTTCTTTCTGTTTATCTGAAACTGTTGTGGCCTGGCAAGAAACTTCTACAATATAGATTTTTATTAAACTATCAAAGATTTGTACTGGAAGTACAAATCAAATGCCTGTTGTGGAAGCCAATGCATGAGGCTGATACTTTCTTGGGCCCCACTCTCAGCTGTGGCGTCAGAACTGGGTGAACTGCAGGTGAGTGGCATTGGCCAGAGCTGGGGCCACTGCTGGGCATGGACACGCTGTCCCTGCACTCCTGTAGCAATGTGTCATTAAAAAAATTACTTTCAGAGGACAAAAGAGACTCAAATCTTCCTAAACTTGTGCTTTTAAATGTGGTATGTTGGCAACCTTTTTATGCTACACTCAAGAAGGAAGGGGGAAGTAAGGTAATGGCTGATGACTGTGAGCAAATTGTTGCTTATGGAAGTTTTATCAAATCTAACACTGGTTTGTGTGTTGCAACACTTACTTAGGGGATGGAATTGAGGGGGGAAACATTTCTAATTAGACCCGTAAGGGAAAAGAGATGTATTCAAATAAATCTGTCCTAAGTTGCTGGGTGGTTTTCTTTTTTCTACAGGGTCTTTTATCCAGCCTTGTCAAACTGACTAGTTTAACATTGGCCAGGAACTGCTTCCAGTCCTATCCCGTGGGTGGCCCATCCCAGTTCTCCACAATCTACTCTCTCAATATGGAGCACAACCGTATCAATAAAATCCCCTTTGGAATTTTCTCTAGAGCTAAAGTATTAAGTAAGCTGAACATGAAGGTGAGGCACAGAAACATGCTACTGTGTAAAATCAATGAGGAGCACTGTGTGTTGCTCCATGAATTCTGGCAGACTTAATGATGTAAAGAATGAATGTATCACACTGAACTGGATGCTGCACATACCAAAACAATTCTGTATTAGTCTAAAATTGTACTATCAAGATGTTATTAATTTATCTTTGTTTTTTAGTTAAGATTTTGTTACATTTGCTTGAGTTTGAACAATGAAAATAAGAATGTTGGTTGCAAAGTTCTTGAATATTCACATGGGACACAGGCATGTAGATTAGTTTATTTTTCCCTCACACGCTGGTACAGTTTAGATTATAAACAAAATTATGTAAAGTTTTTGTTAATATATTCTTTCAAAACCTAAGTTTGGAGACTTTTGGCAGTAGTTGTGGAGCACAGCAAGAGAATTTTTTAAGTGTGCTACATATAGATAAGAGTGAAGAGAACTAGGGAAAAGAGATAGTGTTTTTCTATGAATGGGTTTATTTCAAGTTCTTAAATTATTTTAAAAAAAGAAATGCTTGAGTAGTAGCTAAGATCAGCTACTGTTTTAGAATATAGTTTGACACAAATGGATTCTCAATGTGCATTAAGTCCAGATTTTGTTACATACTCATTTGTAACTTTGCATGCTTACCAGAACTTTGTATGACCATTTTTTTAAAAAAGATTTTGATGTCTGGTGTAGATTAAATATAATAGCAACATTTTGAGCAGTAAGATGTTCAGATTAATTTCAGATGCTTTTGCTCTGAGCCATTAAGATGTAGGGGTTTTTTTTGGCAGGGCTGGAGAGAGTGTGTTTTTTATATTCTGTGGGTTATGGTGGTGTTTTTTTTGGTGATGGTGTTTTTACTTTTGATTGGTTTGTTTAGATTTTTTTTTTAAACTCCATATATTTTTAGGATTCAAGCATTGCTGATAGCACCTTTGTAAGTTATCGTGATTTTTTTTCTCCACCCTCTATTGTATTCAGCAAAAATGGGACAAAAAAATTTTAACCATTGGAATGCATGAGATCTTGAGAACTTACGTACTTCTAATTTTTACACTTCAGTCCCTATCAGTAATAAAGAGTCAATTCTATAACTCTTAAGTTAGTACTACTTACACTTGGAGGAATTAAAAAATTTGCCACTTATCAACATTTTATTCTTCCAATTTAATTATCAACTATGTTGTTATGAAGTATTTTTGTAAGCAGTTTGTTTAATCTCTTAGATGCCTTGCCAGCTTCTTGCAAGTGCAGACCCTAAATGTCTGATATGTTAAATCACAGGACAATCAGCTGACCTCTCTGCCCCTGGACTTCGGGACTTGGACTAGTATGGTAGAACTGAACTTAGCAACTAATCAGCTCACAAAAATCCCTGAGGATGTATCTGGGCTTGTTTCTCTTGAGGTGAGAAGACTATGAACTGACAGCTACGTCAATCCCTGCAAAATAAGCGTTCTCTACTTCAGGTTTAAGTAATATCCCTTTTGGGTCAAATAAAGCCAAATAAATGTGTATGTGTGCTGTTCAATTTGCTGCTGCATCTGTTTATGGCTGTTGTCAACAGCTTTTTGGGTGTTGTTCTTTAGGTTCTAGATGAGCGTCTGTGCATGAATGACTAAGTACAGATATATTTTTAGCTAAATAGAAAGAAATCTTTTCTTAACAGTCAGTTAGTTTTGTAAATGCAACGACACTGAACTCAGTTCAATTCTCGGAGACAGCATGGAAGCAGCAGAGATCAGAAATAGTCTACAGACAGAGGTGTCTTGTATGTAATGCTGTGAACCTTGTAGGCAGCCAGGTGGGAATTCTCAGCCTTTGAAGGGGAAGAATTTGGAAGTTGAAACTGTGAACTAAACCTGTTGTGTCCTCTCATCCTGTTTCCTAAGGTACTATCAGCAGAGACTAATTGCCTTGAAGGGACACAAAGATCAAGGTACTTGGTCGAGCAGTTGAGGGGACCTTGTAGCCTAATGGTATAAAGAGGAAAAAAAAAAAGGAAAAATCTGTTAAAGAACAATCTCAAATGGCATATTCGAAATCGTGAATTTCAAATGTGACTTCTGCTGTGAATGGCTAATTATCCCTGTAGATTGGGGCAAAAATTATGTGATACAGTAAAAGCTATTTAATGTCCCAGTTCCCTTTAAGTTAAGGCTGTGGTTGATGTGATTGGGATGCTAGTAACCTCTAACAACTGGATTTGCTGGTTGTCTGTTGGCTGCCAAAGGTAGAGAGCTGCATGGCCTGCAGGCCCATTACCAATGTTTTTCTCTGTAATTAAAGAATCAAATACAAAGAGCTATTTGGGCAATGTTTACACAAAAGGGAAGGTTCCCACAGTAGTGCTAAGTCAACTGCATTGCACGAAGGTAATATTTTCTGTTCCTGCCTTTGTTTCTTGTACACGATTAAAACATTATTATTCTTACCATTCTGTGTATATCATAGTGAATAAAGGAAGGTCACTGAGGTACTACTTGTGCTAATGCTTTGGCTTTTTTTCATTTTGATTTTCACTTCGATTTCAACCTTGTTTCTAGTCTGTTCCTGCCTTGATGTTTCCACGTTACGTGAAGCCAGTGAAAGTTAGGACAGATGTTTACAACCTCAGCTGTGTGTGGCTGGGACAAGGGGCCACACTGAGTGCTCTTTCACATCCTTGTGTTTCAATGTGCCTTCTTAACTAGCAAATAGCACTGTTTAATCAGGAATTAATTATCTTCCTACTCGCTGCACTGTTATAAGGCTTGATTACTTCTAAGAACTGCAAGACTTCTCTGGGTTAGTGTAACCCCTGTTAACTTGCCTGTGGAAAAATGAATAAAACTGTTAATTGACACTGGAAATAAGAATACATTCTTGGTATTTATAATTCAACTTAGAAAGGAGGAGAAAAACAAGAGGTAGCCCTGTAGCAGGGGCATGTGTGCGATAGAGACCATTTCAGAAAGGCAAAGGGACACAGGGAGAAGAGGAAGTACTAAGTTTTTTAAGGAGGACTTGGCAAGCACAGCAAATAATGTAAAACGTGATTATGAGATAGCTATAAGGAAGCATAACAAAATGATAGGCAAGTCCAGGAAGAAGTTGTTTTTCTTTGGTCATTTGAAGATATAAAGTGTTTTTTTTGTTTTTGCTTTGCATTTATTATTACATATAATAATATTTGAAAGAAGTATATCCTAAATCTATGTATTTGTATCATTAAAGACTTAAAAAAATTTGTTAAATCACTGACTTGTTTCTTTTTTTTTTTTTACGATTTTCATTACTTCCATCAAGTAAATGTGTAGGCTAATTCTGGACTTTGTTACTTGAAAATATAAAAAGATTGTGTCTTAATCTGTTATTTACTTACTAGGTTGCTGAAATCCTGTGCATTTTGTTGTTTTTGGGGTTTTTTTAGGTTCTTATCTTGTCAAACAATCTCCTAAAGAAACTTCCCCATGGAATTGGAAATCTACGGAAACTCCGAGAGTTAGATCTAGAGGAAAACAAACTGGAATCCTTGCCAAATGAAATAGCTTACCTCAAGGATCTGCAGGTGAAACAATAATTGGTCATGATAAACATCTTACATCACACTGATTTAATTACAGCTAGTTGGATGAGTGGAAACTATTTGAGACTGGACATAGAACCAAAAATTAAGAATCTTGTGCAAGTTCACCCACAGATAGTCTGTACTAATTCTTCCCCAGCTTTATTAGCTAATTCTGAACAAATTTTGGAGGTTTTAACTGTTGCACCATGAGTACAATACCACCATGGGAATAGCCTTTGATTTCAGTCATGTTCATGACATCTTTTATGTTTAGGCATGTGTCTTATTGTGCACTATGTTATTTTTACATTTAGTGGTGCTTAGTAGAGTCTTGAAGTGTTGCTGAATGGATGAAATTTTTCTTGTTCAGATGCAGGAGAGTAGAACTCATCCATTTATTAGCTTCATATCTTGTTACTTCATGTCGTTCCAAGCAAAAGTCCTTGAGTTAATTTTCATCAATGTGTTTTTCCCTTAGAAATTGGTTCTGACTAACAATCAGTTGACCACCCTTCCCAGAGGTATCGGTCACCTCACCAATCTGACGCACCTTGGGCTCGGAGAGAACCTTCTCACACACCTTCCTGAGGAAATTGGTAAGATCCCTTTCTCTGGTTTGATGCAGCGTGCCTGAGCCAGAGCACTTGTGATAGGTATCTACTCTGCTCATAAGTAAAAGCCACAAAATTAATTTGAAACTTCTAAATATGCACAACCTGATGTGAAGTATGTGCCACAGGAACAGCACTAGAGCGTACGATCTTTATCTTCCTGAACTATAGTGAAAAGGATGCTGGTTTTTTCAGTTCTGCTGCAGAAAGCTGCTAAACACACACTGACTTATGATCATGACATTTCTTTTCTCTCCAATTTCTCCCACAATTTGTGTATTATCCATCACTCAACTTGAGGCATCTACTCTTGGAAAGAGAAAGGAAATGCACTGATCCTACTCTGATGCCATGGTGTAGACAAAAACCTTGTGTAAGGTGTAGGCAGCTGAAGCAAATTTTTCTGCTGATAGTCCTTCTGAACACGCTTGTAGGCCATCATACTGTTTTTCACCTTGATGAGGTAAGAAAAGGAAGTGGAGGAAATCTACAGAAAGAAAGGAAAGAATAGGATTTTTTTCGGTCTACTTGAGACATTCAGAGTAGGTGAGTTTTAGAGCATTTGGGACTGAGAGCTCATGACATACAAATCCATGGTCTCCAAGATATACACCCAGAGCATGATTCTGAGCATCTATTTAAGTTAAAATCTTATCATTAGAGCTTATTTTGGATGAAAAAAACGATGGGACAAGCCACAAAAAGCAAAATGTGGTCAGAAACAGCAATATGGAGATGAGGAAGGCATGATCTGTCTTTCCCAGCATCTCTGGTGACCTGCAAATGAGCTATGGAATTAAAATCAATATGCACGTTTTAGTTGGAGTACATTTTAGCTTATAGGACATCTTTATGGTATACAAGATGGGGAAATGTTTTAAGGAGGTCTACTGTATTTTTCAAAGGAGAAATGGAAGTCTTAGGAATGAAGAAACTGATATATTTTCCAGCTTCTGATTAATCTGTATTGCAGTATCTGTAGTAGAGGGAAGTTGTAAAATTTCAATTCAGGAAAAAATTTTCACACTTGTTAGTTCCATTTCATAAATTCACTGCTGTTCAGAGAACTCTCCTGCTTTCTTCCTGCAACACATGACAGTTATAGCTTAAGGTCTTTAATATATGGGTTCTATTTACATAAAAGGTATGACATAGGTAATTTTTGAAAAATACTATATGATACAAGTATTTTCTAGGTCCTTTTGACTAGGTAACTATTCAATGTTGCCTGCAATTCCATAGCTCTTAATTGAATGGTTATGGTGAAGCCCCTCTCAGTTCTCTTTATATTCACAGTTCAGTTATTATCTACAGGAGATGCAATAATGGATATTTTTACAGGGAAACTAAAGCAAATTGGTTCTTGCTTAGGTACCAGTGAAGAGAATTTGCTGTGCTTGAAAACAGGAGTCTGAATGAGTCACAGATTAGAGCTTTTGCATAGGAGAGAACCTTGAAGTAAACTCAGAGCCTCTATCTAAAAGTTATGAACAGCATGAATCAAAAAGATACTACTATTTATTATTTTATTTCAACCAGGTACACTGGAGAATCTGGAAGAACTGTATTTGAATGACAACCCCAATCTGCACAGCCTTCCCTTTGAGCTGGCTCTTTGCAGCAAACTGTCAATAATGAGTATTGAGAACTGCCCGCTCAGCCACCTTCCACCTCAGATTGTTGCAGGAGGACCCTCCTTCATCATTCAGTTCTTAAAAATGCAGGGACCATATCGTGCCATGGTCTGATGCTAACTGAATTGTCCAATACACTGTACAAAACACAAACTGCATTAATGTTGTAATTGTCTATATATGTATATATAATATAATATATGTGGTTTATATTATATTATATATATATATAAATATATAAATAATATAAAAAGGCAAATTTAAGACTGCATTACGTGTTTCTGCTAATAGAGGAATCATAGCCATTTAGATTTTTTTTATTCTGTAAAAATGCTTGTCTGTTTTCTTTGCTGAACTTGATGGAAGTTGTCTGAATAATCTGAAAATGCCAGTTCATTTAAAGCAATTGCCAATGAACTCAAACTTTAAATTTAAGGGACAAAACCAGTTTTGCTTAGATTTACTTTCAGTTAAGAGAAATGTACAACCTTTATATAATGAACTTTTCTGTTTTCCTCCCCCCTTTTATTTTTGTGTCAAAACCTGAAAAGGGTCATGTGCCCTAAGGTTGGGATTTTCTTTTAACTTATTTTGAGATTTGAAGCAAATGGTGTTTTTATATTGTTTACAGTCAGAGTAAATCACTGGATCTTGTTTTATTCTGATTTGCTCTGTTTTAATCAATCATATCTAGAATTTATATGCCTCTGCTGAATTTTTATCAACCGGTTTGTATACTAAAAACATATACTCATCAGAACAACTGGCAGGTGAAAAGGATGCAGTCAACATGAAAAGAAAAGGAAAAAAAAAAAGCTTGAATTCCTTTAAGTCTTGCTTCCCTGAGTTATCAGTTGCAGGCATAACATATCTGAACTGAGCCTTTTGTGGTTGGTCTTTTCTAGCACAAGTAAACTTTTTCAGATTGGTAAAAACGTCGAGTATACTCAGTGAAGAGCGGTTTTCATTGTGTGAAGTAACAAGTCCATGAGGTCTAACAGTACAGTTAAGTGACAAGGAAATAATATATATGTACATTTTTATTACAATGTTGAGTCATAAACTACAACAGGCAATTTTAAGGATTCCTTATAGACCTTGTACAATAAATGAATGTGTCTTACTTTTAAACACTGCAATATATGTAAGTTTTAAGGTTGGTTAACAATGTACTATGGTTTTATATCTTGACTTGCCTTGTACCTCCTTCCATTACGGAACTTCTGTGTCCAAGCACAATATCTTCACACTGTGCTGTTTTGCTGCTGAACTAAATGCACTTTTCCCCACAGCTGGGGCACTTGCTTCAAAATATTCAGTTCAGTATCTTGATTATTCTTTTTTAACTTCATCCTATCTGTTTCAGTATTAAACCGATCTATTAAAAAAGAGGCACCTTTTTCATTTGTGCAGACATGTTGGTAGCTCAAGAGAAACACTGTAAGTAGTGGACATTCAGTTTTATCTTGAATTTCTTGGTTGTTTAAAAGGCAGAAGATGCCTCAGGGAGATTTACACTATTGCTGCACTTGTAGGGCCAGTTGTCCTTTTTCAGGAGGGTAGGAACATGAGGCGGTTGCATTCCACGGTTACCCAAGAACTGTTCAGTTTATACTCTCTGGAATTGCTGCTGGCATAGTGTGACTTTAGAGGACTGTACCTTTTGCACAAAATCAAATCAATCGATGCCATGGGAAATCAGTTTCACATGCAGAAGTTTTGGAATATTATTTCTGGCTTTCAGGCATGCTTGTTTAGATGTATTCCCTTGATCTATTTGCATTTCGTTTTGTCATATGTCTTTTCATTAACAAGGAGTAAGTTTTAATGGAAGGCAGGTGGAGATATAAAACCTCAGAGGGCTTAAAACATGCTGTAAAACTATTGTAGATGTCACTGGATTTTACTAAGTAATGTCTATTCTTTCTCACACACTCTGTCTCTGTTCCCTCTCCCCCCCTTTTTTTTTTACGTCTACTGTAGCTTTTCAGTTTAGACTTCAGTTTATAAAAGGCTAGTTCTTTACAGTTCTGCCTGAGGTAATCTTTCTCAGCACTGAGGTGTTAAAATATGAAGATGCTGAAATGCTTAGTATCAAGACTGTAATCTAACTTTTGAATATATTGCTAAGTCTGTATTTGTGCCCTCAGGTCACTAGGGGAAACTGGTTTGATTAATGTGGTTCCTTGACACAAAAGTGGCGACCCCTTGTGTTTTCAAACGTCTTGGTCTCATTCCCTGTCTGCTCCCCAGTCCCATTTTTATGAGTTGACGGGACTGAATTTGTTTAGTTTGTAAATATGTTGATTAGTCACCTTGTTAAGGTACATGGTTAACGACTGTATGATTGGAGCTGACCCTCTCTCTCATAACTTCTTGTGCAGAAGGGGGCTACCAAAATAGTGCTCTTTACACTTGCTTTAAAACAAACTATTCTTTTCAATACACTTACAGGATTAAGTAAAGCTATGTTTTAATTCATTGCTATATTAAAAACAGGATATTTTTTCAAACTATCTTTGTACTAGTATGGTTGTTGCAATGCCAGATAATCCTGAGCCCTCTTTTAGGCATTTAATTTTATACATTCTGAGGCAAATACTTTTTTTTTTTTCAGTGTCTCAAGAGAGAGACTTGAATAAAAGCAGTCTGAGAAAAGTTCTGGTACAGGAGAAATCAACTCAGAAGAACTTGAAAAGTTTTTTTTAAATTATCTTTAAACTGTAAATGAATTTTAAGTATTAAATGTCTGGCACAGATTAGGAATACACGCGTATAAATCCATATAAGTGCATACATGGATTTATATCCAAACCCACACATAGATCCATATAAATCCTGCTGGTTTAATCATTCAAAACAGTCTTATGTCCTGACATAACAGACTTTTGCTTTTCCCAGGATGGTGGATTGTTAACTGGTGTAGTTTCTGAATTTAGTGCCTGAAGACATTCAGTTGGACACACATAGTGACTTGTACATGTTTAAGAATTTTACTTGTCCTTATCAGTTAAAGTATGAATGGAAAGATCTTCATGCTGACAAGGGTATGTATACGTACATACAAAAATGTATTTGTATATCTATATATGTATGAAAGCATAGACAAGGTGGAGAATTAATTATTTACAGCATCCTTGAAAACAAGATGGAGAAACAAGTGATTCCCAGTTACTTGCATTAAATGTTTACCTCCCTTGCCATATTGGGGGAAATAATTTAGAATGGCTATTGAAAAATGTGACAATCTTTACTTTGGGTGGAAATCATGACCTTGATTGCTGACCCATAGACAACATACCAATTTTGTATGTGTCTGTGCCTATGTACATACATACGCATGCCCCATAAAGACACTATTCTGACTCCTGCCTTGATTTAACAAGCTAAATTGCTATAGACTATATAGTGTTATGGAAGTCTGATAAGGTGTAAAGCAGGTTAGAGATTTGCTAAATAATGAAAAGGAGGAATAATTGCTGTTGTGACTCTTGTTGGTCACATGTGGCATTATAATTTACTAAATAGGAAGATGTTTGATAATTCTTTGCAAAAATTTTTTCATATAAACCCATTAGAGTTGGGTCTCTCGCTGTCCTGTATTTTAGTTTGTCACCAAAGTTTTCAAGTATAAATGCAGTGAAAATGCTGCTTGTAAAGTTGGGTCACATAGTTGTGCAACTGGGACTTTTCAGTTTGGCAGATGCCAGTGGAAATGCATACACCCTTTTTAGAAAGAGATTTGGGCTGTAGAATATTTGCTTCAGTGCCTCTCTTTGATTTAGGTTTTTTCTAGATGAGGAACATGCATGTTTAGACTTCTTGAAGGTCATATTTGCCCATGTACATGATTTAGACAAGTAGTACTTAGATTGTCTCTCTGGTTAGTGCTTATACCCATTATGTCACTTGGAATTCAAGTGTCATCTTTAATTGTCGCAGTTTGAAAAATATCTTTTATTTAACTATGAGAAATTTTTGAGAGGTTATTCCCTCCCCTCCTCCTTTTTTTTTTTTTTTTTTTGTAAACTCAAAAATAAATTTAATTTCTGAATCTGCAAAAATCCATAGCAGGAGACTTTTCATATCTGGATGCAACTTAGAATTTTCATATGCCAGTATCACACCTCAGTTGTATCAATTGGGCATGCCAGAACAACTTCTAGTTAGAAATGTGCAGTTGGAAGGAATTTGCACAACACAAAATTCAAGGCACAGTAAGGACAATTGTAAACAAATGGTCATCTGCAAATGGGTTTTGGTTTTACATTAGCAAATATCCAAAAAATTATCTTTATTATTCTGGTTTAGGTCTTAACCAGGACTGCACAGGACCTTTGCTGTGGAAAAATACCAGACCACACTAATTTGTGGTTAAAAGCTAAACAAGAGTGTAAACAGTCTACAAAAATGTACTTTTAATCTGAATTATTGTAATGTTGATTGTTATGTCTATATAAAAGATTGCCTTGCTTTTTTATAAAAGTCATTCTGTATCAATGCATTCATTATAAATAGTATATTTGTAAATAAGCTGCCACTGAGTCTTTTGGAAGTTTTCTAGTATTTCTAGTCTGACACTAACTTGAATGTAAGTTGTGCTTCTGCAGCACCTCAGATCATCAAGAACTGCTTTCTCATTATATAGTTACCCACTCTTCAAAAGATCTCAAAATATAGATTTTTTTATGTAGAGCAATTACAGGACACTTCAAAAGCTGGATGATAGTAACTGCTTTACTCAGAACCATGTAGACTGGACACATTCTATAAAGAAAGTGTTGGCAAAAACGTTTACATTCCTTTTGTTGTAGTATATTAGGGCACATAGTAAAAAAATCCCACAGCTTTCTCTCTCAAAGTGAAAGTAAATTTTGGATTTTAGTGCAAAATGCATTTCAACAGCAACAAAATTAAAGTAGGCTTAGGATTGTGCCCAAAAGACAGAGACCAGCATTCAGTCTTTTGGTTTAATGGAAGACAGTATTGCCAAGCTTTCATGACACTGATGTAAACTGATGCCTTTCAGCTCTGTAAGGCTCATTACGATAGACACTGTTTCAAGAAGGTCATGCTTACATCATGCCCTGCAAACAAACAAACAAAATATCCTTTGCAGTTTGAATAGAAGGACCTCGGGAGTTTGGATACGATGAGGACTATTGCTTTAAAAAGCTGGAGCAGGTTCTCTTTGTGTGCACCAGTCACTGTTGCAGTCATGTAAGTGCTTCTGTCCATTCATCAGATCTCTGCTGATTAAAATCAGTAGAAGGTCTGATCAAACTACCTAAAGGTTTGAGTTCGAATAGGTCCCTGTTACCATAAGGGATCTGACAATCTGAAAACAATGCAGTCTCCTTGCAAAAGTGGCTGTCCCATGCCGTGGTGTTGGACCACGTGCCATCCATCCCGTCTGACAGGGCTGAGTGGCAGACGTACAGAACGGGGCTGTGCAGTTCCTCTGTTGTGCTGCTCCAGACCTCATCAACCACAGTTTGAAAGGCTTGCAAGAACGAAACGGTGCCTGCGTTGCTCCATTAGTAGCCCTTGATAGATTAAGCAAATTCACAGAAGAAACTTTACTTATTTTTCCTTTTTTTTTTCATTCTAAATCTCTGTATTTCTGGCCTCTGCAACATCCTGTGTATAATAGTTCTACAATATAATTATATGCTGGGTGAAAAAGTACTTCCTTTTGTTTGTTTCAAACCATACCACCTTCATTTGGTGACTCTTAGTTCTTGTATTCTGAGAAATTTATGAACAGACTTTTTTCGGTTCATCTGCTTTTTACCACTCTTGAAGTTTTTTTTTTCATGAATGGCAGCATTTTTTTCTCCAAGTCACGGAGCTCTAGTTTTTTAGCTTCTCTTCAGACAAAACCTCTTCCATTTTGTGATAATTCTTGCTGCCTTTCTCTGTGGTTTTCTAGTCCCAGCTCTGATTCTTTTTCCTAATTCATGGCCTTTAGCAAGCTCTTTTGTTCTTCATGTACTTCTACTTTATGAAATAAAAATAGAGCTCTGTTATAAAAATTAAGGTTGAGTGGGTGATAAAGTTTAGTACTGAATTCCAGTAGGGAATAATCCCACTAGGCAAGGATCAGATTGGGGTTTATACTTCAGATGCAGACCACCCACTACAATAATGCATTGTTTCCTCTGATTAGCTATAACTCGCTTTCATTTTGTCTTGCAACTAGGTATGAAAAAGAAAATTTATACTAAATTTTCTATAGTGTGCTGATTTACATAATGCCAGGATTTAAAATAGTTCATTCTTTTAAGAGTGCATAATTTTGAAAGATGTAACTTTTGAATATTTCAGCTGGCCTTTTTAAACTGTCAAAGACCAACATTTTGTGGAAGTATTACAAAATTTCTAGTGTTGTTTCCTTTGGAAGAGAAGTTGGAGACCAACAGTGTGCTGGTTGGGTTTGCTTTTCCTCCTTGCAGTCGTTCTACAAAGCTACATAAGAAATTCCCACAGTTTATTAGAAGAGGAAGAAAAGCAGTCTTCCCTGGCTCCAGGGAATTGGGGCATCCTGCCAACAATTGGTGTCAGCCACCTGGACTGGGGGTAACTTGCTGGTCCTGACCACTTTCTGTTCAGATGGTTGAAGTGAGTGTCCACAGATAAGCCTGGCCTCAGAACCACACATGTTGCCTCTAGTTGAGTGAAAGTGAAGAAAATGTCTCATTTCTGCCACCACATGTCCTTAAGACTGCACTAAAGGCTTCAAAAATACGCAGACGGTCTCTTGTGTGTCTCTGGTGAGACAAACAGATCACATGTTTGTGTAACTAATCCAGCCTAAGTGCTTCAGGATACAGTCTCCCAGTGCTGCTCTCCAGTGACAGGCCCTGCTTTCCACTAGTGGGAAGTTGTGGATTCAGATACTGATTGTATGTTGTTTAGTGTACAAATACTGTGAAAAATCTAGGTGCTGGGCAGCTTTATAGGGCATAGCTGGTGCTGTGAACTCTGTGATGGCCATGGTAGAAAAAAGGTGTTAAAGGGCTGGAGATGGTTAGCTTTGATATAACTAGAAGAGGCTGAGCGCCTTGAAAGCTAATTTGTTCTGCATTTGCAATCTATCTCAGTCAAATAAAATACATCATCTCTTCCTTCAAGCCTTGCCTCACTTAGATTGTAAGAGTGGGACATAATTTGATTAGCAAGATCAAATGGTGATGTTTTAGAGGAGGAGCCATCTGGAGTATTTGAGTGAGCAGCTGGCAGCCTGGGCTGCACTGTTAATGATCTGACTGTGTGCCTTGCAACTGTTTTTTTCCACTGCAAAGCCTTTTAAGAGTCTTTAGAGATCAATCTATCCTACTGCCTCCGAGTAAGATGCTATCTGCAAAATTGCATACAAGTGTTCCCTTTTAGAGCTCTTTCCACAACACCCTCTTTTTCCTATTAGTAAAGTATTTCTTTTTAAGATTCATAATGAATCCTTAATTTGCTGTAGTTTGTTACTTGCTTCACTTGACCTAGTAGTTGCTGGTTTGCATTTTGCCCTGCATTTTGCCTGTGCTGCCTGAAGTGATTCCCAAACTTCATGTGGACAGTTTTAATGGAAGTACATTTTTTCTTGAAACTCTTAAAACATTGCTTGAAAACAACCATAGTAAGAACAGTGCAAAACTCTTTTCTCCATATGACCCAAGGTTTTTGGATGCCCTTTGGCTTTTTTTTGGCCCTTGCTAAATATGTTAACTGAGTGGGAAGTTAAAACTGAGACATTAGAATTGTCTACCCATGCCACAGCAGCAGCGGGCAAGAAACTCGACTCGGTATGGAGCTGCTGGTCAGCAAGGCAGCTCTGATTTCAGGCTTTATAATCTTTAAGTAAAGCACTTCCAGCCTCCCAGGAAGCCACATCACACAGCACCGGATGGTTCTGGTGTGGGGGACCAGGAGAAAGTCCCAACAGCACCAGGTTGTCACAGGTTTGCTTGGAAAGGGTGGAAGGCACTGGAGTAATTCCCTAAAAGCAAATGGATCAAAGTGGAGAGTGGGTGGTACCCTGGGGCCAGCATCTCCTGGTTGGTGGTTGATAGCCCACACCCTGCTGCAGCTCCAAGCACAGCCTGCCAGGCAGCAGAGTGCAGCCAAGATTCTTGGGTGTGTGGCTCCACCAGATGGATGGCCCTGGAGCCAGGCCACTACTTCTGAAGAGGCTGTTTGAAATTTGGGGAGGGTTGACGTCACTTTAAAATAGAACCATATTTGGAAGTAGCAGAATCCTCCATGAGAAGGAGGTGCTTCTCTAGCTGTGCCTGTTTTTCTTCCCTGTGAATTCTTACAGTTTCACATCTGATCTCAGCTTCTCCACTTACACCCTTACCTGTCATCTCTCCTACAGATTTCCCTCTTGCCAGTAGCCATGTATCTCACTCCCCATGCCTCCCACACTGTCCTGAGCTGAAGTAAGTGGAGAAGGGCAGGGAGAGCAAGAAGACGGTGTGGGACCAGTAGCTTCTGATCCATATACCTGTTGATGCAGCCAGTTCTTTTGAACTTGCTTTGTATTGGTTACGAACCCCTGTTCTCTAGTTCTGTTGTGGAATGGAGACACCAAGAGAAAAACAAGATTTGGGAACAGATGGCTGAGAGAGTGAAATAAAAAAGATGGATCAGCTGCACATGGCACAGCTGTGCATTGCTGTACAGCTTCTCTGTTGGCTCCTTGGACACTTTGTTTATAGAGCCCAGCCAGGTTTTTACATCGTGTCTCAGAGTCCCTGTGAAGGGATTGATGTCTGAGTACTTGCCAGATAAAAGATTTGGCTTGGGATACATGTCAAGACTCGAAAAAGAATGAATTTTGATTAAATGACAATTCTGTGGCCAATCTGTGCTCCAAACCATTTAGGAATAGGGATGAATGTATTAATTTTTGAAGTGACGCAGAGTGCTTAACAGTCCAGTAAAGAGTTGTGAAATATGCATAATGCTTAATAATATTCATTGCTTTTGCTTTAGGAAAACCCACATGCTCCCACAATTAAATTGTTAGTGAAATATTAATGAGAAAATGACATTCTCATTTCATACAGACACGTAATTCCCCAGGAATGTTTAAAAATATACATTTTTAAAAGGTATTTGTTAAAGTTGCCATGATTGCTTTTTACCATTCTTGTGTCTTGCTCTGCATAAGGAAAATTGAGGTTGGATTGTAGTGAGGAATCAATGGTGATCTTCAGTGACTTCAATTCCAAAGGGCTTTGCTGGCCTGGCAAGGTGTCCCAGTGCTCAGATACACTGTGAACCTTCCTAAGTAGCACCTGAGCCTGGTGGCTGGCTGGTGGATCCCATTCACCCTGCCTGCAGGGCACTGAGGAAGGTTTTGAGGTGCTGTCAGAAAAAGCCATTTGCAGTAGTGAGCTGCCTTTCTGAGGATTTGGGAGATACTTTTAACCTAACTAGAACGAAGGGGTGCTGTTAAGCCTTGAGATTTCAGTTGTGCTGTTTTTTTGTATATCTCCAATTGCACTGGGACTACACCTCTGGTAGTGCTTAGATGCTGTATGGCAATTTCCATTTCTTTGTGGTTGTGACACAGCAAATGGCTTGGCCTCAACAAGTGGAAGAAACTGTTCAGAGTGGGTTCAATGCCCCTCATCAGTGTTTCTCACAGATTGCTTTCCCTCTTGGTCCTCCTGCTGTTGCATTTCACTGAGGCTGACAGGCTGAATGGCAGAATGTTACATGAAGTAGCAGAGATTTCTCCTTTCCCTTCCCTCAGCTGTGGCTCCCATCAGTTGTTCTTGGAGTGGCAGAGGGTGTTAAAAGATAGCAAGCCTTGTGAAGATGGGGATGGTATTCTGTGATGATGAGAGCACTGACCTGCTGTATCCTTCATTGGAGTGCAAAGACAAAGTTGTGGCAGAAGACTTCACTGCCAATACTCTAATCAGAGTTAAAAACGACTTCTCAGGGAAAAAAAAAGGAGGAGTTTACAGCAGCAGAGATTAATGCTTGTTGACAAGTGCTTGGTTTTCTGTGATGCTTCAGGGAATGACATAGATTATTTTGCTCTTGAATTTTGTATGGCAGGAATTTCCCTTGGTACCTAGAATGCTCCCAGGGAAAAGGAAAATCTGAGTTGAAAAACCAGACGTGGAGATGTATTACAGTGCTTCTCTCAGCCTGCATTCTCTAAGTGCTTTGTCCTGATTACACATTACTACCCTCGATTCCCAGATAGGATAAATGTTTCCTGAGAAGAGAGCTAGTTTGTATTGCTGAGAAGCAACTGACAGTGCTGAATAAGCAAATAAATAAAAAGCTAGTGTTTAATTTGAGCCTCTCGGGGAAAAAAGAAAATTCTACCTTGCAATCTACAATATTCCTGTGCAATATCCCTGTGATTGTACTTTGCAATCTGCAATATCCCTATGGAATCTGCATAGAGATAATTGTGCTGTAGGCAGTGTCGGAATGAGCACAGTGACAATGATGGATGCAGAATTTGAAAATCACCATGAGGATGGTAAATATGGGTCTGCAGAGAAGAACCCTCCCTCCTGTTCCCACTAGATGATGAACGTTTCTCTGTGCTTTTGGCTTGCCTGGCTATCACCACACAGTCTGGGAAGGTGTTGGACCATCCATCAGCCAGAGTTCAAATGTGGGGCACCCCCTGGCCCTGCCGTGGGGGCTGCACCTGCTCTGTGAGCTCTCCATTCTGGGAAGTCCCCCTGCAGAGACAGGTGCCCTCTCCTTCCCTTCCACGGAGCATATCCATATGCAAATGTTCCTGCCTTGTCCAAGTGGGTGGATGGCAGCCAGGGTGTGGGAAAGGAGGCTCAGCCTTGGTGAAAATGGCATGGCTTGATGGCAAAGGGGGGCAGCACAGGGAGAAAGCAGCTCCGGAGAGCTGATGAAGGCAATCTCTCCCCAGCACCACAGGCACTTGTAACACCTGTCTGAGTCCACAGTAAAGGTTTTTCCTTGGAGGCATTTTTGTTCCTTTCCAACACCCTTTCTCCTCTACCCACTGCAGCCCTGGTTAACAGTTCAGCTGAAATGGGGAAGGAAAGGTCTCAACTCAGCAGGACTCTGCTCACTGTGACGTCTTTTCCTGGGGGCTTGGCTCAGCCTGTGCTGTTAGCTCAGCTGGGCTTGCTGTCCCGGAGACGTGGGTTTGCTCTGCCCAGTACTGATCTTCTGCAGCTGTCTAGGCTTGGGGGCTGGGGTGGGTTTGAGGAGAGGCTAGGGGGCAGGAGAGGAGGCCACTGGTGCCTAGGGGAGAAGCTAGGGGAGCCTATGGGCTACAGCTGAGCTGGGGGACATCAGGAACACACAGCACAGGGTGGGCAGTGAACCATCTGGGATAGGCATCAGCCTGTGCAGGGGAGTCTTTATACAGGGCCATGGTTTAGAACTGGGAGACTTGCAGGGCTCTGGATGCTGCCTGTGTTCTCTGTGCCCCCAGCTGAGGCAGCTGTGGGTCTGACTTTGAGGAGCTAGTGCAAAACAAGGTCTCCTTCCAGAGCTGCTTCAGCTCCTGGACGGATCCTCAGTGTTACTTGCTTTTGCCACTAGATGGTGAAATAAGGAACAAGGGAAAACATGGCAAGTTTGGCTGCCTTCCCTGGCGGCCTCCCTTCTTGTGAAACCACGCTGACGTTCTCTACTTTCTGAGAATCCCACAATTTCAGGCAATTATCTCCTGGACATTTATTTTCAACTCAGCCTTCAATAACTGCTGCTCCCACCCCAACCTTTTAACTCCAGTGCTGCCACCCTGTGTTGGTGTAGACATGGAAAGCTCTATTAGATACAGATGGCAAAGCTGCCTCATGCAAGAATGCATGGAAAACTGTCTCCTGGTGTAGCAGCTTGCTTTGGTCTGTTTTTTCGAGGGGGTTTGTGATCTGCTTCCCCTTTCCCATGATGTTCTGAACCTGCTATGAGACCTGCACCTTGGCAGGTTGGAATTTCAATCCCTGCTTGGCTGCTCTCTGTTGTATCCTTCCTTTTCAGAGCTGTTTGCTTCACTGAAAGCTTTGCTCTGGCTGTGCTGGAGGAGTTTGCTGGGGATGTGTGATGGACCAGAGAGTTACAGCTCATCTGGGGCACTTCTGCCTTCACATGAGGGACTGAATGAATATTGCTGACGGCAGCCTGTGGCCCAGAGGTAGCGTTACTGTGTCAGTCTCAGATGGAGATGGTGAGGAAAAGGGCAAATACACACATTTGGGCCCTGGGGAGTGGAACTTGAACAAATGAGTTACTCCTCGGCTGAGTAATTGAATGCCAATGTCTCCCAGTTGGGAAATTAAATGCTTTAAAGTGAGGCAGTCTCAATTTTGTCTTAAACATAGACTGACTCTGCTCATGAAGGGTAACTTGCAGAAACTTGATTGCCTTCATTTAGGAAGGCTATAAGGAAAGTTAGTGGTGCCTAACCTTTCTGTTCTCTGAATGCAGTCCCGGGTGCCTCTCTGAAGGAGACTCTCTTCAGGACTACCTGCTTTTCATAGAATCACAGAAGGCTTTGGGTTGGAAGGGACTTTTAAAGGCCACTCTAGTCCAACCCCCTGCAATGAGCAAGGACATTTTCAACCAGATCAGGTTGCTCAGTGCCTCATCTAACCTGACCATGAATGCTTTCAGGGATGAGGCATCTACCACCTCTCTGGGCAACCTGTTCCAGTGCAGACTTGGACAGCCATTCCTTTGCAGTGGGCTGGAGCAGTGACCTGCCAGCCCTGGATCTGGGAGCATGGCAGTGCTTCTGGCTGGGGCATTGCTGCTGGGGGGAGCCTTTGCACTGGAGTGGATCAGGAAGTGCCCACAGGAGCAAGGCTGTGTGGTGGCCTTTGGGAGGGAGCAGAGTCAGAGATTGGGAGTATCACCTTCCTTAGCTCTGGCCAGGGCTGGAAGGATTTGGCTGTGTTTTGGATTTCACTGTGTTTTGGTTATATGGTTGTATATGTATGGAAAATCCCACATGTATGGGTTTTGTGAGAGGCAATGAGTCAGTCCCCTGAGCGAGGGACTGATAGCAGTGTGGAAGGTCCCTGTAATACATTAGGAATGGTCCATAAACGGTTTAGTTTATTTTTTACCGTTTCTACCATTATTGGCTAATTTCAGTGGGATCCAGTTTGTGAGCTGGCACGGTGGGAAGCCTGTGGAGGGGAACAGAGCTGCTCTCCAGCACTGAGGGATGTTCCCCTGGTGTTTAGTCTTGGCCACGTTGCAGGATGCAGCGAGGAGGGAGGATTCCCAGACAGGGAACTGAAGAAAGAAAACAACACTGCATAGAAACAGACTCGCATGTGCCTGGCACAGAGAAACACGTGTGCATGTCCTTGTGGGTGCTACAGAGAGAAAAAGCACATTTTTCTCATTTCTCTCTCCCTTCTCCCCTTCGAATTGAAGTGCCTGAGGGGCACAAGGCCAGTAACATGCAGACAGCTAGGGAGGTTTCTTTTGCATTGCTTCTCCAGCACTGCGGAAACAAGCTATGTTGCAGAGGCCACTATGACACCAGGCAGAAGAAAAAGAGGGAAAATACTAATAAATAAGCCAGAGGCTTGCAAGAGAACAGTCCCCATGTCTCAGCCTCACCCCTAGCTCTGCCATTCTATAATCTGTAGAGTGGAAATGTTTCTCTTGGCTGTTGGTTTAGGGCTGTGAAATCAAATCTGGTAGTTAAAATCCTGACAAACAGGGCAGGCAACCTGAAAGGCAGACGAAAGGCAAGCAGACCTTTCAAGTTGTTTGCAAAAAGAAAACACCAACAAACCCAAGGAGCAGGTGGTAACACAGGATCCATCTTGTTTGAGCCAGCTATCAACAGGAGGTAGTGAAGAACTGCCACTGTAGGTAATATTCAGTTTGTCTCCTTTCCTTCCCCTCTGAACATCTGATACTGTGCAGCATCCCTGCTTGCAAGGGGATTAGATGCTAGCACAGACCACTGCCACAGCTATCCATTTCCTACTGGTTTATTCAAATAATTCAGAAAAGTACATCCAGCAGCTGAGTCCAGACAAACTCTGCTGAAAAACACAGCTCTGCAGGAACCACTGCTCTGAGATCTACGAAAAGAGCAAAGCCCAAACTCTCAAGTGCACCAGTGTGAGAAAGAAAGGGCTGTGGGTCTGATTGCATATGTAGAAGGTAAGAAGGGCCTGGGGTCCCAAAGTAGCTGGAGGGGTGGCCCATCAGCCAATTTTTTAATTAATTTAAAAATATAAGGAACATAGGAATCACAGCATTTGACAGTGGCACCATCATACACCTGGTAAATCCAGGTTTACCTGCAGAATGTCTTTACCTCTTCCCTGATACCTCCTATAGTGTTTTTCCTCCTGAGACTAACACAGTAAAGCAAAAAAGCATTTTTTTTCTGTGACTTGGGTATATCTCTGCCAGCCAGTCCTGGGCCTGCAGGAGGACTGACCAACTCAAAGCTGCCATGGAGGGCTACTCAGTTATTTATCCAGAGTCACAAGCCATGGGATTTCAGTGCCTTACTCTCAAGGGTAACTGAACAGTTAGTAAAGCAAATCTTCCTGAAACACATGCTGCTTTGATACATTCAGATACACCCAGCAGCATGATCAAAATACACGGTTATAACAAGGGCTTCCTGCCACGGATATGCAAATATTGAGATCAATGCAAATCACAGACCTCCTCACACAAAGCAAACTGTGACTGCTGTTTACCTCTGGACACAGAGCACCCATGGCTTCAAGGCTTCCCTCTTCAATGGCTTTTGTCAAGTTGGCACAGAGCTGCTCTTCTGCTGAGCAATAATATCTGCACCTTGCTCCAGTGTTTGCCCCTTTCTTGCGGTCCTCCCAGGAGTCTTTGCTGCCATGTCTTGAGATAATTTTAGGTTTGTCCAGCTTCTTTAGGCCAGAACCAGACTGTCTAAAAAGCAAGCCTCAGTCCTTCAGCAGTTTTTGTTACTTTTTTCCCTGCCAGAGTCTCACTGCTCTTCTGGAAATAAACAATTCCTGGGGCTGCTTGTTCAAAACACACGTTTCGCAGCCTTATTACCATAGCGATTCTTTCCAGAGATTATCTCTCCATATGCGATTTGCTTCATGCTGTGAGCAGCTCCGAGACCGCACAAACGTTTCGCAGCTCCTTCTCCCTGAGAGGCAGCCCAGGAGGGTGGTCCTGGTTCTCTCCCCCCCCCCTCCCTCCCCAATGGAGACGATGCTGGAAGCGATGCTGGAGTTGACGGGCGGAAAAGATGTATAAACATGGAAGCAGCGTGCCTAATTAATGACCTGAAACAGCCGTAAAGGTCAGTTTGTTTGCGGGGGACGCGCTCGAGGGACACGTGCTGAATTGCAAACTTCGCCGCCGTGCCTCGGAAAGGGCATTGCTGCCCTCCCGGGATGGCAGCTGGCGGAGGGGGAGCCGTCAGAGGAGGGTCGATAGCCTCCAGCCTCATTCATTAGTGCCCACCCAGGCTATTCCCCCTTGTCTGGTGAGCCCGGTTCCTCATGGGGTCTGCTGAGAAACCAGGCTGCTTTCCAGGGAAAGGGCAGCCTCCTGCAGCTCTTTGGTGTGTGATGCTGCCAGAGAACAGGCTGTTTTCTGGGCTGTCTTGTCAGGCAGTTGTTGACAAAGTTTGAACTGCTGAGTCCTTGCAGCTCATATCAATGCCGTCAGCAGCACACATTCAAAAATTGAGCATCTGGGTGCAAATGCCACGGGATTGATATAAAAATGTTATTTACTAGCTGTTGTTTGACCCCCTGAAGCTTTTATCTAGTCTTCTAGGGGCTAAAGAATTAAATTTCTTTGCTAATCCCAGGACTCTGGGAGTTGAGGCTTTAAGAATATTCCAAATTATCATAAAGCAGGGTATAGACTTGTAAAGACGAGTGCCCTGTAGTACAAGAAGTGCCACAAGTTGTCGAGATATTCGGGGTCCTTGCCAGCCCTGGCAGTTTCTGACAACCTTTCATCTCAAGAACTGGGCAGAGCTGTGAGGCAATCTGCAGCGAAAATCAAGGGGAGTCTTGGCGTTACTGAGTCACTTTGCAGACAGCACTGAGCACTTCAGGTGTCAATAAAATCACAGAGATGTCACAAGCACAACAGTGGTGGCTGTGCAAGGAAAGTGTCTTTGATGAGGCAGGTTTTCTCTCTGAGATGAATATAATGCCATCCCAGCTGTTCTCCACTTGCAGAGAGCCCTCTTTCTAGCAGTGTTTCTGGAACAAAGCCTTTTCTTCAGGCTTTTGTCCTCATTTGTTCCCCTCGTGCTCTTTGTCCCAGCAAAGAACTGATCAAAGCTCTGTTTTTGCAATGTGGTGGCTTAGGAGCAATGTTGTTGGCTGGGTTTAGCTTCAGGCAGATTCAGGATGTCTAGCTACAAAGAGAGACAGAAAATCAAGGCAGCTGGTCATGTTTTGTCATTTAAATTGGCTCTCTGCCTGTAATGGGGGATGAAGAGAGCAGGGAGGCAAGGCAGGGTATTTCCAGAAAGGCACCAGCCCAAGTTTGGACCAAATTACCTCAGACAGTGCCTGGTGGCCTTGGTGCCAGAGGCAGTGTTACAGCTGAGGTCATACCGGTCACAGAAGGCGTTATCCATGCAGGTGGGGCATGGCCTACACCCTCCCCTCTCTGAGTCCTTCCACCCGAGCAGTGACTAAGGAGGCTTCTGCCAGGGGTGATGCAGATCCCACGTCTGAGGGAGAGCCAGACCCTTTGCCGGGCAAACAGCGCTGTGCTCCTGCGGAACAGAACAAGTACCCAGCAAGCAGCAGAAGACAGTTGTTCACAGAGTCCATCTCCTTGACCTGGTCTGGTGAGTCCCTTCATCCTTGCAGTGAAATCTGTGTTTATACATTGCATTTACTCTCATGTAGGGATCTTATTGTGTGGGCCTATCAGTTGTCTTGGGTTCAGTTTATAGGTTTTAAGTCACTCTCTGCAGATTGCCCTTTTCCCAGGCACACAAGTGTGGTGGGTCCTGTACTCCCATGCTCAGCCAGTGAGATTTCGCCTTGTGCTAGCTCCAGAGCGTGTGCTCTCTGGTACCCAGACCTTGCCTCTCTCATTCCTGCTCCCTCTCTTGGGCGTCAGCGCTCCTGGGCCTGGCTTATAACACGGTGTATGGCACAGGGACAAAGCTGACAGGGCTTCCTCCATCTCGCAGAGGAAATACGTTCAGTGGCCTGAGCGTTCGGCACAGTGATTAACTGAGAGCAGCTTGAATGTGGAGCACCAACTGAGCATTATTAGAGGCCCTGAGCAGGAGAATCGGGACTGGGGTCTGGGTGAGTGATCTGTACCTGCTGAGATCTGGCAGCATCGGGGCTGAGCAGGATACTCGGAGCATCACTACTGCGCCTTTGTTCAGATGCTGCTGTTGCAGCAATGCAGATGGATGATGTGAGCCCCGGTGCTGTCGGGGAGCAGTTGTGGAGGCTTTCCAGGTGTGGGACACCCTGCGGCACCAGGTGCCTTCCCAGGCCTGCTTCCCCTGGGGAGAGAAATGGGGCAGGCAACGCGGGGCCGTCCAAGAGCGAGCGTGCTGAACCTGTGCTGTGGCGTAGGGGTCGCCGGGGCTGCTGAGCCGGGCTGGGGGCGATGTGGCAGCGGGGAGTCGGCCCCATCCCCCTCTGCTTTTCCGCCTCATCCGGAATTCCCCGGTCGGAAGCGCGTCCCTGCCGTCGAGGCGAGATGCTGCGGTGGGGAAGAGCTCAGCCCGGGTCGGCGGGTGCAGTGAGACGCGACGGCCACCAGGTGCCACTGCCCCGCCGCGCTGCCCGCCCCGGCGGCATCGCCCGGCCCGCGGGGTCCCTCCGGCCGCGGGGTCCCTCCGGCCCAGCCAGGACGCGCCGCCCTCAGGGTCCCCTCGCCCGCGGCGCCGGCAGCTCGGCCCTGCCTTGCTGACCCGCAGAGCCGTGGGGGGAACGCTGCCCTCGGGGTTCCCAGCAAGCACGGCCGCACACCCGGAGCGGAGCCCGTCGGTAGCTCCACGCACACGCGGAACGTGGCGGCAGCTTTTTCCCCCTCGCAGCCCGGCAATGGGCACCTCCGGCTCCCCCGCGGTGGCTGCGCACGGTGATCGCCTCCACCCGCCCCCCGCACGCCCAGCCCCGCGGACAGTGGGACCCGCTCCGCCGGGCCGCTCCTTATCCGGCCGGAGCGGGGGCGAGACCGCGGGACGGGGGACTGCGGGGCGGAGGGTGCGTGTGTGCGCGCTGAGGTGCC
>VXBA01001255.1:2216763-2351823 GCA_013399895.1 Serilophus lunatus
TGCAGCCCCGGCCCCAGCCTCAGCCCCGCTCCGCCCCGCCGCGCTCGGAGGGTCCCGGTAGCAGCGCTCAGCATGCGCGGTGGGCGCCCGCAGCCCCCCAGCCCCCGGCGCGCCGCTCCGCCCCGGCCGGCGGCACAGTAGGACGCGGAGGAGCCGCGCTCGGTGCCGGGCGCGGCGCGGGTGGAGCCGGGGCGAAGGGCGGGGGTGTCCTCTCAGCCGGCGTTGATGTTTAATCTGGAGCGCCCGTTCACGGAGAGGGGCCACTTCTTCTCCTCCATGGAGTACCAGCGGCAGCTGGAGGAGGAGGAGGGCTACCCGCCTCCCGGCAGCAACGGGACCTTCAACGACAGCGGGGCCGGGCAGGGCTGGGGCACGCCGTACCCTCTGCACACTACCGTCACCCTCATCAGCCTGGCCGGGTTTCTCATGCTCTTCACCGTCTTCGGCAACGTCCTGGTCATTATCGCTGTCTTCACCAGCCGGGCGCTCAAAGCCCCCCAGAACCTCTTCCTAGTCTCCTTAGCCTCGGCTGACATCCTGGTGGCCACACTGGTCATCCCCTTCTCGCTGGCAAATGAGGTGATGGGGTACTGGTACTTCGGTAAAGTCTGGTGTGAGATCTACCTGGCCTTGGATGTGCTGTTCTGTACCTCCTCCATTGTGCACCTGTGTGCCATCAGCCTGGACCGTTACTGGTCCATCACCCAAGCCATTGAGTACAACCTCAAGCGTACCCCGCGCCGCATCAAGTGCATCATCTTCATTGTCTGGGTCATCTCAGCTGTCATCTCTTTCCCACCACTCATCTCCATCGAGAAGAAGAGCGGGCAGCAGGCTGACCAGGGGGTGGCAGGGTGCAAGATTAATGATGAGAAGTGGTACATCATCTCTTCTAGCATTGGCTCCTTCTTTGCCCCCTGCCTCATCATGATCCTGGTCTACATGCGCATCTACCAGATAGCCAAGAGGAGAACCAGGGTCCCACCAAATAAGCGGGCAGAGCGCCCTGAGAAGAAGCAGAATGGCTTGACAGAAAAGGAGGACCTGCCAGCCACAGCACAGCTCAACGGGGAGAAGGCAGCAGGAGGCAGTGGTGGGCAGGAAGGAGAGGTCAATGGCATAGACATGGAGGAAACCTCTTCCTCTGAGCACCAGGAGAACAACCAGTGTAAGAAGTCAGAGAGACCGCCGAGAGGAAAGACCAAGACTAAGCTGAGCCAAATTAAGCCTGGGGACAGTTTGCCCAGGAAGACAGAGGAGGAGAGGAACACCAAAGGGTCCCGGTGGAGGGGCAGGCAGAACCGGGAGAAGCGCTTCACCTTTGTGCTTGCAGTGGTGATCGGGGTGTTTGTCATCTGCTGGTTCCCCTTCTTCTTTACCTACACACTGACGGCTGTCTGTGAGAGCTGCTCTGTGCCCGACACTCTCTTCAAGTTCTTCTTCTGGTTTGGTTACTGCAATAGTTCCTTAAACCCCGTCATCTATACCATTTTCAACCATGACTTCAGACGAGCCTTCAAAAGGATCCTGTGCAGAATAGAGAGGAAAAGGATTGTTTGAAGGACTCTTTGCTGTGGTCAGGACTAATCAAGACTTTGTAGGAGAGTAAAGCATGTCTCTCTTGGGCAGTGCTTGCATGGGATGGTTTCCTTCAGCTTGTGAGCAGGAAGCCTTTAAAACCTGAAATGAGCCTATGGAAGCACCGGGATGCAGCAGTGAGGAGCAGCAGGCAAGTGGAGGTCCGTGGCATTCAGCTTTCTGGGGGAGGATGGCCTTTGACTTGCTTCATTTATTTTGTTAGTTTTTTTCTTTTGCCAGAATCTCTCAGTGGATATTCTCTGACTGCTCTGTTTGACTCTAAAGACAAACAGCATGCAGCTCCACGAGATGAACAGCAAAGAGGGAGTGTGCCACACCAGAGGTGTCGGCTTTTTTATTTGACTGTATCTTTTTTGTCCCTGTTGTATATGTAATGAATTTTGACGCCCTTGTAAAATACAATAATGTATCCTTGAATTTGAATGTCTTCATTTTTGTAAGGCAAGCAGCTTTGAAACTGTGAATGCTTTAGTTTTTTTGCCACCTTAAAAGTCTCTCTCTTCCTACCCCTCAAAAAACACCACACTCAAAACCACTGAAAAACTAGAGCCATCCCCCTACCTGACCGTTTGATAATATTGCAGAAATTTTCAGTGTCCTGTCGTTTTTTTATTTTAGCTATAAAGCTTAGGATTACAGACCTCACCAGGCTGGCTATTTTTGTTGTTCTTTTTTAATATCATACCTGTTTGTGTTTAATTGCTGTGCTGCCTGTGATACAATACAGCTGAGATGGTAACTGCTGTCTCGTTACTCATTAAAGCAGACCCTGATGGAGCGGTGCCTTTGCTGTGCAGACAGTCTTGGTTGCCGGGACATCTCTATCTCCCCTGCAACGTGAGGCTTGGGACCCAGCCAAGCTCCCCACGAGTTAATCTTGTTTGATATTATACCAGTCTGCAGCACCAAAATGTGTTCAATACTCACTTGCTTCCTCCACCTCAACTGTAAATATATAACATTTCAAAGCAAATAACAGGGCTCTGCATATCACATTATCTCGTCTGTGCTGATTTGTGATGGTTTAACTCCTGTGGGATTTCCTGCAGAGAGGAGGGAGTTTGTGCACAGTGACTGTTCTATCCTTCTCAATTAAGGGTGAAGAGTTCAGTTTTTAACCTGCCAGTCTCATCTTTCCTAGGAAATATGAAAGCAACCCTCTTTCAGTCCTACACAGGGCAAAACTCTGAAATGGGAAACTTAACTGACAGTTTCTCCAGCATTTTATAGTGTAATTAAGCTTTTTTTTTTTTTTTTTAAAGAAACATGTAAATATTGTGAGATTGGAGCAGGAGAGAGTTAATACTGCTTTTACACTCTTTCCTGAAATGGCTTTCAGCTCTTTCTGCTAAAAAAAAAAAGCAAAACCAACAAAAAAAACCAAAGCAAAAATGAACAAGAACAAATCTAACATCCTTGTGCCATGAATACATTTCTGGAAAACACTTATAGGGAAAACTTTTTATTTATCACAATAAATCAGTCTGCAAGTCTTTTAATGTTATGAATGTCAAATACTGACAAGTCATAGATATTGTTTGGAGACAGCAAAGTTTGTATAAATTTCGTGTATAAGGTGAATTTGCCTTCTCTGGAGTTGTACGCAGGAAGAGACTTTAAAAATACCTTTTTACTTTCGGGAAGTGTTTTGTTGATTTTGCTCTCTCTTTTGACTTTGTAATTAACTCCAAGGGTCCCCAGATGCATCTTGGGACCTGGAGAGCAATGTTTACATTCACTTGCATTTTCAGAACTGAATCCTCAAGAGGTGAGGAAAGCAAATAAACTGTGCTTTAATGTAAAAAAACCCCACAAAACCCAACCACAAGCAGAAGTTGCTATAATGGATGATTATTTTTATTAAATAAAAGAACGTTTACAGATCATGTGTGAAACCCTTCTGAACAATCTGTTAGCTATTTTATTTTATTGTATTTTATTTTCTGAATTGCTCACGGATCTTCCAGCAGCCTTGGTCTTGACATTTTTTAAAGAACACACTGGGAAAAGCACTTGTGTTTTCTAAAAGATGTTGTTAGCCCAGGTGGAGAACAATGGCTCCGTTCATTGTGTGGTGGCATAATAACAAATGAGTCCTTGATATTTCTGTGGTATTTCCACTCCCCCTTTGTGCCACAGTAAGAGCATTCACATGTTTCTTAAAGAAAAGACCTTAGGATTTGAGAGTGTGATTTGTTTCCTGGAAATGCAGCCTGGCAGTGCTGCTGGAGATGCCTGCCTGGCGCAGCATTTACAACTCCTGAGTTGGGAAGGTTGTTAATAATTAGATGGCAGATGGGATTAGAAACGACTAGGCTGCAAGGCTACAATTCTTGATGTATGCAGGAGTGTCTGTCTGAGTGGGGCTTTGTTTCCAGCCCCCAAGAGCCAGCTGGCCAGGCTTGCTTGCCCTTAGACCAGAGCTGCCAGCACCTTCCCTGCAGGAGGTGATTGGGAATTGTTCTCCCACTGAACGTGGAACTGCTTCTCTGAGGGTACTTTTCTCCCTGAGGATGCCAGGGTCTGCTCACCGTCAGCTTCAGCTGGGTTCTTTCTTTGCTGAAAGTGCCAGGTAACTCCAAAGATGGAGGACACTGGAGATGTTGATCCTGCAGATGCTTTAGTGTGTGCTTTGTTTTGCCCTGGAACACATGTAACTGACTTCAGGAGCTCTGGTTCCTGGTCTTCCCACCGTTAGGATGCCTAGGGTCACACTACTTCTTTGGTGTGCTTCTTACTTGATGAGAAAATAAGTGACCAGAGCCCCATGCTGGAGTTGCTCATCTCACAGCCCCACTCTGCCAATGCCACAGGGGTTGCAGTTGGAGGGGCACAGCAAGCTGGGAGGGAGGCCAGGGCTGGCAACAGCAGCATCACTGCTGGGAGTAGGGCACCTGATGGTGGCCCAGAGATGAACATCTTGCTCATCTCTTGGTGGCCTTTACACGCCAGGAGAGCTCGATTTGGGTAGAGTGTCCTTCCACTCTGCTCTTGGAGGGTTTTACAAAGCAGACCCTGTGGGAGGCACCTGTGACAGGAGATGGTCCAGCAGCCATTTATTACACTTGCCTCATCCCTCTGGCTGTCTGATGTCTTTGCAGCCAAATCTCTAGTATGGACAGTAGAGTATTTTGGTGGGTTTGTGGCTGGGAGATTGAGGCTTTGTGTGGACTTTCAGTTGGTGAAGTTTTGTGCAACTGAAATGTCTGATTGCTCCTGATTTTCCGTCAAAATTAAGATTGAAGTGCAAAACTCTGAGATAATGCCTCCAGAGCTGTGTCACAGCCTTGTGCCCTCATGGTTCAGCCCAGTCAAATAAAATACAGGGCTGTTTTTTGCAAGGGTAGTGGCTCTCTGCTTCTGATAGGGCAGAGCTGTCTACCGTCCTGGTGGTTAATGTCTGAACTTTCAACCTCCTGCTGCCTTTGCTGTCTTTTGACTAAGGCTTCTATTTCATTTCCCCTGAGTTTTTGGTCATTTTCAGCTGTGTCCTGGACCCTCCACACCTGCTGGGGTTGGATATGTCCCAGTCACAGTGGCTCTCAGACACCGTGATCTGCGTGGCGGAGGAGCTGGGGTGAAACCACTGTCGCTTTCCCTTCGGTAGGTGAGGTCCAGTCCTGCTGCTGCTCAGCCAGAGGTCATGTTGTGGGCTTCTCTAGGATGGTCCCTCCGGCTCTGCCATATCCATGTCCAGCTCTGCTCTGTCTTGCTGTGGGGGTGAGCCCTAGCACCCTTGCCAGATCCAAATGCCCAGTTCTTCCCCTGTCCCCTCCCGACTCCCTCCCTCACAGGAGAAAGTTGCCTCATTGCTCCCAGCTCATTCAAAATGAGACAGCTTGCAAATAAGACATGAAGGGAGGTAGTGAACTTTGATTGTTTTTATAGCTTTTTATTTTGGGGCTAAAAGGTTAATGGTATGAGGGTGGGGAGGGGCATTTGCCCCCTGCTGGGTGAAGACATCCGGGCTGGCACAGCAAACAATGGGCAGAGATTTCTCAAACATTTTTCTGCATGGGGTGATCCTGCATGGGGTGACCCTGACCCCTCTTTTGTTGGGCCTGTCGAGGGGACTGCAAAGGTGCCAGGCAAAGGATGTGCAGGAGGGATGCAGGATGGGTTGGTATGGTTGGGCAAGTGTCCTAAAATGTCTTCGGGGGTGAGCTGCATGAACAGTAGGGTTGCCCTTGCACAGACGCATGACTGACTGCTTAGGGCTTGTCCCTGATGCCCTCAACCTACTGATCCGTGCATTTGTTTCTGTGAGTTTTTGATCCCTGTTCTCTGGGGAACGAGAAGCTGGTTACATAGAGGAGCCTCTCCAAAACATTCTAGGAAGAGAGGGACTTGGCCTGAATCGTTCTGCTCACACAAAATGACTTTCCCAGACATGGAGGAGCCTCTGTGGGTTTCAGTCCATGTCTGTCAGCCTTCCCATGCTGTAAGTATCCTCAGTCCCACCCTGCATCCTCTTGCCCAGGGTGTGGTTCCCTCTGGGTTGGATGGCTGGCCTTGCTAACCTTGTAGATTTTGTCAGTTGAAGCTCTTTATCTTACTTCTTAACATTCCCTGTTCTTTCACCACTGGAAAAGTTCAAAGTCTATTGAGATTGCTCCTTTATTACAGCCTGTGCCCTGGCAGACAGCTCCACATGATGCTCTGCTCGGAGCTCTCACCACCTCTGTCATGGACCTCTGTTTGCAGCTGGTTTATAGGAATGTCTCTGTGACTTGTGAAATGCTTGTAGTTGTGATTGCTGTGCCTTGTACCGAGCTGTAGAAATGAAGAGAGAACAGGGTTAATGTCAGCCCGCTCCCTGCACTAGCTACTACTATTTAGCTCACAAATGCTCCAAGACCAGATCCCAACTTCTCTGTGAACAGAAAGGGTTTAATTCTGAGCTCTTGGAAAATCCAGGTGAAAGTCCATCTGGGGGTTATGCCCCAGTAATGCTGCAAAGGCCACAGCACACTCCCAAATGTCCTCAAGGCTGAGCAGATGGGGTAGTGAACAGGGCTGTGGGAAAAACCAAAAAATGTGTCTTCTTTGGGTCACACTGTGTCCCTGGAGGGAGGTTTGACACAAGCAGGGGAGGAGGAGACCTGCTGTTGTGGGGCAGGGGATGTTGGGAAGTGTTGAATGGAGATGCTGATACTTGAGCTGGTCATTCAACATCCTTCCTTCTTGGGGGACTTTCTTGGCTATATGAGTTGTTCCCCTAGGAGAACTCATTTCCCAAGAAAGACCACCGGTGTTTGAGGACAACATTTCACAGCCAGGTGTATAGGGATGTGAGATGGGTCTCAGCGCCCAAGTCCGTCAGAGACGCATAAGGATAAACCATAGACATACGCTTTCTTGAGCACAGATGTCATCAGCCGAGGTGCAAACTTGCTGGCTTAAACTGTCTTAAAACTGCTTAAGCTGGCTCTAGTTTAGTCTGTTAGTGTGATTGTCAGCTCCATATCGGCTAAGTTAGGAAAGAACATCCATGCTGGCTTGGATCTAAGGTCCTGCTCTCCTTCTTTGGCTCTCTTCTGTGGCCTGTATCAAATTTTAGGGAATAGTGAAGAGCAAGAACCCTTCCCAGGAGGTTCAGGGGTCATTAGGCACTCTGGGATTTCCCGGGTCCAGCAGTACTTTTTGCACTAATGGAGAAATTCCACTGACATGTGTTTCCTGTCAGGATGCTCTGCACAGGAGGTCTGGATGGCTTTCAAAAACGTGTTTGAGTCAAAAGCCAGCAATTGGGTCTGTATGAGAGTAACGGGGTGAGTAGGTTTTGTCAGGGGGTGAAATGAGCTAATCTGAGCATCCTTCCTTTCCTGCATGCCGTGCCTTCAGCTTTTGACCCATATTGGTTTTGGGCACAGCAGGGCATTGCATTTGCAGGACCGGCCTTGAGGTCCTCCAGAGCAGTGTGACCTGCTGCAGGGTTCACTCCCAGACATGAGAAACATTTGTTTTAAATCAGGCTCTACATGGAGGAATTGATTGCTCCTTTGCTGATTGAAACAGTCGTGTTTTGCTGGACCATGGCTTTGTGGCCTTTTCCCTGTTTGTTTTTCAATTGCTTTCCACAGGAAAAAAAAAAAAAAAAAAGAGCTTCTCACCACTGGACATCTCTGATAAAATAATTCCTGCTGAAGGCTGCTTTGTGTTCATCTGTGTGTGTAGAGTTGCTGCAAAGCGTTCATCTGAAGATTGAAAACCTTAAGGTGTTACTGAAAGATTCCCTGAGTAAAAAAATAAAATAAATGTATAGATAGATATTTAAGGCACTGCATCCAACCTTTTGCTTTTCTGAATTGACTGAAATTTTTAAGGGCTGAAATGCTGAATTTTGGACTTTTATTACAAGGATAACTTCTACCACTAGGAAAATCTGGAAGAACTATTCCTCTTGCAGATCAAACCCTCCAGAGCTGAGCGCTGAGTGTGGCAGGCTTGGCAGCTTGGCCCCCTTTCCCAGCAATTATTCCTACAGTAATGATCCCTGGGTAATCAATCTAGTGGTAAGTCCTCTTTGTGTGAAGCTGAGTTTGTTCTTGTTATCGTGATGCAGATATTTGACCTGAAATGGCTCCTTGAATAAGGTTTGCCAGAAGGAGCTTCCTGTTAATTTAGGCATGGCTGTGCCTAGTTCTGTGCAGCCTTTGCACAGCACAGACACAGGTTTCCACATTCGTTGTTTCTGCTGTGCTGTTACCCAGACGGAACTTCTACAGGGGACTCCAAATGCATCACTAGAGTGGTCACTTTTTCCCAGGGGTGCCCAAAATACAGAACAGCAACATGACTCCAGTCAACCAAATGGCCAATGTGAAAAGAGAGTGTAGTCCCCCCATTTCTCTTGGTTATGGGTTTGACCTGTAACCTAAAGACAACCCGAAGATTTAAACTTCAGAGATGTTAGTTAAAAGTAGTGCTAAATTTATTTTTTCCAAAATATCTTGTGACTTTAACCAGCCTGAAAATTTCGTGGGGCCAGAGGAGTTGAAATGGCCAGTTTAAATGGAATCACCTGACTTACTTACTTTGAAAGATTTACTGTTGCAGGGTCTTTGGCATTGCTGTTTCAGGATAATGAAGATGCATCCGATACATTTTGAGCAGCAGTAAAATAACTCTCATCAACCAGTCAGCGAGATGGCTTTGGAATGGTGCAGCAGGAAAGAAAGGAGAAACTAAATGCTGCTCTGCTGAGTTGGGCTGGCGCTGAGGAGAGCAAGGTAAGCAGTGTTGGTTGCAGGGCAATCTTTCATCGCTGTTGGCTCTAATTAGAGCTAATTAAGAGGATAATTAGAGAATCTGTTCTGGCTAGCATGACCAGTTTGAATTGGGTTTGGTCCAAATAGGGTTTACTTCAGTAAAATAAGATGATTGTAGCAACAGATGCAATGGTGGCCACCACCTCTGAAGCCTAGCATTAACTGGTTTAAATCCTTTGTATTGGAAATGATCTGCTCTTATTGTAGCTGTTTCTCATTGTTCCCAAAAATGGCTGTTCCTGGCCATTGTCCTGAGAGGTGTGTGAGACATGCAGCTGTGTCAGGAGGGTGGTCAAAGCACTAGGAAACCATTCACACCAGCCATCCATGAGGGGCCTGGGTTTTATTTGCCCTGAGCCCAATAGCTTTTTCATCACCTTCTCTACATGGATTCCTATTCCTGACAATGTAACGTTGTCTGTGAGTGGGGCTGCAAATGAAGTCCATGGAAAATGAGAAATGGTGAAGCAGGGTGTGGAAATGGTTGGTGTAAACCAGATGATGTTACTGTGTACGCCCAGCTGCAGAGATTCAGCCTGAAATGTTACACGAGGCAAACAATCCACCACAGCAATTCCAGGAACTGCCAGTATAAAGATAGGACCCACCCTTCTTATTAATTACCATCTCACTTGGGATTGCATAGATTGACATGGTCAAGTTATCAGATGTTGGGAGGAAGAGGTGAATTTTTAGTTGTTGTTTATTCAGAGGAAGATTTAATTAATATTAAATAGATTAAATATTTGATGAAATAGACTGAAATTAAATATTTAGCTCCCTCTTCCCCTTAGATAGCAACCCCAGTGGATGTTTATGTGGGCAGTAAAGCTAGAGCATCTTCTGAATGTCAGAGAGCTCAAAGATCAGAGTTACATGGAAGCATCATCTGTGAACAGGAATTAAATTTCTCTTGGATCCTTGTCTTTGTCAGCCTGTGTGTGAATGTGGTCCTCCTTCCTTTGGGCTTATTCAGGCACCACCTGATGGGAGTTCAGATACCACTTCAATGTGGGTTGTTACCCCTGCTCTCCTGCCACATTTATCTTCTATGGGGAAAGAGGCTTCATGGGGAAAGGTTTTCTCCTATGTTTCTCATTTCTCAGGGCAGTGGGCAGCTGAACACAAACTGGGCAGCAAACAGCATTACTTCATACAAAATAATTACAACCTGCCTCCTGAAGAAGAAAACACGTAAAAAAATGGCATCTTACCTGAAAGAAGGCAGCTTATTTCCCACCAGTTGTGCTGACTGGTGTTCCTGTGTACACCACTCCCCCCCCACCCCCAGCTGGAGGGGGACCACTGTTCCCAAGCTGTGCTGGCAGGTGAATCTGGTTTGCTGAGAGCCTGCCAGTGTCATAGAACCATTTAAATTGGGAAAGGTCTTTAAGATCATGCAGTCTAACCATTAATCCAGCACTGCCAAGTCCACCGCTAAACCATGTTTGTTGTCTCAAGGGCACTTTTGCCAGATCTCTTCCTTCTTTTGTCACACTTTTCTTGTGTTTGACCATGCTTGGTGCCACAAGTTGTGTGAACTCCTAGGAAGACTTTGAATGGCTAGGGTTAGTTCCTCAGCAGGAATAAATTAATAAAGCCCTGCTAAAGTCTGTCATCTTGAAGCCCAGCACCTATGTTGGACCACACTTTGCAGCAGGTGGGTTAGCAAAGATTTAGGACTGGTCTTCTGTGGCAAGAAGATGGTTTAGGTTATTTCCCAAACTCCTTCTCAGCTTGAGTTTTGTAATCCTCCATGTGTGTAGAGGGAATTTTCATGACATAAACATCTTTTAGGTGTTCATGTCTCAAAAGCAGATCGTCAAAACTCAGTCACAGTGCTGCCTGAGCCCCAAGGGCATAACCTCTGATCTCCTGGCACCTCTGCTTCTGGCTGGGCACAGGCCACTGTCCTGGCTTCCATGCTTGGGCTTTCTGTCACCTCCCCTGTCAGTGGGACAAGATTTCAGAGCACTGCATCTGGGAAACCTGATGCACAGTACCACAGTACCTCCTGGCAGTGTGGTACTGTGAGCAACCCTAGTAACCTATCCAGGGGGCTAGTGATGGGAGATGATGGACACTGAAAGGGACTGGGCTGGGGATGCATTCCTTTCAGTTTCCAATTTATAGTGCTGTGTTAGCACTGGCAGTATTTTAGCCAGTGTTTGCTTAGTTGTAAGGAGAGTAAGCTTGTTTTAAAAGTATGTAAGATATCCTAGCAGGAGTTTTCTAAATAAAGGTATTGTCATAACTCAGCAATATGACCTGTACACTTAGACAAGACCTCCCATTAAGAGTGAGGGTAAATCTAATCCTCTCATTGGCCAGCAGACTACTTTGGTCTACTGGCATCTAGAATATTTCAGAAGCAGTAGCAGAGTTTTGCCTTGTCCCTCTCACTGCCCCCAGCATCACTGCATGGGGATGGAGCCAGTGCAATCCATTCAGAGCGGTTAAGTGACTTGCTAGATGTCAAGTGAAAAAAGCTGTGGTAGATTAATAAAAGATGGGTTTAAATAATGCAACATGGGCCACTTGATCAAGCTTAACAGGACCAGAAAGCTGATCTCATTTAGCTTGGTATAAGGCTGTGCCTGGCCAGCTTTTTGGTAAAGGGTAAGGAGGACCTCTGGAGAGGTCTCATGCTGTAAGTTTGCTCCTCCCATTGCTAATCTTACTGTGGTTCTCAGGGACTGGTTGGGGATGGAGGATATTCTGCCTGCCCATTGCTGGGGAAATTGTTTTCTGTCTCCTCTGGTATCTTCAGGGCCCCTTTTCGTTTCCTGCACTTGCCTCTGGTTCCTGCCAGGAGGAACACAGCCCCCCATGTGGGGGAAGGGTATCGCTGGTCTGAGTGGGCTTGTAAGGCCATGCTGTCCATGAATGCCCAGGAAAGGCAGATCTGCACCTTGCAGGTGGTAGGCAGGGGAGCCTGGACTCAAGGATCACAGAGGCCCATGATGATGGTCCTTGCTTGAGGTATGTGCATCCCTACTGCTCACGGCATCACCTGAGGGGTATCTGCAGATGCCTGGGGAAGGAGCCAAACTGTGAGGGTCCCTGCCTTACTCTGTTCTCCTGTTCCTGTGGCTGTGGATGACCTGCAGCACAGCACCAGTCCGTGTGCAGACACTAGCACCCCATGCTTGCCTTGCCTCAGGGTGCTGCTGCAGTACCTCATTAGATGCTAGGAATCTGCTGAGAAAACCCAAAGAAACCTGTCTTTGTTTGTATGGCTTGCCTCTGTCCTGCTGGATTGCCTTGAGTTCGCTCTGCAAGCAGCAGAGCCCCCACACCCATCAGAGACGTCTCTTCTCTTGTCCTGCCACGCTTTCTCAGAACCAAGCGGAGAAAACCATTTCCAGGACAGATTTCTGAGGGCCCCCACAGGAGCACAGCCAGGCAGGCAGGTCAGCACCCAGCAAAGCCAGCACTTGTTGGCGGCTCTCCTCTCTGTTTGACGGATTGCACCAGGCTCTGCGAGAGACTGGTAAGGGCAGGCTTCCTGTGGTGGTGGCCCGGTCTTGGAAGCTGCCTTCTTGGTGCATGGATGTCAGTGTCACCATCGAAATGCTGAATAGACCTGCTGTCACCCCTGCATGGCCCTAGATTGGGGTTTCCTCTGCTGGGGAAGAGAATTAGGTGATGGCTGTGCTGATTGTATTTTTGCCTTGTGACACAGAGAAAGGCATGTGCTATAAGAGCCCCAAAAGTCTGATTAATGTGTTTCTAGAGTTGGGCTGTTTAATGTGAACGGCTTTAGAGATATGACTAAAGTAGGAAAAGAAACTTGGAAAGGACCCCATTTGGGATAAAAGTAAAGAAGGCTATTTTTTGCAAATAGCAGTGTAGCTTCTTCTAAAAATAATATCTTGGATGTCTGTTCCAAAATGAGAACCAAATGTGATTCTGAACGGTCTAATGCAGCTTGTCATTTCAGAGGAGGAGGGATGGAAACCTCTCATTGGAGGCAGGAGATGTGCTTGTAGGCTCTGAGACATGACAGAAAAAAAGCTGTGCAGAATCCAAAGCTACCAGCTCTTGGAAGGAAACATGGATGCAAGCGAGCAGCATTTGCCCACAGGCTGCTGAATTGCAGGTTCACACTTTGCTATGTTAGCAGCCATCTTCAGTCATAGTTCTGGAAAGATTTTTGAGAGTATGTAAGAGTTTCTAAGAGTCAGGAGAATGGCATGTGGATGGCCATGGTTTCCCATAAGCAATGGCATTCACATACTTAAGAAAAGGACTCGCACACTGTTAACTTCTGGTTGTTTTTCTTTTCTTTCTTAAGCAAAAACAGGAACAAAATCAAAGGATGGGGGAAAAGAGGGAATAGCCCTTGCAAGAGAGGCCATACCAGAGCTGTCTTGCTGTTCAACTGTTTTGGGCCATTTTCTGCTGTCCTTATCTCTCCAGTGCCCTGTTCCTGAGCATCTTGCAGAAGCAGTGATGTAAGTTTCTCTTCTTTTCACACGTCTTTGCCTCAGCCTCTCAAGCAGTTCTTTTCATCAGCCAACAGCTGGGAACACTGTGTTCAAAGTGAGTTCAGGTTGCAAATTTCGATGCTGGTGCCAAAGCCCTGCAAATGATTGAAAAACCTTCAGGGTACCCTTCAGTACTAACTCAGACAGCATACAAGCAGTTTTGAAGTGTTTTCGTAGACTTCTCACTAATCTAATATTATGCTCCAGTCCAACTTTGCCCTTTCCAAGCAGTGATCCAGCAGTCCTCTGGCCCTCCTGCTAAAAGGTTATAAGAGAACTTTTTTTTTCCTTTAGAGCTGATGAATGTGGGTGTATTTTATTGGAAAAATATTGATGACAGCACTCCACTTTGGGCAGTGGTACAGTGACATGCACCCTATAGAATGCACAGTTCTCTATCCCTGACCAATGGCTTCACCTTCTCTTTGCAATGTGTGCTAGGGAAAGGCTGCCTGTTTACTTTATGACCAGTGTCTGTGAAGAACACAGTGATGAGAAGGCACTGAGGCCACCAGCCTGAGGAGTGTTTATATTGGGTAGCACTGCAGCCTTTCCTAAGTATGAAACAGAGTATCTCTGGAGGGAAAATTTTCTCTTGGTTCTCCATGATGAGATTTAATTCACCTGATTCTGTCTGTATGAAAATGTAGATGTTGTCATGATGGGGCTGAGAGGTCAAGATCACATCAGGAGTCAGCAACTGGTTATCTAATGGAGAAGGTCAGTTGATGTCAGCTGCATTTCCCCAGGGGATTTGTAGTGGCCTCAACTGCTCTAACATTTGTTAGCTTGTTACACAAATCCTTTGGTACAATGTCTAAGACCAAGAGAGCCATAAGGTAGCGCAGGGAGGGCCAGGCAGGCAGTCAAGTCTACCAAGTCCCTTGAGCTGTGAGTGGTGAGCAAGCTCTTCCCCTTGCAAGCTCAGAACACTCTCTTTGCCCTTGCCTAGTAGGCTTGTGTGTAAGATGACTTGCCCAGGAGCACATTAACCTTCATGGGACTTGAATAGACCCTCTAAGTGGGGACATCACATGTCCTGCAAACTAGCAGGCTTCAAGAGAAGTCCTCATTACTAAAAAAAGGAGCTCCTTCAGCCCAAACTATGCCTGATCGCTATTATAGGGAGAAAGCTACAATATTTTTTGGGCAGTTTTTAAACTGATGGAATGGCTGATTGACAAACTGGGAGCTTTTCAAAACCCAATTGGGATGCCCCCTGACAAAAGTAAAACAGCACCAGAAGGTGTTTTCCTTGTGACATGTTTTAGTTCTGTCACTGTGTGCAATTTGTGTGATCACTTTGTTTTGCCCAAATGCATTGCTCTAGGCACAATGGGGAGAAAATCCATCTTTCAGTAATTATTCCTCAAGCCACCTGCTGTCACAGCAGACTGCTGTATGTCTCTCTGTTCTCAGAGAGCAGGACCATTGCAAGTTTGAAATTTCAGGCTATGTTGCATGTCTACTGCTGGCCTGATCCACCTCACAGAGCAAAATTTTCAGCATGTTTTGGATGCAGTGTTTGTGGCATTAAATAGCTAATATAGAATGCGAACCTCATGTGCAAAGACTTAGAAGATTTGGATTTCCAGGCCAGAGGAAAATTAATATCCTTCAGCAAAAGCTGGTCTGCAAGGCCTTGCTTTTGCTTCTCTGGGAAACTGCAGCAGGAGGGGAGACTTTTGCAGTTTCCTAGGAAGAACTCAGGCATTGTGCAATAAGTGCTCTGACATGCACTGACACCTTAACCCTTTTGCCATGGTATGTGAAATCTGACTGTATTTCTGCATCCATTGCATCAAGACCCTTTGGAGGCTTTATATTTGAACTGTGAGTTTCCCCTATTCTGAGTCCTCATTGTCTAGCCTTGCCTTGCAAAGACAGGGACTAGAAGCCTTCTCCTGAGCTTCTCAGTGACAGTATGAAGCAGCTGGCTTTGTAGGCAAACGTTTGCCCATCTTTATGTCTGTCACAGCTTATTAATGTGTGGCATGACCGTAATGCATCTGGAAAGAGCTCAGCACTAACTGCTCGCTTCCTGGCCTTGTCATCCATTTTTTTTGCCAGGTCCTGTCCACTTCAGATCTGCTTTCTTTTGGATTTTTTTTTTTAAGTGACAGTGCCCTCAAGGATTTTGGCAAAAGAAAAGCAAAATGAAAAAATCTTCCAGGCAGAAGCTATTCTTCTGACACAGCAGCAGCTGCTGTGGAGGAGAGCCAACAGCAGGAATCCTCTTTGGAGGAGTTTGCAGGCAGACAATCAGAGCTTATGCTTCTCTCCTTGCTTGGTAGCACAAGCTGCCTCCTGCAGAGAGAGGTGATGGCCAAATCAAGCCTGAAATGTGGTATTCACAGCTCTAATTAGACATATGCAGTTTCACTTTGCCTCCAGAATCCAGGCCAAGCAGGTGACAGTCTTCCAATTCTTGCCAAAAGGTGGTCTAGGAAACTCCTCGGTGCAGTGATCCACCAGTCCAGGACTTAATAGATTCAGCTTGTTTTAGATGTCTGCCTGAAGATGAGTTGGGTGACCTTGAGCACTCACTTTCTCTTGGCTGATGGCAAAGAGAACCTCCTGGCCAGCTCTAGGAAAATGCTTGGCTGCAGAGCTGCAGTGCTGGGAGAGAGAAATCTGGTCAAGGAGGGAATACCATGCTTTCCTCCTCCCATTTGTCCTGGTGGGCTCTGTCCAACTCTACTGCAATGGGCTGACCGTTTGCAGCTCTTCATAATTTATTAAATCTTTATTGAATATTTTAATAAACACAGCCACAGCAGAAAAAGAGAAAAGCTTGGTAAGCATGTCTCATGCATCTAAGGTTAGGATATGTAAGTTTGGAGTAGGGTTCTGGACAGGGACTGGAATAAGACTGCAGAAGATGACAGCAATTGATCATGCACTTGTCTGGATTCCATGAGCTGAGAAAGGTCATAGATGCACATACATGATGTCCTTAAGGTTTTGCTGCTCTCATAAGCCAAAAGCTGTGTCTTAGTTTTAAGGAAAGGTCTTTTTCCTTCATCTTCCCATCTTCTTCCCTTCCCCATTTCACACTGTTAATCACACTGGCAGGATGCCCTCGAGGCTGAGTCTGTTCTGAGAGCAGGGTGAGAGGAGGATGCTGAGAGGGAACAGCAGGCTCTACATTTTTCTTCTCTAGAACGATTTAGCCATGATTAATGCACATAGAAAATAATCAGTGCATTCAGCCTAATTCTGCAGAATTATTAAAGGGATGATAGCAAGGGGAGAGGAGATAGTTTGCCGCTTTTATTAAATTTTCAGGAAGGTGGGCAGGTGTTGTGTGAACATAGTCAGGTGACATCAGCATCTCATTAAGGCAGGGAGCAAAATTTGTCACTTTTTTCCTTTTTTTTTTTTTCTCTGAAAAGACATTGCTAGCCTGCAGCTTTGGAGATCTCCTGTTATTTCCCCAAACCAGGTCAAAAGAAGCTCATTCATCATTAAAAAACCAGTCTGTATTAAAGGGAAGAGATTTTAAATGGGGAATCTTTGAAAAATGGCATTGTTATGCCCTACTCTGAATTGGTGAACACCTCTCAGCCTTTCTCACTCCTTTTTTCCATGTGCTGTCCAGCCCCTACTGCCAATGGGGTTGGGTTCCTGGGTGGTGGAAAACACACGAGGCAGAGAGCTGGGAGCTGAGCACATCACCACAATGTGGTGCCCCTCTTCCTTGCACATATCCTTAAAGGTGTTTTTTTAAAGTTAGGTCAGATATAGCTACTTATAGTTTACTTACTGTGATGATCTCCACTGATCCCATTACAAAGGAAAATGTCTGGTTTTGTAAGTTGGAGTTTCATGAAACTTTCTTCCCATCATGCATTAAAACTAAATAAGGCATTGGTTTACTGACGAGATTGTAATATTTCTCCAGATTTCATATTGCACTAAATAAAGCACAAAAAAGGACTGATATTAAAAACACTAGAAAAGCCTATTTTATGATTTTAATTGCATTCCTTTCTGGCACATGCGTGTCAGCTACTTCTTTTAATTGTGAGGGTTTTTTTAAATGACTTTGAGTTTACATTTTACATCTTTTTTATTTATTTAATTCCCATTTACCAACACAAATTTAACACTTATTGTCCCTGCTGAGCTTACTGTTACTGATTTTTTCCTTAATTTTCCAATTTTCCAAACTTTGATGAGAGTTTTTTTCCCAGTAAGTTTCTACAGGTGTGCACACCTGATGAGAAAGATTATTGCCCATAAGTGCTTAATTTTAGAGTCCACAGATTTAATTTAAGGCAGAGATAGGAATTTTTTGATCTCTGAGTCAAACAGTAAAGAGCAGTTGGATGCAATGGAATTTAACAGACAGGCTCTTGGATATTGTCTTATCACAGCTGAGAGCAAGGTTGAAGCTGCTTCCTGTTTTGCTGGAGAGCTGGTGGTTGTGTGGGCGTCTTGCTGCCTTCTGGGGACTTTAGAAGCAGTGGGTGCATGAGTCTGCAGTGCATGGCAAAGCCTTGGGAGCGGGATGTCAAGGGAATACCCTCAATGTCTTCCTGCCTGCCTTGGCACTGGTGGTGCCTCTTGAGGGACTGTAAGTGTGTAGCTGGGAACTGGAAGTGGCACTGATGTTGTTGATGTGGCAGCCCCGAGGGGCTGGGGTGTAATGCAAACCCTGCTGGGGTTTGGTTCCTGGGGACAGCCTGACCTGGTTAGAACAGCTGTCACATCATGTTTCTTCTTTTATATGCACTGCAATGTTGTCTTTGCTATTTACCCATACTGGCAAGGGTGCCCAGGCTTGGCTGGGGTGCACAGGTAGTGGCACACTGTGTGAGAGAGATGGGTGCTCTGCCTCAGCAAGTGGGGAGCAGAGTGAGGGGATGGAGGTATCCAGATGAGCCTGAATGAGCAGCTGGTGCACACAGCCAAGTCCTGAGTGTGCAGCTCTGCGCTGTGTACCTGAGCAGCAGCCAGTCCCTGAACTGCTGTCGTTGAGCTTGTTCCTTTGTTGTAAGCAGCTAAGGAGAAGGTGGTATCTGTGTTATCGCCCTGCCTAGCATTAGGAACTGTTATGGAATTTTCCTATTCCATTCCCACAGGACTATTTCCATTTGAGGGGATGAGTTTCAGGGTTAAGTTTCGTAAAAGCAAGGCCCTGAATCTTGAGAAAGCTGCACTAGGGAGTGTCTTCCCCTTGATGAAGGTGACTGTGGTCAGAGGAAAGCGCTGGAAAGGAGGGTAGTAAGAGTGAGACAGACCTACACACACCCCCACGCTCCACAGGGTGATGCTCTTATCACTCGCAGTGGTGCAGCTCAGATGCAAGACCCCACGTGCTGTGATAGCAGGAGACTCAGTGCAGGACAAGCACTCAGCACCTTGCATGGGCATCATGATCTCCATGCTGGATGGGGAGAACCTTGAATCCTGCCACAGTGATTGCAACAGCGGAGGCAGGATTTCCCTGTATGCTGAGGGAAATGGAGACATTCCCAGCCACCCTAAAATCTCAGTGCTGGTGGCCTATGTCCTGCAGAAAGGTTAAAAGAGCTGCAAGGCCACCAGAACCTTTGGAGAGGTACCAAGGCAGGAATTGCATTCCACTGACAGTTTAGAAATTGGCTGAATGTTTTTCTCCTGTCAGGTTATCTTCAGGAATATGTTGTGCATTTGGGAATTGAAATGGGTATTATAGCTAATAATTTTAAGCTTTAGGAGGTAAGAACTAAACCTATGCTGGCCAGACCTGAATTGCCTGCTCTGACTGAAGAGGACAATCCCATGGATTCTGCCATGTGATGAGGCCACCTCAGAAGATCCAAAATGCTCAGTAGCCTGGGGAAGACCAGAGAGATGTTGTCAGGGGCTCAGCCCATGGAATTATTTTGCCCAGATGAACTGATCCACCAGATGGCCCAAATGGAGTGGCTCAGTGCTCCTTGCTGCAGAAGTGCCCAGCCAGCAGTGTGGGTATTTTCATGAGACTGGAAGAAGACTGAAGACTTCATGGAGAGAGATTTGGGCTCCTAATGCAGGCTTAGGGCCTTGCTATACAAGAACCGAGTGCAAGAGTTGTTCATGCAGATCCTTTTCAAATGGGTGAATTGGGTATTGTCCCTGCAGGGTGTGTTAGTCTGCTGACTGCTCAATGTATAAGAAAGGAAATTTGATTGTGACTATGTAACCTGCCCTTGCAGAGAAAACCTGCTTTTTTTTTTTTGGTCCCTCTTTCATGATAAGTACAAGAGCCTGCGGTGGTCACAAGATCGCTTCAGCAACATCCTGATTCAAGCAGCTTGTTACGTTGTTTGTAAAACTCCAATTTTCGTTTTGAGGAAAATCAATCCAGCTCATTACTTGTCTGAGAAAAGATCCCTGGGTCAGTTCCACTGGGAGGCAGCCCTTGAACAGGCTCAGCTGCTGTTTGTAAGCTGGACAGCAGGCTGATAGCCTTTGTCGTAAATTATCAGTTCTGAGCTAAAACTGCCCCACTGAAAAGTCTGATCAGCTTCCCGCGGACCGACAAAGGGCTGCTCAACAAGTGAATACTACCAGCCTTGGGCAAAATACCCACTGGGAAAAAAGTAACCCTACAAAAGACACTTTTTACACCTGCTGTGATGACTGAGTTCTCACGCTGCTTCTTCATTATATCCTTTCTTGTAGGCTCTGGCTACATCAAGTTTTTTCATTTCAGTGCTAAGATGTGTGACTTAATGATATGAGGTTGTTTGATAGTCAAATATTCTTGGTCATAGCCTGTTTTGAGTGGTGACAAAGAAGTCAGGTGTGTGGCCCAAACTTATGATGAGTTCAGGACATTTATGCAAGCGCACAAGGTGTTTTAGAGCAGCACTGAAATCTGAGAGGGATTGAGGCAGGAGGATAGACGGTACTCTGGGTGTGTGTGTGGCTTTGGGGACTGCACTAGTCACTGCATTTATGCAGGACTTGGCTTGGGGGCATCCTCACCTGCATTCCCCGTTAAATACACACTTTGACTACTCATATGAATATATAGCTAGTGAAAATTGCTCCTTGCTACAGCCCAGCTTTAGGATTCAAGACTCCAATCCCTTTTCAGAAATTTGCTAGTTTAAGAAATTGGAGGAGAAATTCCTCCTGTATGAAGTGGAGAATAAGAAAAAATGCCTTGATCTATCATTGATCTGTTACCAGTTTTTCTCTGTAACAGGACCTTGATCACATGAGCTGTCTTTAAAAATTTATTCCAGATTGTAGATAATTTCAGGTTGCAGAGCATGTGAACAGATGACATGCCTTGTACTACCAGGCTCCTCCAGTATTTGATGATGAGTATGATTGCAGTGCATATAACATTATTATTTGACTGCAATTACAATAGCATGGGTGGTGTTATGCCTGACTGGCCGATTAATCAACTGGAGCAATGAGTAAATCTCGCCCTCTTTTACAATAATTAATATGTACAGCTGGAGAGCAGTTGGCTGAGTGTGGAAGCGATTAAGGCAAACAGAGAGGTGTTTGGCTGCTTCAGGCTGCAGGAAGGATGAGCACCCAGAGCTCTTGGGGCAGTTGTTCCTTCTGTGATGTAAACTGTAGCTTGAGCCAGCTCTGATCCACCTCAGGGAGCTGCATGTTTGTGGTACATAGCCAAACGGCTAAAGGCAAGTTGGTCCAGTTAGAGTTATAAGGTCAAAGTTATGTATTTTAGTGTGTAAGGGTGCTCAGTAATGCCTTGTCCTCCCCTCTTGAGGTTCCTACTAGATGCTGCCTCTGGCTTTCTCCCATCATGGCAAATGTATGGCCTATTTTTTAGGATCGGACATCAGAAGTGGAAGGCAGTAGAGGCTGAGTGGTTTGACTGAATGTATTTTCTTGGAGGATCTGCAAGCCTTCAGTGTGTAAATTCCCTTGGTGTAACAAGGGACCTTGCTTGTAGTCTACCTCTTGTTTTTCTGTTTGACCTTGGTCCAGAGCTTCTGTTTACCTTCCCATCTTTTCCCTTCAAGACTTTAAACTTTCTTGAGCAGTAATTGTCTCTTCCCATATGTGTGCACATTGCTTACACCAGTCATAACATAAACCCATGCTGTGCTGTTTAGAGGGTCTGCCTTTGAGGATGGAGCTTTTTGAGACTGTGGGATGCAAAACTCTCTTTCCTCCTTGCAGTGGTTAAGCAGAGAGCCTTTTTCCAGTCTGTCTGTAGCTGCCCACGAGTGAAAGGAGAGGGGAAATTCATTACTACAATTGGATTAAATACCTGCTATTCTTGGGACCTGCCATGGTAGCTTAGGGCCACTGTTGTGTCCAAACAGATGGAATGGCTTTCTGGTTCTCCTTGCAATTTAGGTCACATACATTCAGGCAACAGTAGTACAGATTGTCTGAAAGTACCTCATAGTTTCACTTGTGGGAATTTACAATTCAAATCAAGAGACATTGCAGCCTCTCTTTCCTCATATGTTGATTTTCTTTTCTCTCCTGATGCAGCTGAGATTAAGATGAAATATTAAATGTCCTCCACAATGTAATTACCTATGGCTGGTTGCAATCAATTCCCTCTGCCTCATGTAGTTTGCTGTTGCTTTTCCCTTTCCTTCCTGTAAAAGACATTGAGTTTTGATTTGATAAAAGATAAAGACTTTGATTTCCCCCTCTACACAAGGAGAACTGAGCTCTCAAATCTCAGTTTTCACAGAATAATTAAAGGTGGTGGAGGCAGGTTGATTGAATGGAAACACAACTGTGCAACGTAGTGGACACTGCAGGACAAGGAAGAGAGGGTGGATGCTGATGCCACCTACAGTGGGTGTTAAACCACTTGGTAAAAGCAGTGAATCGGTAGCTCTGAATCTCTTCTGCCAGAGACATGATTTAACCCTGCAGGACACAGCTGTGTTCCCATCTCTGTCAATCTCCGGTTACATTCAGCTGAATGTTTCACCACCATGGGCTGACCTCAAGATCATTCCACTGTGAGTGGAGAGCCTTCATATACCATCAGGCAGGAATGGAAGAAAACCCAGAGCACGGCAGGAGGGAGGAACCAAAGAGCCCCCAGATCACATTCTCTCCTCTGTCCAGGAGCCCTTCTGACACTCCATTGATACAGGTTTATGAAGAACACAACAGATTTTTTCAAAAATTAATCAGACCTTTCACTGCACTTTAGTGTTTGCCTTACCTGTCTGAGCCTTTGTCGTGAAACAACACGTTGTTATATTTATGGGTGCTCTCAGTGCTGATGTGGCTTTGTTTATGACACAGTCATTTTTTACTTTCTGATGGCTAGTATTGCTTCTCCTGCTTTACATATTTTCCACATCAATCCAGAAGACCAGAGATAACTGAGATGAAAAGGAGTCAATTATGTGGTGCCTGGGATACTCGTAGTCTGGACTTTATGACCCAGGAAGTTTCTCTCTGCACTATACTCTCAATTTGTTGGATTTATTTTTTTTTCATTAATATAAACAAATAACATATTCTGGATACTCTGCAGTCAACAGCATTCACTTTATTGGCAATAACTGACTTGGGAGCTACTTTGTCTCTGTGACTTTTCATATATATATTTTTTTTTTTCTTTCCATCTGCTAGGAATATTTTTTTGTTGTTCCTAATTTTACTCTTTTTTTCACTTCATCGTCAAATTGAAAACTTGCCGACACTGAACACTAGACCAGATAACTTCTGAAATTAACCTAAACTAGGAATTTTCCATTGTTTTCCATTTATGTGGTGATGTTTTCCAAAGCTTTCCTTTCCACTTCATCCTTGATTGGCGTGCTACCCCTGATATAGACAGGAGACAAGCTGGGTCAGTGCTGAGTCCTTGGGAACTCTCTGCCAGTGGCTGCTAAGAATGTCAAGCTAGTGATGCAACAGATTAAATTTACCAATGATGTATCGCTGTTGTCTTCAGGGAAGTCTACATCGTGGACAAACATCTCCTGATAGAGTGACTGCAATGTTCAAGACTTCCCTTCTGAACAGTTTTCTGTCTGAAGTGACAAGCAGTCAAGCAATAATGCTTGGGGCTTAGGTGACTTGCAAATTTTTGTTATGTTATTTTTTTGTTTTAAAGCTGAACAGATGCTTATAAATTTCAGTATGAGAGTGTATTGAGAAACAGAAGGTTTGAACTGAAGTCACCATCCTTTTTAATCAATTCTTAAGATATTGTAAGGGAAGAATGTGCTTCATCACAAAGTACTGGAAAACTGTCCTGTTGAGTTTTGTTTCCAGACACTGAAACCCCATCGAAATACCCTATATATCAAGCAGTATAAGGCTATATATTGTATAATTTCTGTACCAGACAAGATTATACACAAGTATCCTTCACTCTCTTGTATTTGAGACCAGATTTTTTATAACTTGTTCTTTATACTTTTACCTGGCAGAGGGCTTGTTTTGAATTTCTCTCCCTGTGTTGAATTGACCATGTGTCTCTCTGCTCAAGCTTGGCAGGGTTAGGAGCCAGTCCTGGAATGGGAGGAAGCACCTCGCTTTCTTCCTAGGGGCTGCTCTCTTTGGGGGACACCCTTCCTATGGGACACTCTCCCAGGACTAGAGAAGGAGAGCTGGTCTGCAGAGGTGAGCCTGCAGGCTCCAGGACTCTCTTACCTAGCTGACTTCACCAGAAGGAAAAATTACTTAAGGAAAAAATATAAATGATGAAAACACAGGACACAACAGGAGGAATAGTCTTAAGTACCTTAAATTGAGGGATCTGAAAGTCCTCTCACTGCACCATGACATTTTAAGCAAAGTCATTCTAATTAATCTTTTTTTAATATAGAATAATAGTCAAAGAAAATGCAACACAACCCTTATTTTTCTTGCTAACATATCCACGAGACAGAGTGGATTTAAAATCAGGTGATCTTTGAAATACAATAGAAACAAATTCCTGAAAACAGCAGTTGATCAATATGGAGCGTAGCAAGTAAAAGCAGTACAAATACCTTCTCTAAAAGCGTTGGATACAGTAATTCCCACAGGCACACGGAAGCTGTTAGCTAATCAGACAGTGATGTTCCATAAGCCTCACTATCTAAAAAAAAAAAAAAAAAGAAAAAAAGAAGGAAAAAGAGGAAATCCCAAGGCATATGGTCAGCAATGACAAATGTGCATGCCTGGGCTCTCTGGAATAGAGGAAAGCCATGGCCGAGACTCTAACTCATTCCTGAAGCTGTTGGCGGGGTTTCAAGGTGCAATTGGCCATGTGGCCATGGCATCTATCCCAGGCCAGCCTGGCACCACCTGGGAGCTCCTTGGCAGTGTGAGTGTGCAGAACAGGTTTTGGAGAGCCAGACTCTTCTGTGTACGTCTTTGAGGCAGGTGTCTCCCACTGACAATAGGCACAGTAAGAGAAGGTGTTTGCAGGGGACTCTGCCAACCACTCTTCTTGGCAGGCAGGAGATCAGGCTTAACATAATCCTGCTAAGTGGATCCCAGGGAGTCCAAGTATCCTTTGTGAAGGCTGGAGGAGCTCTATGTCGAGTATACTTGGCCATAACCAGAGGAGTAGAAAGTGGCAATGATTTGGACTTCAACTAGAGCAAACCCATCAGATGTTAAACAGACTTCTGTGAGAATCCATGACCAATCCACAACAAGTGTCCCTGACCCTGCAGGAGGAGTTACTCCTGTACATAACTTAGATCACCACTTTTCACGCACCCCCATGGAATGTATCGTAGAGATTATGTTGTACTCCTATGTAGAGATAGCATTGTGTTCATCATAGGTTATAGTTTGTACTTTATTCTGGCTGTATCACAAATTCTGTTTTCTACAGATGTAAGTACAAATCAAGAAGTGCACAGAAATACTGAAGTACAATCCCTGTCTCACCAGTTTTACTGACTAGGAGTACCATCAGGTGAGGTAAGATCATCTGACTACCGCTCACTGGGCTTCTTTCCTCTCCAATCCAACATTTATCTGCGCAAGCTCTGACACCTGTAGGGCTCTCTATGCTGATTCAGCTCACTAATCTGCCAGAAAATATAGTACAGCAGAAGAGAGGTACTTTGGTTTATGCTGAGTTAGTGAGTTGAACTCACCCCTGGCTTTGTTTGCATAGGCAAGCTGGAAATATCCTTCCCCAGAGGGATGGAGTTAATTCTCATGTCCAGTTTTAGATGATCTCCATAATTTTTTTGGGGTGCAGGTAAGAAACCTGCAAAATGGAACTTATACCTTTTGCCCCCTTCTGCCCAGAAACATTATTTTGTCAATGCAAGTGGAGCCAGGACCAAATATTTCCTTCCCAGAACAAAGTGGACCTGGGCTTCAAGGTGTGCAATCTGCTTAAAAACTGGAAAAAATGCACAGCGCAGTAAGTGTTGGGAAGGGTGAAACAGTGGTTAAATCAAGAAATAATTTTTGGGGGCATCTGATAGCCTGACTGTCAGGCTGGGCACCAGCGGGTTATTTGTTTTTCATTAGATTTGTATCTTCCAGAACAGGTTTATTAATATTTTTCTTTAAGCAGTTATTTGTCAGTGCACTGTGTTTTAATGATGCCTATGGCATGAGCATTGGTCTGGACTAGTGATGCAGTGAAAAATACTTCCCTGTAGGGCATATCCTCTACTCCAATCTCTGGGCTGCCCCAACTTTCTTATAGAGCTTAGTCTCTTTGGAGGGATCTGGGCTCAAGCAGGACCCAAGCAGGGAAATGTCTCTGTCTGTGCACAGCTCCAACAGCTTTCCTTACAAGTGTCTGGAGAGCATGGAAAAAGGGACTAGGGCTTGATGCTAATGCCTGACATCTGGGCTGTGGAAATATTCTTGGCAGTGGTTGCTTTCTCTTTGTTCAGCCCTCAGCTGCTCTTCTCTGCTACCAAGCCTTTCTCTTCCTTCTGTCTGAAGCCTCTCTGAAAACTCTCACAATTATTTGTCTCTATGCCTATATTCAATCTCCATCTCTCTGCAGAGCTGCCAGGAGAAAACTGCTTCTCTTGGACTGCAGCTCATAAACCCACCTATGATGTGATTCAAGTTCAGTCATTAAAGACTACTGATACCTCCTTGTCTTGAATTATATCTGTATTGCATGATGTAATGGAGACCTATCAAAGTAACCATAATTAATTTAGTCAGCAGAGTGAGCAGTTCCACCAAGCTACCGTGGAGCTACTAAAGGGGTCATTTACCCCCTCTAGAAGATTGGTGGAGACAAGTCTTAGTCTGGTGGGTGCAATTAATATGTTCATCCAAAACTCAAACTGAGCTACACTTTCCAGAAGAAACCAAAAAGCTATCCTGAATAAATCCATAAAGTAGGGAAAAAAAGGTAAAATGTGAAGGCTCTTGTTTTATAAATGCCAATTTTACTAATTGCATTACTAAAAGGGTACTTTCCATCTGTGTTTATTCAGCAGGGGCTATTCGCTGTGAGCACACAGATATGATAGTCATTGACAGTAAAGGTGTCCAGTCAGATACTGGAAATAGGAATCTTACTTTTTAGGGGAGGTAAAGTAGCTTTACCCAAGGAAAGGCACATGTGTGTGGGAAGAACTGAGCTGGACAGGAGTCAGTCATGATCAGATTGTGGGAGGAGCTGTGTGTGCTCATGACTGCAAAAGAAGTGACTCCTGTACAAAGACCTGAGGGGTACCTGGGGTGAAGGATAACTGAGGGGTTAGGGGTCCCTGCAGAGAAGGCTTTCCTTCTTATCCCATTTCATTAGTATTCCCCATGTTCCTCCAGCTGCCATAGTATGCATTAGACATGAAGAGATGAAATGACCCTTACCATTTCCCCTCCCAGTCTAAGTGGGAACTGTTTGTGCTTTGTTTGATTAAAACCTGCTGTGGTTGTTTTCAGGACTCACTAATACCAGGATTAATCTGAAGCTACTGTACAAAGAGTTCATTCTGGTACCTCTGACAACAGGCTTACTGTGACACTGGGATCAATTTCAGCGTGACATCTGGGCCTAAGTACAGCATGGTAGAACTGCACCCCTGTGCATTGTCCTCTCGTCAGATAAAACAGTGGCTTGTCCTTACTTAAAAGGCCCCTGAAAGAAAGCAAAGCTGAAGCACCAAGGCTTTTATGGATCAGCTTGCAATGGGCATTCATGGATTTTTAGGAAAGTCTTGCATGAGATCAGAGGAGCTGGGAAGGAGAGAACCACGAAGAAGAAGACTGACTCACTGCTGCCTAAAAAGCCGAAAGGAGAAGAACAAAAATACCACAAATACAGCAAATCTCCTTTGCCAGGCAGTTTGGCATTGTGAGCATCAGACAGCACAACTTTCCTCCAAGTAAATACAAATGGACAGCATGACAGAAGCAGTACTAAAGGACCATAGGTTAGTGCTGTTAGAGCCTATTCTACTCCTGAGCAATGACAGAGACCCTATTTGGTCATGAAATGTGAAAACGTCACCACATTCCAAGTGCTGAGTGCAATTACGGATGCAGTAGATCTCTTGCTAGGACATGTGCATGGGGAAATGTTTCCCAGAGCTGAAGAGATTTTGACGTAAAAATTCCTTCTTGCCTTACGCATTCCGCCAAGGAAAACACAGCACTAGGGCAAGGGAATCTCACAGCAGAAAGAAGTGCGCCCATGAATAAATCCACTACATCATCCATAATGGGCATGAATGCCATGCTGGCCCTTTACATGGGGGAGAACTGGAAATGGTTTTGGACATAGCCCTGCCCTGTGGCTGGTTACCGTTGATCCTGTCTCAAAATAGAAAATGGAGAAAGCAGTAATGGCCTGCCAGGCTTGGCAGTGCTGGAAGAGAAAAGGTAAAGGAAAGGAGGGTGGAGGGACCAAAGGAGGCAAGGAAGCACATAAATAGGGCAGCTTTTAAGAAAGTGTTACATGAATCCCTGTGTTACTGAACCAACGCAGTCAAATGAGAAAGTCATTAGAGTTCATTACCCCAACAGTCTTTGGCCGTTAATTCTCTCTGGCATGAATAACTAAGGTTGCAGCAACATCCAGCCTATGGCTCTGTGTGCTGGAATGTAGAGACACAATAGGGTACAAATACTTGCCTCATAGATGTTAAGGAAGTTGAAGAAGATTAAAACAGTGCCACGGGGAAAAGAATGGGTAAGTGAGCAAGATGAAACACAAATCATTAACAGATATTGGTCCGCCTGGCACCAAAGTTCAGTGATGCATCCACAGGAGAAAACACCTTTTCTGAGGATGACAGACACTCTCCATCTATTGTTTCATATCTCTTCACCTTCCCTATGTTGCCACATGAATTCTCAGTCATAAAGCTCCTTTTTGGCTTAGTCCTTAAACGCTCCAGTAGGGGAATTAACCTAACCTCAGTGCTCCCTCCTTTACTGAAATGGCCCAAGAATTGCTGAGCCTGGTTTAAACCAAAAACTATATTTTCCTCACTCCTGCAAAGCAGGATTGTGCCTCTTACATAACTGCTTAGAAAGGTTTTTTCTCAACCGGTTTCCTCTACCTTTGCTTTCAGAATCACTCTGGTTGTCTTCCTGGGAAAAATAAATATCTTGGCACCCATAGCTATCAAACCCTGTCTTTCAGATTCCTTTAACTCCTAGAAGACCCTACTGTATGCCTTGTAGTTTAGGATTTTTAGACAAAACCAGAAGTCATAATTGAGATTTCAGTAAAAAAGGATCTTCAAAGGGAATGCCTGATTTTTCCTTTTGATAGTCATGAAATACACTTAAGGCCGCTCCTCCCCACTTCCCACTACTTTCAGCTCTGGTTATGGAGGCTGAGAGAGGGGAATGCTCTCTCACAAAATGTACCCGTTAGCCACTCTTGATCAAAGCCTGGATCAAAGCCTGGCAGCTGGTACCATCCAGGAGCAAACAAATAAATGCACAGGCGGAGAAATGGGGATCTGAAATTTGCCCTTGGGTAGCCAGTCTTCTGTATCAACACTGTGAGTGTTCTCAGCTGTTAAGTAAAAGCCGAGAAGATAAATCTCAAATATAAGAAATTAAAATCAATAAACTCACTGAGTCCTCCATGTCACAGTTCAAACTCATAAAGAGATACAGCCACTAAATCCCTACAGTGCTGCTTTTTCACAATTGTACACATTAAGAAAAGGGAGAAAAGAGTTATATGGAACATTTGTCTGGGTGTAGGAATCAGTTATCTTAATGATGCAATATTGAAAGGAAATATTGTCTCATTTAGACGTCTCCCAGCTACAGTCACTACAATACTCCCAAAAGAATGGTAATTATTCTCACTGATGCCTAGAAATTAAGAATTATACTTTCACTATGTTTAATATCCTAGCTGTGCTTTCAGGGGTCATCTGTCTTAGTAAAGCTTTGGGGATCTAATTCAATTGTTTCTTGCCTATCATTGCATATTTATAAAACCCGTGTCCTTCTGGTGATACTGTGTTCCAATGGATCTTCCAGAAGCTGGTAGAACTGTTGAACTACACAGATGTGATCTGTTCACCATGTCTCTAGAACTGCATCCTGTCCTCAACTCTCTTGTTTTGGAAAACAAAGGACATACCTAAAAAATGCATCTGCCTCAAGCTGATCATACCACATGGCAGGGCAGTGACACAGCTACCTTTTGATGCTTTGTGCTGATTGTTCTGCTCAAATCAACAGCTAGCTTGTGATTTTCACCGCAGCTAACATCTGCAAGGTGCGAGATGTTTGTTTACCTGTGTGCAGACAAAGAATAATTTATAATGGATTATTTACAAGATCACACCATCATGGAACAGCTTTTCCTGGAGCCCCAGAGTAACACCAAAATGGATAAGCTATGCAAAGATAGCTGAAATACAGCTGTTCCTCAAGTAGCCACTGTAGTGCTTGGGGATGTCACAGGCTTGTGCTAATGATAAAGTTAAAATATCAGGGTAATGTTAGAGGATGAGAAGAAATGGAGTCAATATAAAACTTCCCAATCAAATTTCTGAAGTGTGTTTGTCACTGTACTTTTTCAAGTGTTTTCAGCAACTCATCCAATTTGTGTTTCAGTTGTCTCCAGGCAACCTTCACCACCCTTGTGATCAGTAAGCCCAAGGTTCACTGTGAGTCTGAGTGGCAATTGAGTGAATCCTCTTCCATTTTACTCACTCCTTGATGCCCCCCCCAGGTTTGTGCCCCCTAAGTTTACTGTTAGGTGAGGTGTGTGCTAACATGGGCATTTTCTCTTGGCTTTTACACATATCCAGTGTCTAGCAGTAAGGAAACAATGCCAGGAGAAAGCCCGAGGACACAATCCTATGAGGAGACTGCAACATGGGAAGGTAGGATCTTGGAAAATATTGCAAAATGAATGGCAGGACCCCAAGGGAGGAAGGAATGTTGGTGGTCCCAGGGGGGACTGAGTAGGATACAGGACATGAAGGTGGTAGGGAGAGGAGGGACACCTAACTCACTTCTGCTATTGAACTTGTTCTGAGCTGTGTTCCAACAGAGCAATTGAAAATACTAAAATTATTAAAAATGGACTGAACTGGAAGGCCACAAGTACTCATCTTGAAATTTATGCCTCTCCTCATGTGCTTAAAATTAACTATATGCTTAAGTGCTTTCAGGGTGGAAATGTTAACTGATAGGCAGCATCAAATTTCAGGCTAAAAAAATGTGTGTAGTCTTGTTATCTTTCTGTAAAAAATAACTGCCATTGCCTTGCCCTGAAAGTTACCTCTTTCGATAGTCTAGAGTATATTGATTGTTCTTCTGATTAACAAACCACAAGATGGATAATCAAAATGAACAAACAGGAAGCACATATTTTATCACTGTTCCTATAACTGTGAAATATTGCATTTTTCACTCAACTGCTCTTGTGGTTTTGTACAATTCTAGTAAATACATGAAGAAATCATTCTGGAGATGGCTTTAATGGGATACTATAGAAGTTTGGATTCAGCTGACTACCAGATGCTGAGTCATAAAGAGAGAGAGAGATGTTTCAGAGGTAATGGATTATGGATAGAGTTTATAGTATTCAGTATTTATTCTTCTTCAAAATCATTTACATCAACAGTGATTCTTGCTTATCCAAGATCACTGTCAGTTAAAATTTCTGGACTATGTGGGAAAGCATCTGACCCTGGCACAGCAATAGCACCAGCTGTACAACTGCTGGTGCGAGTCTTAGGGCAAGAGTGGGACAGACAGAAAAAACAGCCGCTACATGTAGGAGAAAAAGCTGTGCTGTGAGTCTGTAGAGTGAATAAAGAGAAAAATGGATAGACTTTTAACATTTCTTGATTAAATCCTGACCAGTCTCTTCATGGAGTACAGCTGTCTGCTATAAAAGTAAAAAGCCAGCACAGATCAACAGCAGAAATGTGCACAGAGAAGTGCAGCTGTACGGCTTCAACAAATCCTGTGGTAAATGTGCATGGCAGAGCACAGAGCTCTGGGCTCTCCCAGGTGCTCCCGGGGCTGTGGACTTGGTCTTTATCACTGAGCTGCAGCCGTCGGCCTTCAGGGAAGCAGCTGCTGTGAGAAGAGATGGAGTGTTTGACTCCACCTCCAGTTAGTCTAGAGTTCAAACCATGTCGCTAGACTGGCTGGATTTCTCTCACACTCTTACATGCATGCACACAAACAAAATGACGATGATGGCAAAACACAAGATGGGAAGTACAGCTGTCAGGAATTTCTTGGTTCACTTGAGGAAGATGGAGAGTAGCCAAGGCAATTGAGAGAGGGAGGGCAAATCCCTCATAAAGAAAACCAAACTAGACAGAAAGACTAAAACCAGGAGGTCTTTTTGGGCTTGAGAAAGTGGAAGGAAAAGAAAATGGTGTGGAGACAGATGAGGAGAAAAGAGAGAGGAAAACTAGAGAGAAGCTGGGGAGTTATTGATGCTGCAGGATCACAGACCTGATGGCTGCGTGCTAATTGTGCTCAGTTCATAATAAGCATCAAAATTCAGCCCCAGCTGCAGTTAGATAAGTTGAGAACATGTTCCATAGCACTTGTTAGGGAATGTTGTTTTCCTACTGAGACATTTAGTGATAGATGGGAAATGAGCTGACGGTCTCTGTGTCCACCTTCTAACAGAAGAGAGCTGCCACAAAAACAGAAGTCGCCAAGTTCCCAAATGATCTGCTCTGCTCAAGCTCCATTTGAATTTCTGCTGGAAAGTTGTGAAACCAAGCCCTCAGATAAAGGTGAGAGTGAACCTGGGTGAGGCTAATAGTTGTGAACAACTGAAGGGAGAAAATGATTCTGAGTACTAACTGTGCACGTGCAAAGGAAATAATTTACAACTGCAAAGTGTTGTAGTGGCCTCTAAAATATGTGTCTGAGAAAAAGGCTACTTGAAAGGCATTTTTTAGTTCTGGAAAACAAAGCACCGGTATAAGTTCAGAGACACGTCTGAGGACCACAGAAGGTTTCCCTTGCTGTGCTTCCATTTGCAATACACACACACAGAGGAAAAAGAGAACTGGGGGAGCTGCACTCATCATTGCCTTATGGGGTTGCTGGAGCTGCATTCCTGAAGGAAGAAAGGTCCAGGATAAGTTAAAAGTAGAAGAGAAGCAATCTGTCTTGAGCAAGAGGATGAAGAGGTGACTTGGAGTGGTCTCGACCCGCCTAGTCTTTGCTGGGTTGAACCTGAGATTCAGTCAACTTCTGGAGGATGCTGAGTTCCCTTTGCAGCAGTGCCTTGGAGACCACCCAAGTGAGACCACAGGACAGAGAGGTCAGTGTCAAGCATATGCTTTTAATGTGCCTCTGTTTCTCTTTTGTAAGTCTTGAATTTGGAAGTGGAGAACTTAATTAACCTTTTATTATGCTCGAATAATTTTTGTCTCTAAGCTTAGCTAGGCACATGCCTGAGCCTAGATCAGTCCAAGGCTTGCTTCTCCTCTGGAAGTAATGAATCCACGTAAGGTAGTGTGTGCAGACTGTAAACCAGTGTATGTTAGGAAATGGCCGTGGTATGGTGACAGCCATCAAGGCACACCAGGGCTCATCCATCAGCCTGAAAGAGACAGATTGTGGTTAGTACCGTCAGTGACAGTTCACAGACAGGAATTCCTCAGGTTTACCCACCTGCCTATCTTGGACTATGGATGAGCTGTAGGGAGATGGCTCAGTGTGCCTTTTTATCCCAAAATGTCACACCTAATAGAGACAGCCTCATAGGCTTAAAGCAGTGGCACCATTATAGGAAAAAACCAAGGAAATTTTGAAATGAACCTGTGTCCAGCCTGGTACTTCAAGATCAGTTTTGAAGAGTAGAATGAGTGCAAATATATCCTTTCTAAGGTGAACCATTTCTGTCCCTGCCTTTTGCATGGGTATGGTAATTGAAACTCCTTCTCTGTACTGAAATACACCTGTATCCCTCCTGTCCTGTCTCCTTCTTCTGAGTTATCAGTCCCAGATGCTCAGTTCTTTCAGTCACTTATCAGGCAGATATGTATGAAATGTGTAGTTAGTTCAAGGACATGTGCTAATAAAATAAACATATTGCAAAAGACATCATCTGATATTAACTTTTTCTGCAGTAGATAAACTCAGGAGGAACTGATGAAGCAACAACTATTGTTATATTTATAAATTCATCAACTCAAATGGACGGGATTCATCCCTGGTCAATCTGCCCTTACTGTTATATCACTCCAAGGAAATGTCTTTTATTCAACTGCCTATGAAAGCTGGCTATTAATAGGGGTCTAAAGTGCAACAAATTGGCCGTTGTCAGTCCCATTAAGATGCATAAATGCATATTACTCATTTTATGGTTTGTGTGTAAATTGAGCCTTTGAAATTTCCTTTGAAATTTCCCTTGAAATCCTTAACTTGGTTACATATCATCACCTTAAGCAAAGATGGAGAAGTTCAGGGAAGTGCTGCTGTTGGATTAATTGCTGTAAGGTATTGTTGGGGCTGAAAGGGTACATGTGTCCAGGACGCAAACTACTAGAGGCTGTGAAAGTGTGTTAGCTGTTGTTGGTGACAGCCTACTGTGTTAGATGGACTATTTCTCCAACCCAGTTCAGCTGTCAGCCTGCATGATGACAGCACATGGCAGCTTGTACTTCTAATAGGGCAACTGGAGAGGACTCCAGGTTAACCTAGGCCACTTTGTGGGCTTACTGGCAAACCTCCACCGTGTGCTAAAAGATAAGTCCTATCAACCATGTCTCCATCTCATCAAATATTGCTGGTTTAAGAAGGAACCATCAGAAAACAACCTGCCTGACTGAGTTCTGTTTTGCCTGACCAAACTGGGGTTGTCTAGACCAATAAGTGATTGGTTCGAGCCTGGTTGAGCATTTTCTCAAGCGGAAGATCTGGGTAAGCACATGCCGGCACTGTGGAAATCACTTTTCAGAATAAGACTATGTCTTCAGAAAAGGGGAAAGCATGGTCTCTTATGGGACATAAGTACCTAAAATATATGTACTTTAACTATGGTGCTCAGATTGTCCATGCTACACCTTTCCTTGTCTCTGGCTGTAGAAATTCTAAGAACTCCAATCATCTTAGCATGAATTATTGAAAAGAACAGAATAAATGCTTAAAACCAAGAAAATGTGTTTGTGATCCAAGATGCTTTTCAGCATCTCAGTGTTTCCTTGTTCACTGTATTGCCTGCTGCATCCTGAACTCTGCAAATAGTCTTTAATTCCATTAGCTCTGTACATGAATGCTTAAGCTGACCACTAGCATCCTGTCACTAGGAACAAACTTCCCTACGGTGAATTATTACACAATTATGGAAGTGAGGCATTCAGTGCTGATCCCTGTGTGCACACAGGACTTTGGCGGATAGGGACTATTGGCAGGGCAATGTGAAGAAGAGTCTTGGAGATGTCTTGAATAGAAAAGCAATAATATTAAGTAGTTGGTACAGAAATAAAGCCATAGGTTTTGCTTTTTATCTTGAGGGAACTGCAACTTAATATCTATTCAGATATAGCATAGGAAGGTAATGAAGGAATCAGAGAGAGCAATAGGACCTGAACAAGGTTGGTGCAAAGAGGCATTGGACAAATTCTCTTTCTTATTTCTGGTGAATATGTATCATGTCAACCTGCTTTATGCTTCATAACCATATTATGATCAATATTACTGATACTATGATCATATATATGACGTGTGGAACCAACAGAAAGAATAGGGATTTCCTGTAGTAACAAGCCTGTTACCAGAGTGGAAAACATGGAATCCAAGAAACATTTTGTGTCTTACTACCTGTCTTTTTGATCTAGTATTAAAATAGGTCATGGCTCTGCTACGCAAACTGCTGTGCAAACTTACCGGAACAGACCTTCAGCTATGTCATCACCGAGCCATCATTTTCATTGGAAAATGCCTCTCTGCCAGCTTTGTGATACTTTTTACCTGGGACAGACTTCTCAAACTGTGTGAAAGAATGGTTGAGTGGGATGTGGGGAGAAGTGTTGTGTGATACGTCATGGCTCATGGGCATTTTTTACCTTGTCAAAAACAATTCATGCTGTTCACCTTATTAGGAAATGTCAGTTCTCCATGTGTTTTGACAGAGTTGAATCATTTGGGGATGTTTGTGGAAACATGGGCTGTCAGCTGATGAGGATTTTGCTGTAGGAAAAGAGGAAGGTTATGTGCATGTGTATGAATGAGACTACCATCTCAGATCATGCTGGGTTCATTGACCATCAGTGGTGTTGATGCTGGCTACTTTTAGCATTGGGAAAATGGGAGGAAAGGCCAGTGTTTAAAACAAAAACAAACAAACAAAAAAGGAGGTATAAACTAATTACATATGATTGAGCCCTTCATATTGTTATCTCCTGTCATATAAAGTATAACAAAGCTCTTCTTTATGGCTGTTGAGAGACTTAAGAAAAGGAGTGAGTTGGAAACAGAGGAGAAAGTTGCAGATTGTGAAGTCTTGTTGAATTATTGGGGAATATAGTCAAATCTCTTGTATTCACAAAGTACTTTGAGGAGTGACAAATGGCATACTGCTGTTTTCTGTTGGAATCTGGTCTCTGTCAATTAAGTGTGTAAAGAAAATCTGTGGGGATCCTGGTAACACCAGGCAGTGTCCAAACTTGTAATTTAAGCAAAGTACATACAAAAGAGGAGTGATGAATATCAGTCAGGAATACCTCCTGCCTGATTTTAAATTACGTTTCTTTATATAATATTTGCCAGTGTATAGGTAATGTAGAAAACAATGCAACCTTCATGTCGCAACAGTAAAATAGTGCAAAGGGAATCTAGAGCCTGATCTATGGAAGTAAAGACTAAACCATGTCCTTAAGTGCCACATCTACGCACCTTTTAAATTCCTTCAAGGATGGTGACTCCACCACTTCCCTGGGAAGCCTGTTTTAATGCCTGACAACCCTTTTTTGTGAAGATGTTTTTCCTACTCAGTCTAATCCTCCCTTAGTCCAACTTAAGGCTGTTTGCTCTTGTCCTATCACTTGTAACTCAGGAGAAAAGACTAACACCTACCATCTATATGCTGCCCTGGAGTTGCCTGATTAAAAAATTGTTCAGAAAATGAAGATACAACTGCATTTAGGATGATAAAGTATATGGACTCCCTCTGGCATCCCACATTTTTTTTGTGTGAGTGACTCCAATCCCACCAACACACTTCTAAGAGAAGCTTTGTCTTCGTTGCTCACTCCTGGAGGAGAGCAGGCTGGTATGTGTGAGTCAAATCTATTCTGATAAGTTAGCCTGGATCAAATATGGGACAGAAAAAGCTGCTTATCCTGAATCGTGGTGTTATCTCGTAGGTACATCTACATAAAAGAGATACAGCCTTTCTGGCCAAGAGATACATTAACTCTTCCTCTTCCCAGGCTTAATCTTGTGGAGTTTATACGAAGTCTGCACTGGCTTCCCAGGCAGCTGCTTGTGAAGGAACTCAGGAAGCCAGGGCTGTTTCCTCTCCTGAGGGAGAAAATGCCAGCCCAGATTAGTCCAGAAGGCAGCAAATGTGAGAAACATTGTGAACCTCTATAGTATGTAGGTATGGAGACCTGTAAATGAGAGATGTGGGCACACTGGATCATCATGGTGTACCTCTGAAATCTGAGTCAGAAGCCATATCAGCATGAACACCACAGCCAAAGACAGAGCTTCCCTCTTACTTGTCTCCCCATTTCCACTAGACAGAGTGCTCTGAATTGTGGGAGAATGATACAAGAGGTTTAATATGGAATAAACTTCAGCACAGCTGCAGACTCCATCAATCATTATGATCTTCACTCTTATTCTGTAAGCAGACCTTAAAGTCAGCTTTGGTTTATTTGACATAATTACTATAATAGTACCCATCAGCCTGTTAATGTAGAAGGCTCAGGTATTTGGCATTCAGGTCAATATGTCATACATAGATATTCCCTGTATTTGCACAGTGCTTGTTAGTGCAGTGGCTCAGGAATGGACTAATATTATGTGAATAATTTCATCAGGCCAAGATTATTTAGATCTGCTCACCTCCAAACTCATTATTTTTAAAAGCAGTATTTAAATTCATAGGAAGCGGAGAAGACTGCACATATGAAAGGCTGCCTCACAGCAATCTGCAATTTTAAAGAACGTGACCCTTTGGGAGGGTCTAACTTAATTTATAATTTCTTTGCCTCCAGCTCCGTGGAGCATGAAAAAGATCCACTTCCTCTCCCACACCCAACCCAGTCAGAGAGGTGAAAACTAACTCAGAGAAAAGCAGCAAGAATAGTCTCACAGACCTGTGTTCTGAAAGGTGTGGTCATCTCTTGGTGTCCACATTAACAACTCATTCTCTGCAAAGAATTTAATATGTTAGTCAATGCTCATCCCAGGATTTCCTTTTCTCTAGAATATTTTCAATTTTACCACAGAAGTAATTTCTTTCTTTGCATAAACATTTGAGTGGAAGTTTTTTCATTATTCAGGAAGAGGCAACAATAGCGTTGCCTTTTCTATGCAAAGGAAAATCAGTCAAGGAAGAAGTTAAATGATTTATTTTGTTTTCTATTAGAGCAGTGATGGGAGGAGTATGCTGGCAGATGTGACCTTGGAGGCCAATATTTTGGGCACCCTGGAGTCCCACAGGAACAGAGAAATAGGACCAAGTGTCAGAGAACAGGCTGTCCTTTGGGCTTTGGACTGTCTGGGGTCACTGACTGCTCTATGCTTGCAATGTGCTATGCACACTAAAATACGCTTAAATATCCACAGGTCTCAGGCTGCAGGGTAGGTACCTTCACAGTGACTTGATTTCTTCTACATGAGTTACAATCCTGCTCCAGAACAAAGCCTTGAAGTTGAATTCACTTACAGTGGGAGGAGATGAGAAGTTGGAGAAGTACAGTCACCACTGTGCATCTCAATTCAATATGTCTGCAGGATACACTAAAGGAATACACAAGTCTGTTCCCAGAGGCAGTAAAAAGACATTTTGCTCTTATTATTATTGTTATGGTTATTACCTGATATTAGTTTATGTGCATATGAATTTTTTGACTGAGTTCCTCCATGAGTCTTTTTGGACTGTCTCTGTTCCTGTGTAGGTGTGCTTGTTAGCTCAGGGCATGGTCAGAGCATTGCTGTTTGATAGTCCATACACGTGAAGAGATCAGAAACTTGGAGAGTGGTGAACAAGCAATTAAGAAGTCAAGGTAAATACTTCACTGCCTTTTGAAGGGTCCTTATTGAAAACTAGCACGTAGGGTGAGAACTTTATCAAAGAGCAGATCATCACTGTTGTGCTTCAATTCGAAATATGACAGCATTTCAGTGTTTTCAGCTCTCCTTAGCCGAACAGGTGATGAGATGATATCCAACTGTTTTAAAGTGACTTAAATGGCTTTTTAAGATATTTTGTACTGAAAACTTTGGCACAGTTTCCTACTGATATGGTTATGGGGTTTTGTAGTCTGTCTTATTTCAAGATTTGTCTAATACCCTTATAATTACTTTAGATTGTCCGGGAAGAAGATCTGTCCACTAAGCAGAATCCTGGATGGAAGCCTGACCTATCATCTTTCCAAGTTTGCATTGTTTGCGTTGTGTTTTCAATAAGGAACAAAGGTGCTTCTGTATTTTAATGTTTGGGGTTTTTTAATAGATCTAATTCTAATTGCGTAAGGGGAAGTTTTATGATGTGGATATGTTATATTACAATTTATATAATGACAGACTAGTAAGAACTATTAAAATTCTCCAAACGTAGTGAGTAAAGGTTAGAAAATGGGGAAAGGAACAGATACAGCCATCACTGCCTGCTCTGCTTCAGAGAGCATGTAACTGTCCCAAACATAAAGATCAAACAAAAATTCTTCACACTCACTGAGATTTGATATAGGCTAAATTCACTTTAGGCTTAGATTCCCATCAGATTGCATCAGCTTTTTCATCTCTGCTGCAATAGGAAACTTTGATTTGGTTTCCAAGGGGCTTGAGTTTGGGTTTCTTCTAAATTAAGTCGTTTGAGTTTTAGGGCCACTGGAAACTGTAACTGAACTCTTTCATCCTCCTTCATTCAATTTCATGCTTCCAATTTCTGTGTTTCTAATGAAAGGAATGTTTACTACCAGGCATCTAACTTGAACTGATTGGCAAGTTGCTGTGAAATGTAAGTTGCAAAACATTTGATATGGATGAATTTTTTTCTCCATCAAGAAGGTCTTATATTGAATGCAAAGACAAGTCTCTGCTTCTGCTCTTAAGTACTGGGTATTAGACATTAAATATTGAACTGGAAGTCCAATTACATGATTATTAATCAGATGCAATTTTTTCAACTTGGGGAAAAAAGGTCAAGTGAAACATAAAAATCCACTGGGAAACACCGCCAATTAAAGCCATTAAAAAAGGATGTGAAATTCTTAATTCATACACTTGGCTAGAAAGTTGATTGACTGGGCTTGACTCTTCTGGGAGTGGATGTGCTGGGCATTTTTTTATTTGCTTCTTGATATCAAATGCTTCTGTTTCCTTATGAAGAATAATTAATTTTCTTTGCAGGAAAATTGACTTACTATGATATGGGTAGCCGATCAAGCTTAAAATATTTGATCAGGTGAAGCGATGACTGTCATTTAACATTTCCACTCACGGAGAGAAGCATATATATTCCTTCCACTCTTATTCTGCACACAGACTTTCTGACAGCTGAAGTGTAGCCAGTAAATTTCTTTTCCATTAGTTGCAAATTGTACAACAATATGCTAAAGTAATTACACCATAAATCTTCTTGCCTTGAAGTTAGGCTCTGTGGTACAGACTCATAAAATAGTGCAGTAGCAAATAAAATCACTGCATCTGTATATATTTTCCTTGCAATAATTTTTCTGAGGGTGGTCTAAAATATTGACAAATGTGAATTGGGAGAAACTGGAAAGAATACAGTGTTTTTTGGTTTGTATAAAAGAGGGGCTATAGTTCATCAATAATTAGGGCTACCTTGGAACTGCACATGGGTCAAAGCACAGATTATTGCGGACTCTCCTTAGCTGTGCATTATAAGCTGAATATAATATTCCCTGGATTACCCTGCATGTGGTCTTAGTTGAAGATCTGAGTCCAAGAGAGACTGTGTTAAAGCAACCTAAGGAGTCTACCCAATGTAGACAGAATACCTCTAGGATAAATCTAGCAAGGTTCTAAGATCCTTTGAAGATCAGGGAAACACAAATGAGAATATTTGGACTAAAAGAAGTAACTGCCAATGCATCTGTTTTTCTTAGGTAGGTCCCTAGAAAAGAACAGACAGGTACTGTACCTAAGGCACTCTCAGCACCTGAATGTGAACAGTGGTCATTTAGCATTCAGCACTGTATTGAAAACTGTGACAATAAAATTAAGGCTTCTTGGCAGTTTTGTTCCCAAAGCCAAGGGCTGCTCTGGAGAGAAAGCTGCCTGTAACACCCCTGATAGTCCTTGCTCCTTTGTTTTTTGGGAGAAGATGGCAGCATCTTCTGTCCCATCTCATCCTCCTTTTCCAGGTGGAGATCTGCAGGAAGCCATATATTGATCAAGAGCTCTGGATTCAGCTTTTCCATTGCTTAGCTAAGAACCACAGGCTGGATTCATAGGAGTGCATGTCAATTTAAATTTGCTACAGTGTGTGTGGATCAGCAGCCAGACTGTGTGAGCTTTGCTCTCTCCCCAGAGAAATGTCAATGCTGCCATTCACTTCTCTCAAATAAGGTGCAGCATTTAAAATCTTATTTCCAGGTTTTTTCTAGGTTACTTGTGGTTCATTTTCAGGACCATCTATTTCGTGTGATTTGGTGGGACAGAGGGAGAGGTGGATTCATGGTGGTGATCACATTTCTGGAAAAACCAGGAAAAACTTATGCTGAAAGAAGCCAACATTGAGACTTCTGATCCTGCACAACACTGCAGCCACAGATGTCTGCCAAGGATAAACCCCTAGATGAATGGGCTTTGCTATTCTGTGAATAGTTGCCCTCATACAGGCAGAATCTTTGACTGGGTTTTGAAAGCTTGAAACAGGCATCTGGCTGATTCATCTGGGAACCAGGGACATACAGGGACACTGGAGAGGTATTTTCTCTGAACATCAAGGTCCAGGAAATACATTCGATTATATTCACTATATTTGGTGTGATTGGCCGCACTCAGATATTCAGCTGCAATTAGGTGGTTAGAGACTCATCATTAATCTTAACTCTGTGCTGCCTATCAATCTGTTCCTTTACATAGCTGATGGCATTATTCTGAACATTTTGGTGAGGAAACATCCCTGCTTTGGAGTGGTTGCTGATGGTAGGATTTCTGTGTTCATCTCCTGGCACTATCTAAATCTCTTCTTTTCAAGATCCTTTAGAGCACTTGTCTCTCAAATGACAATTATTATGCCTCTTGCCTGATTCAGAGGTCTGGTCTTTTTTGAATTGATGTCCTGACATTAGACACCCTCCAAAATTGCTCATTCCTTGATACCTGAGCATAATTCTCGATGAAATATCTTTTTTTTTCCCCCCCTCAAATTACGATTGCTTAGAATGTTCATATTCATCTAAGTTATCTGCTTCTTTCCTCCTGCCTAAAAAAGTTCACATTCTTGTTGCCCTTATTATATTTAAAATGCTTTGAACTTAAGGCTGCATTCACTCTCCTTCCTACTTTTCAGCTCACTCTTTCAAAAATAGTGATAACAGGAAAATTGGAGATATTTAGTTGTACTTGTGATGAGGAAAGATCTTGTTAGAAAAGCCACTATGGGTGTGACACTAGGAAACCTCTGCTTTTGAGGAAGCTCTCTTCCAACTCATAGTATAGTTTATGGAATAGTTTGGTTTGGAGGGGACCATAAAGGCCACCTATTCCCAAATCCCCTGCCATGGGTGGGGAAATCTTCCATTAGACCAGATCAGAATACTCAAATGTGCCTTTTGATTTTCAATGCTTTTAACAAATAAAAGAGGCCAGTAACTGGATGGACTTCTCCCTGCCTGCATCCTTGTGTCTGGAAGCATTAATCTCATTTAGCCTTGTTTTTATATGGACAGATGGTGATATCTCCTGCTAGGAAAGAAGATCTCAATATATAAAGCTGTTTTTTATCCATGTAGTGCTCAGCTACCCTGAAGAAATTACATTCTAGAGGTTTATGAAGAATGTTTTATACATATCTAATAATCCTGTTGTTTTCTATATCACAAGTGACATTCCTTTTGAAGTCATCAGGATGGTTTCAGGGGTATGAACCTGAGGATTGTTTTCAAGTACCAATAAGAACAAATTCGCCCAAGATAAGAGCTATAACCCAATCATTATGCTATACCATGATAAAGATCACCATGAAAGACAATGAGGAAGTGATAGACAGAATCTAAGCAGTTCATTTATTTCTATCCATACACAAACCACAAGCAAATTTCAATCTCAAGGACTTTTTCATTCAAACCTCATTTTTCTCCTTCTCTAGAGTCGAGATATATTTTTCCTGCTAGTAGAGCTGAGCTGTCCAGTCACTGGAGATACTATTGTCACTCTTTTACTTCCAAAATTAGAGGTCTTCCTCAAAAAAAAAAAAAATTGTTTTTCAGTCAGAGTATTGGATGAAGAATGTGATGTGAATGGAGTTATGGAGAGATCACTTGACAATCAAAATATTTTTGAAATCTGTGAATCTACCTCATAAATTAGACCCTCCTGTGGATGAAGGAATGAAGTTGTAAAGCTGTACATTTGTGCAGTTTAACATGAGTGAGTTCTGAACTTTTCTTTGACTAGTAATATCTCTCAGACATTCCTTAAGTTTGTCTGAAGTTCAAACATTTTTGTGTCTCTGTTTAAACAGGATTTGCTCTATTATGGTTTTGTATAGATATAGAAGAGGTGGGAAAATGAGCTGAGTTTTGAATGTTTTTCCTCTTTTTCTTTGATGAGATGTTGTATCAGATTGATTATAGTTGTCCCATATATATTAAAGTTGAAAAATGTCCATATTAATAATTCCAATCACCTGCACAGAACACTGCCACAACTTTTAATCAAGAAGCTAAATCCTGTGGACATCTACAGTATAAGGAATAAGAAAAAAGAGAAATAAATATTTCAGACAAGTAAATGCATATGAATTTCCTATGATAAGCATTTGCTGTTACTTTGGCAATAGCCAGACTTATTACAAATGCTATAACTATACTGTGGAAAATAAATAGTTGGAAGAGAACAATACAAAACTAGCCATTAATCTTGGTGCATCCAAAACTGTCATGAGAAGAAAAAAATTTTAGGAAAGAATAGAGACTCCTTACTGTCTTTACTTTCCACTGTTGGGAAAAGACTGGCTGCCTGGGAAAGGTAGAACTGGCAGTTAATCAGAGGTTTTTTCCAGTGTTAGTTCACAGCCCCCAGACCGTTGCCAGCCTTGCCAGAAGCTTTCAGAAGGTTATTCTGTTTTTTCTGGGTTATTTTTACCCTCTTGATGTCATACTTTATATCTTCTGGTGGTTTCTACAGGGATAATACAGGACCTACAAGTGGAAAGTGATGTGTCAGCAAGGATGGAGAGGGATGAAGTTGATTCATGCTAATAGACTAATAATTAATGGCATTAAGAGCTGGAATAAATACATTCATCCTGTGTTGTCCACAGGATCTACTTACCCATTTCTCACATATGTTGGAGTATCAGGATATTTCAGAGATGGAGTGGTTGTGGTGAGTACTGAGCATCATTTAAGAGGGAGATGCTGATTTTCTAGAAGAGACTTCCCAAGCATTTTTGAATAACTCTTGAAAATGACCATATTAGCCACTAAAAGGAATTCCAACAGGACAGCAGCTGCTTGGTTCAATATAGTGTGTATGGTCTCCTTCTCTGTGTGTGTGTATTTATGTCATATACTTCTGAGTATATTAGCCAATTTCAGCTAAATCAGATGAAGGGACCCAGGACAGTAGGGCTTGGAATAATTCAATTCCCATAAGATTTTTGGAACATAGCATCTACAGATCGTGCCAAAGGGAAAACTAAGCATTCTGAGAAATTGTATTTGTTCCTTGGTTGTATATCACTTACAGTATAGTCTCAAAAGAAATTAGAAGCCCATAGGTCTTACTTTTAAGCTGATATGCTGAGGCTTAGAGCTATCTAAGCTTCCTGATATGGGCCAAAATCTCTTTAGAGTGCTTCAATGCTACTTGTGAGATGACTTGAATCACAGCTTTTCTACACTGCCTACATTCTGCCTCATAAAATTCACAAAAAATGGTGTAAACAAGGAGTGTGATCTTCACTGGAGACATATTTGTAGTGTTATAAACTGAGTACAGATAGAACAAACCCCACTATACAACACTGAAATGAAATGCAGCACAGCCTAAGCAGGATGGGTCATATCCTCAGTCCTTAGATTGCAGTCAGGGAGATGTGTTGGTCAGCAAGCACCTCCAGCCTTTCTGCAGTCATTATTATTTGTATGCCTGTGCATGTAAGAGCTCAGCTGTGGTTGATGATCCCACCAGCTTGGGCCTGGTGGAGATCTGAAAAAACCCAAATAGATTCCACCTCACGGAGATAATGCGTTCTGTTGTATTTTCATTTTCATTGTATGTATGACTGTTCCCTTATCTTTACTACCTCCAGGGAGAAAAAGGCTTTGCAAGGGAGAATAATTCCGAGATATTTCACCTCAGTACAAGCCTTCAGAATGGTTCTTTGGTGGTAATTAGCAGCTGATACTTCAAGGTTTGGAGAAAGACACAGAGATTTCAACTACTCGTTAGAAATTTGATTGACAAAGCCTTCTCCAACATGAGTGAATTTCAGAGGAGCCATGGAGTGAATTTGTGGGGAGTTAATCTGGTGTCCCTGTGTACATGGAACAGGAAAAAGGGAAATCCTGGAACTAAGCTTTTCACTTAGCTTTCCAGAGGCTGTGAAATTTTGGTCTTTAGGGATCAAAAAACAAATCAGGTTCTGAAATTGCAGCAGACCTGCAATAATGATTGCATGCTGGCAGCTTCCCATAGGAAATGAAGTCTTTATTTTGCTATGGAAAGTGTCATAGCAAAGTTGTGGAGTGTGGCTGATGGTTAGCATGGCCCTCTAGCAGAACTGCAGACTTGGGCTACCCAAGAGATACAAGAGGACTAGACAGCAGCAAGATTTGAGGGAGCAGAATTAGCTTCTCCCACCTGTTTCATGATGCAAGAACTGGTTGAGGAAAGCTGTGACATGCTGAGAAAAGCCTTTCCCCCATCCTCCTGCTTCCTCCCTAGACTTTTCTCATAATTAGCTCAGTTGTTGTGTGTTGAGACCTGGAGTTTTGTCTGGTGCTAAAAATGTCAAGGCATTTCTTATGTTCCTCAGCATAAGAAACCACAAGCGACAAATCCATCCGTCAGCCAGTCTTTTATCATTGTGCAGCATTATGAAAGTAATTTCTCCATTGTGATAGGCCAGCGGTGCCATTGATTGCTCTATTCTCTGCAGTGGGCACTAGACTTATCCTTTAAACCACATAAAGATTATCTCGGTTTCCTTTCAGCTCTATGATTTCTTTCTTGCCTCTCACTGCAAGAACACAATTTGGACTACCTGGTTTTCTACCTTCAAGTATCCTATCAGGCTTATGTTTTTATAGTAACTCAAGACGTTCTTTTGTTGTGGCAGTGAGCAACAGGGCTTCAAATGGCTAAGGTGAAACACAAAAATGTCCTAAAAATTGCAAAATGTCACTCTTTTTTCTCTACCATAATGCTGACTCCTGCCCTAGATATAAAGACAGGCCATTCCTCTTTGCTGGAGGTTGCATGGATCTTGCAGCAGAGTCTTTGGGGCTTTGTTGTAGTTAAGTAGATATGTTTACTGCCAGAGGAAAATAAAATTAAAAAAATCAAGAGCAAATAATGACAACTGTTCTTCTTTGAGACCTATGAAGCAACTAAAACTATCTTCAAGCAGACACAAAATAGTTTGTGCAACAAAGATCCTTGTGGATCCCATATCAACCTAACATCTCTTCCTAGTTGGAACAGCAAGAGCCTGGAATTCACTTGGTTATGTGGCATAATATACCAGATTTAGAACTGTGCAACCCAGTTCAGAAAATGGTCAAGCAAACCATGGAAAGCATTTAAAAATATGGCCTAGTTCCAAGGATTAAAAACCTATTCTGTTAGAAATTAGAAGTTTCCCCTGTTTTACTTGCTGAGTGTTGAAAACTCTGGGGTATCTCACAATGGCAGATAGTGAATAAGACAATTCTCTTGAATTGGTGCCTGAAACTACTAGGTCTGTGAGCATTCCCAGGAAACCCATCCAAGGATTGATCTGAGATTCAGCACATCATGAGACCCTCTGGGAGCCTTCCTTTAGTCCTTCATAGATTGTAAGGCTCCAGACAGCTGAATGTAAGTCATTAAAGCTCCTTATTCTATCCATTAGTACACTCATTAATATTTCTCTGTAACTTGGGACACAACATTTCTCATGACAAGCTTAGAAAAGTTTTCTCTTCCATCTAATTTTGACCTAGAGACATCTGTAAGGATAAAAAGCTCACCACTGAGTGGAAGAAAACTTCTGTAAAATTTATCTTTGCAGAATCTGCCCTTCTGGGCAAAACAGTAGAAATTACCTCAGAGATTAAAATCTTCCATGAGGTTGTTGAATATAGGGATATTTAACATTTATCATTGGCCTGAGTGTATCAGTCTGGAGCTTATTGAACTCCTAATGGTAAAACAATGAACTTTTCACAGCAGGTCTCAGAATGAAAAACAAAGAAATACTAAGAAAAACTTCTTCTGAGACCTTGGGAACTGAATAAGCATGCTGCTAAATTGTTCATTTGCTCTAGAGATGGGTGTTATTAGAAGACGGCCAACTTAAATAATTGTTTTTGCGTAGAAAAACAGAATTGCAGGATCATAGAATGTCCAACTCCCTGCTCAAGCAGGGTCACCTAGACCCTGCTTGCCCAAGACCATATCCAGGTGAATTTTTAATGTCACCAAGTTGTCATCCATTGCATGTTCATACACATATAGACTTGTTTATATCCTTTTTAAACTTATATGAATATAGATTATATATACACACTTACACATGTAGATAAACTATTGTATATGTATATATGACCGTGTATTTTAACAGCAACATCTAGATGCTCATCAGGAGTTTGATGATTTACATTTACAGATATATTCTCTAAACTTGAGGGAAAAAACCCTGAACTATTTGATTCCACCAAGAAAAAAACACTTCAGTGCTGAACAGACCAGAAGAGCTAATTGCTCTCTGAGAATGGTGACATTGTTAGTGTTTTAAAGCAAACAGTAAGCCGTGGGTCCTCATCACTTACCATGCTGTAATTTTGCCTTGAGGTCAGAGGTTAAACATTTGCTTTTTTGCTCTTGGCCATACATGAGAAAACTCATTAAGTGGATTTTTTTTATAATAAAGTTCATTCATTCCTAAGAGGAATTTATAGGAGAAAAGAAGAAGGAGCACTAAGAAGAGCCTTGGAGCCCTGTAGAATGTACACTGTGCTGCCAAAGTCAATATTCTCTTTCTGTACACAAAACAAGAATCCCTCAGGCTCCAAAAATAAGTAGGAGAACTCACTTTCTGCAGGTTTTTGCTTTAGCTTCTCATCTGGGCTATAGGTTTTTGGTTCTTGTGTGCACATCAACAGTACTGTAATTTTACTTTCTCTTCAGTGTTCTCTACCAACTTGGATGGTTATGGTGCATCCCTGCTGATCGTAGGTTAATTATTTCTCTTTTCTCTCATTCCCTTGTTGTGTTACAGTTATTGAAAGCTCAGTAGCACTCTTTCTTGGCAAAGTCTGGATGGGGCAAGAGTTGTATTGTAGTGTATTTGCTGAGTAGAGCCATCTAATCAAAGAAGACAAGCCATTTTGTCAGAGGGATGGGATGGAGATGGCCTATGGAGTCCAGGCTGGAGAGAGTGCATCGGTTACCATGTGTTTTGAGCTTTTTTTCCTTGGAGGACTCTCCTAGGGCCTTGTAGTGCTCTGTTGTGGAATGTGTGGAGGATTGCTGGGCCCAAGGCACCTTGACCAGCAAAAGTTGATGTGGAAGCATCTGATCCCTTCACTGATAGGGTTGGTATTTCAATTGCAGACACACTGGGAAGAGTGAGCAGAGCCTCTTCCCCTTAATGTGTGTGCTCACCACGTGCGCTTCTTGACGCCAACAGCGGTGACGAGAGGTTTCTGACAACGCTGCCAGGCCAGGCCAGGGACTTTCCTGGCATTCCAAGACAAATTCTCCCTATGGATTTGATGAGACTCTTGGCACAAGCAAAACTTAGAGGATTAAAACATGCAGATCCTCTGTCTCTGCCTCCATGCGCTTGTACTCCTCTAACACTTGTAGGCACCTCATTGCCTCTGCCTCAGTTCAGAACTCCTTGTTCTGCTGGGGCTTCTGCAGAGCTGAGAACTTCAAAACCTTTGCTTAATTTGTGTTTGCACTTCTAAGTACTGAATGAAAGTGTCAGGCAGAGCCAGGTTCTTTCCGAAGCATTTGTGTATCAACATGAAAGTTACAACCTTCTGCTCCTTGCTCCTTTGATCTTTTCAGGCTCATAGATAAAATGCAGTTGGGCTTTTGAACTTTACAGAAAGTTTTAGTAAAGAGTGACTCAGACTCTGAAGTTCTTTTGCTGAGCTCCTTTTCTCTTCCTCCATTTCTTTTTGTTTTGTTTTGTTTTCCCCTTCCCTTTTCTTCAGCTTCCTTGCTTTCTCCCATTTAATCCTTTTCGTCCCAAGTTTTGGATGGTTTTGGTGGATGTCTTGTTGCATTGTTGCTTTACAGCACATCAGGGCTCTGTGCCTGGGGACCTCATTTGTTACAGCCTCTAAATCTGTCCATTCCACAGTCTCACCTTTCATGTGGGTGAATATTTGTGGAAGAGGCATTTTTTCAATATTGTGTTGCCGGTTTGCCTACAGATTGCCACTGGGAGTGGTGCTAGGAATGTCTCTTCATTGACAACAGAGAGAGCACAGAAGATTAAATTTCCCTATTTTCAGATTCCCCCCACTCCCTTTATTTGGGAGGGTATTCAAGCTCAAGGAATATTTTAACAAAAAGGTGAGAATTGGAACAGAATTGGCAATGATCTATCTCAGAGGGAGACTCCTCAAAAGGAAAATGCTGCCATATCATTCAGTGACACAGAAAGAATTTCTGCTTTCTCAGGTTCCAAGAAGGTTTTCAGCTGCCTTTTTTATGGTAACTTTTCAGGTAGTTTGGTCTATTTACACTAAGTTTCATTTCTTTTATTGATATCAACTGGAAAGCAGCTTTGGCATATAAAATAGCAACGATAATTTCAACTATTGGTAAATACATGTCTACGTTACAGTGCCTGGGTAGCTATAACGAAGTTGTTAATATCAAAACCAGAGGTAGGATCAAGGAGTTCTGAGACATTTGTACTTTATCCACCAGATCTAAGATATAGAGCAGCTCTAAATATGTAGGTCACTGACATATGATATTTATTTTGCTGAGCCTTCCATTAGTCCCAATTTTCTTTTAATCTTCTGACCAAAATCTGAGCAATGCACACCCTAGTTACAAATAGCTTCTTGTAGATACTTAGGCTTCAGGACTTAAATGAGTGAATCACTGTAGTGACTTGCAGGATGAACGCCATAGGCATATAGCTCCTCTTGGAAGTTTTAATTATTTGCTTGACTTGACTTTTGTGTCAGCTGCAATCTGACAATTTAACCGATAATAATGTGTAGCTGTTTGTCTTCCAGTATTTATTCTATGAAGTATTGTAAAAATTTGCTGCTTCAAAGGTTATAAAGAGCATAGGTCCTTGAGACATGCCTTTTTTAAAAAAAATTTTGACAGCAGTAGCTATAATTTAACCCTTCTGTGCCTGAAATATAACTTGCCAAATTCCATTACGATGACTTTAATGGTTTGACTCACAGTGCTTGGTCTGTATGTGAAGACAAAAGTATCCTAATATCCTGCAAAGCTTTTAGCTCTTCTATGTGATTGCCAATGTGACATTCAGCCACAGACATCACTACAGTTTCCTGAGATTCAGATACTGGCCACACTGATTAGACTGGGCCAAGGATACAGGATCTTGGGTGGAATTTGCAGCTTTTTTCTTTTAAAGAGTATTTTAATGAGGGTTTTCCTTGTTCAGATTGTATCCTCTGCCTTGGCAAAAAAGTGCAACACAGGGTTTCTTTTGATTTCTACAAAGAATTCCTTAAATCTGTGGTCAGATATTTGCAATCTATGAGATGATCATCTTTCAGATAAGCGGATGCAACTTTTTGCAAACATCTGTGCCAACCATTTCCAGAAGAGGTCGTTTAAAATAATCCATTTTGTATTGCATTGAAGGATACTGGAAGCACAGTAGCTTTCAATTTCTGTAGTTCGGCTAAGGGTAAGTAAAATCTTTAAATTTGTATTAGTATCAGTATAAACTCAATATTCATTAATATTAAAAGTCATTGTTGATTGCAAGGGACCTGTGACTTTGCTAAGGAGTTCTAAAGAAACCTTAGAAATCTGAGTCTGTTGCTGAAGGGAATGCACTTTGGATGCTTTTTTCCCATTTTCTCTTTCTTTCTCTTTTATTTTCTTTCTTTTCTCTTTCTTTCTTTCTTTCTTTCTTTCTTTCTTTCTTTCTTTCTTTCTTTCTTTCTTTCTTTCTTTCTTTCTTTCTTTCTTTCTTTCTTTCTTTCTTTCTTTCTTTCTTTCTTTCTTTCTTTCTTTCTTTCTTTCTTTTCTCTTGTTGTACTCAGTTGAAAATTACCTCTGTATTCTTTGGGGGTTGGTGCAGGGACAATATGATGATTAACCAAAGAACTCCCACTTCTCATGAAGCTCATCTCCTTCCTAGCCTCACTTGGCATCTGGACAGCAGCCACCCACATGTGTCACATTAAAGAATTAAGACCTTAATGACAATTTTAAAGTGCTGTTATTAAATGGGGACTTCCATCCTGTGGAACACTTGAAAAATAACATTTGTAAAACTGCTTCCTGAGCAGTATATTCCCTTTTCCATTATCTCATCTATTTGTATGCTAATAGCAGTTCTTCTGCCTTTCTACTCAGTTTCTGCTTGAGCAGTTCAACACTGAATTCATGATTCTGTGTTTTGTTCCGTTAAGATTTTACTTATATTTAAAAAAATGGTATCTCAATAATTGATTACAGATAAATTATTGAGAAAGCAGCAGCAGATGCAAAGGAAAAATAGTCTGTATCTAAGAGAGACTTTTAAAACAGGTATCTTAGCAATATTACAGATATATATATTTCATATTCAGTTATCAGAGGTAAACCAATGCTTGCCTAGCATTTGATGCTTCATGTGATACCATCAACTACTGAAAGAAGAGCATTTCCACTCAAATCATATCTGTAACCAATGTGTGTTAAAAATACCTCCCAAGCAAAAAATATACTAGTGTATCTAGACTACATTCTGTGCAGAAATTCTTGTATATCTGGAAAGAACACCTTTGCTACCAGAGAAACTAAGTGAAAAGCATACATATAATTTTGAAATTTTCTGCTAATTTAAAAATGTTATAGATTCTGAATGTTCCCATATATTAATAGGAGTCTTGGAGTTAATTCAAGGAAGTTATTGAAACTGAAAGAATCTTTAACTAAAATTTTCAGTATCTTTTCTGACGCAGACAGGACTACAGTACATTCTTGTGCATCTCTAAACCTCAGTAAGGATTTGGATACCCTATTTTAGCCTGAGATAATGTGAGCTATGCTGAATCACTTATTAGGTACTGGCTCAAAGAATGTTCAGGCTGGAAGGGACCTCAGGAAGTTGTCCAGCCCAACCTCCAGCCCAAAGCAGGGCCAACTCCAAAGGCAAGTCAGATTACTCAGGGCTTTGGGCTGAGCATGGAGGGTCCACAAACTCACTGGTCCTGTATTTCACTGCTTAATATCTTCCACATTGGTGACTTATTTCTTTGTGTCCTTGTTGTTTTTGTCCCTCATCCTGTCCTTGTTCTTCTACAAGAGGAACCTGGCTCCTTTTTCATAAAATCGTTTCAGGTTGTGGAGGACAGCAACCAAATACCTCCTTAAACTTCTCACCTCCAGACTGAACATCCCCTGGGCTTTCAGCCTCTTTGAATGCAGTGTGTGCTCCAGCCCCCAGCCACACTGGTAGGCTTTCCCAGGATGTCAGCACACTGTGTTACTTCTTGTATGTGTCACACACACGGTGTCCAGGGTGGGCTTTTACTGCAACTCAAGTGACACACCAGGTATGTCTGAGAGCTGGGCAATATTGGTCAAATGCAGAATTGTATGTAATTTTATTTCCAGATCTTGGATTAAATCTTCATTGGTAATATCTCTTGTCTGTTCTCTCACATCTCTGCAGAAAACTGGCTTTGAAGGGCTAAGTGTGGCAGACTGAGTCTTCCTCCTTAATGTGACTGTAAATTATTTAAGAGTTTAGACTATGGAAGTAATTTCAGGGCCTAGTTCATCATTGCTTCTCTCCCTCAGAAAACTCATTTTCAAGGAACTGCTTCAAGACCTGGAGATGCCAGAAAGAATATTTCCATTGACTTTTGTCCTCTTTACTTTCTATTCTAAAGGAAATCCAATTTTCAACTAAGCTTTCAACTGCATTTGGCATAAAACATGGGCCAATTTCACTTCTCAGCTACTTCAAGAAGAGATTATGCCAAGGCTGAGCTCCTGTTTTCATGAGGAACAACATAAAAACCAGGCTCCTTGTTAGCAACACAAAAAGCTCTGTATGGGGAAATGAGCTGTCTTTGGAATGGCACAACTGATATTTTAGCCTCAGGTCCTTTTCTAAAGGTCACAGCACAATTCTAAATGCAGAATATTGCAATGTATTTAAATATCTGAGATTGAGGGTAAACAAGATCTACTAATGTAAAACAGAAATTAAGAAATCACATCTACCTTCCTCATGCCAGAATTGAATCATCCCAGGGATAACAATTCCAAGGACTGGGAAAATAAAACTGGCCTTTCAGTGCCATAATCTTTGATTTCAGACCTTCCTCACTGCACAGAGGGATGATGATAGCCTCTACAGTGAGGTGATCAGCTTGGTGGATGGCAGGGGAGAGGTGGGTGTTGCCTTTCTTAAATTTCAGTGACTTTGAACACTGTTCTTCATTAGGTCCTCAGAGGCAGGCTGCTGAAGTAGAACAATTAAATGGAGATGGCATGGGGTGAAACTAGCTCAGTGACTGAAACCCAGGGAGTGACACCAGCAGTACAAAGTCCATCTGGAGGTCAGCACTAGTAGTGTACTCTAGGGGTTGATAGTGAGTCCTATAGTGTTCAATATTTTCATTAGTTGGTAGTGGGACAAAGTGTACCCTCAGCAAGTGTGCACATGATACAAAACTAGAAAGAGTAGATACCCTGGGTAAGTGTATCCCTCTTGTTCAGAGGGACTGAAAAAATAAGTGGAGAAATGGATCAACAGCCAACTCTTGAAGTTCAATAAGGATTGGTCGACAGCAAGCAATGTGCTCTTGAGGCAAATGAAGCCAATAGCACCCTAGACTTTATTAAAAACCGTATTTCCAGCAGGTGAAGGGAGGTGATCCTTGCTCATTATTCAGAACTGTTAAGATGCATCTGGAATGCTGGGTCAAGTTCTGGGCTTTCCAGTATGACAGTAATGGAAGTGCTGGGTCAAGTCCAGCAAAGGGTGATGAAGATGATTAGGGGATTGGAGAATCTGTCACATGAGGAGAAACTGAGAGACTTGGTGTTGTTCAGCTTGGAGGTGAGAAGGCTCAGGGGGATCTTATCCATGTGTACAAACACTTGGATGGAGGAATAAAGAAGATGGAGCCAGACTCTTCCCAGTGATTTTATTGACAGGATGAAAAGCACAAGGCACAAACTGAAATATAGAAAATTCCATTTAAATATAAGAAAAATCCCTTTTACTCTGAGGTTAGTTTAACACTGGCACAGACTTCCCAGAGAGGCTGTGGAGGCTCCATCCTTAGAATTATTAAATACCAACTAGACAGCCCTGAGCAACCTCTGGCAGCTGACCCTCTTCTGAGTAGGGCTCTGGAGGATCTCCAGAGGTGCCAGGCCCACCCCCTCTCCATTCTATAATGCTTTAATTGAGGCATGCAAACAACATCTTTTTGCAAGACACATTGAAGAAAACAGGATGTTATCTAATGTCAAGCATCATCAGGGCCACCAGGAACTGATAAACTCTGAATACTGTTTTGAGAGAAACTCAAAGCAAGACTTCACTATAGCTGAGAATACGTGTTTATAGCACAAAATGATGATGCACTCATCATCATTTAATTGTTAATTGTTCTACAGCAAAATGCAGCCTTTTTTGCAAACATTTTTATACTAGGAAAAACATCTTCATTAAAGTATTTGAACCTTCAAAACATACCAGTCAATTTATCTGTAAGATGGCAAATGCTGCAAATCACTCTCATGATTATTTCTTACTAAACAATCAATGAAATTGAAACTATCTCAGTATGCATGTATTGACTTTTATTCCTAACACTGATTTAACTGTAAAGACCTTTTAAGGCAGAAATCAAAACACCTACCAAGGAGATCACTTAGCTCTTTAAAAAGCATACAGTACTTAGAAGAGAATATAAGAAAGTGATAGAAAATACAGGTAATTTGTGATGGAACGGTAATAGGTGTTCATTGTACTGAATCTTGCCAAAGAGAAAATGCCTTGAGAGAGAATAGGATGAAAGACAAAGGTTTATTGCACTTTTGCCTAATAGAAGGTGAATAACTGAGTTGCACCAGAAGTTTGAATCAGTATTGAATGTGAAAGCTGGATGGGAGTCCTAATCTGATATCTCCATTATGAAACAGTCCTTCCTTGTGGTATATAAGCTATTCCAAATAAAATTCAGTCTGGGCACTTGAATAAAGGAGCATAAAGTAGGGAATGCCACTGTGCGAGCAGCCATAGAGTGGCATGGAGATAGATGGTTTCTGGGATGAGACAGGGCTAAAAGAAGATGTATTATGTTTTTTTCCATTGCAATGAGTCATGTAAAGCAGAAATCCATAATAAACTGAAGATTTTTTTCTTTCAACTGCCACAAAGAAGCCATTGCAGCAGCTGCACAAGCAACCTGGATCCTCTCATGCACAGGGAGCAATTTTTTCTTTGCTTGGAGAAGGAAATGCACTCACGTGTGCACACACAAACTTAAAAATGGTTTTAAAATGTTATATTTGACTTCCTGGCTACTTTGAAAATTCTCTGCAAAAATAGCTCTTATGACTGCAGGCTGGCAGAACTGTTCCTGCCTTGATTTAAATGGGAAAACTCAATTAGAGTTTGAATCTGTTGCACTGAAATGGAATTGTCTTTTGCAGGCAGAGCTCAGTCACGGACACAGAGTAGCATGAATGAGAGGAGAGGGAGAAGAGGAGGTTGTGAGGGCTCTGAGCTAGGATTTTTCGTGTGGTGTCGCTCTGGAAAAGAAACTTCATTGCTCTTCTCCAAACACATTCAAGGGACAGTAGCTTCTTCCAGGCTTTTGCTCTCCAAACCCCTCAATGTGTGAAGGATTCCTGCTGGATCTGAGGGTGGCTGGGATTGGGCACTGAGAAATTTACGGGCACATAGCATTAACTTGGTTAATGAGGATGACCTCCCTTTGCTTTGCCTCTCTGGCTTTGAACAAATCTCCAGCCTTCCCTGCACTCTTTCCATCAGATTCAAGGATGCTATTTGTATTTCTGTAGTCTAGAAATATTTGCAGTAATTTTGGCAAGGTTGGAGTTTAGGCAGTGACAAAATGGCTTTTTAGTGGCAAATTCACCACAGTATCTCCCCCTCCATCCTTCCTTGCCCCTCCCTGAGTCCCATTGCAGTCTCAAGTCTCTCCTTGCGGTCTCCACAACAGGCTGTTTCCATCTGGGTGGGGAGACATTTCAATACTGCCTCTGCTAATGGAGGCCTTGAGCTGACCTCGATATTTTTCTCATCCTTGTCTATTGAGATATATATCTAGAAATGACCTGCTTCCCCTTGCTTCTCTTATCTGGAATCTCAGCCTGAGCCTTAGTTTCCACTTGCCCTGTAAGTCATCTGTGTTAAACTGCTCCTCATAAATAGTGGCTTCCAGCATGACTTCTTTCATCTGTGGCTTGTATTTGTGATTGAGGGAAAGGAAACCGGTTCGTTTACATCAGAGCAGCTGGCTCCTCTGATCTGCCACCTGGAGACTTGACCAACAGGGAATGTATGTCTGCAGGCAGGCCAGACTCCAGACTTTTGCTCCTCCAGCCATGCCTTTCTGCCCTTGTCACGCTGCTGGAAGGGGCCGTAGCTATTCCTTGTCCCAATCCTTTGGGACTTGGTGAACACTGTGGTTGTTATGGATTGAGAAGAGGATGCATAAGTTCTAGCAGTGCAGCTGGCTCCAGTGATCTTGCAAAACCTGCAGTGAAAAGATCAAGTGTGTTTATTGAAGCAAATCAGGAAAAAGGCTTGTGCAGAGGTAGGAAGGGGCAGTGGGCAGGCAGGGCTCAGGCCTGCTCCAATCCTGTGCCCTACCCTGTCTCTGCAATTCACTGCCATGGTTATGGACACTCAGCTGGAGATGTGCATGTAGCCTGTGTTGCCCTTTGTCCAATAGTGCTAAAATATTTCTACTAAATACCCGTTTTCTTGGAGAGACTGTTGCAGAAGAGGTGTTTAGATCTTCCTTTGCGTATGTTGTGCAGGTAAGACCAGATAGGAATGAAAGAGTTTCGACAGCCACACACTCAGAGGAGCCCTGGGTGATGGTCAATACATTGCACTGACATGTAGTTGCAGTCTGTCTGTCTTTTGAGCAAATGCCAGTTCATGCTGAAATGCTCCTCACTGCAGGCTCCTGCTGCTCGTGCCTGCACGGATGGATGCGCCTGCATGGTCTGAACTGAGGTGGTGTGTTGCATGTGCTTGAGTTACACTGTCTTTGACATGGGGCTGTTGAAATGCTCACATTGGGGCAGCCCAGGGACATTTGACAACCTGTGACAGTTATTGTAATAGCATTCTCCACACTCCAGAGAGATATTCCATGGACTTCTAGCTTGTACCTGGTTAATTTTTTTTTTTTTCATCAGTAATGGGATTTTCTTTGGTGTCTGTTTCAAAAGAGTGAAGGAGAGAGTTTGGAAAAAAAGCCATATATGACTTTTGATGGTCGGAAAAAGCAAGGTCAGTAAGCAAGGCAAGAGCCATGGCTCTGTGTTACGGGTGATTTTTCCGAGGAGGGCATTCACAGGTGTCTGTGATACTTTTGCAGGAACAGGGAGGAACCCACCAATGCCAAAACTGTGATGGGGTCAGCAACTACCTGATATTGCCAGGGCTGAGTAGGGTCCTCAGCAAATGTCAGAGCTTGTCAGTGAGATCTTACTGTAACAAATCCCACAGATTTGGGAGACAGGCAGGGAAATTTTCCAGAAAGATCTGAGAAAAATTAGCTGAGCTGTGGTGGCAAAACGGTGAAGATGAAGGACCACCTCATAGCTCAGGCTATGGCCCCTGCAGCAAGAATAGTGACTGCAGCACCATGGAGAAACTCCAGGACAGAGATGGGGATGAGATGGGAACAGAGATGTGCTGCCTGCTCTGCTGCTGGGTCACTTCCCCAGCTAATGCGGCGGAGAGGAATTCGAGTCCCCTGGGCAAACTGAGCGAAGAGCTGGGGGCAGCTGAAGGCAGGAGAAGCGACGTTTCGTTGTCACACTGTGCCCATAGAGAGGAGGTGCCAGCAGCCAGCGGTGACCGGCTCAGAAGGACCAGGTGAGGAAAAATCCGTGGAGTGGCAAGTGGCGGAGCTGGCTCTGTGCAGCCACAGAGCCCTCTTGTGTTGTCTGCTGGGCTGCAGACCAGCCAGATCTGTCTGTTCCTTTCACAAGACCCAGCAGGGTAAAAAATGAGTGTCTAAGGGTTTTTTTTTTTATCCCGCTCTGGAGTTTTCGGCTTCAGAGTGTTTCTAGAAAATAAGAATGGGAGGAATGAAACGATCTGGATCCCCCTTGTCTGTAGGAGGAGATCCATTCTCTACAACTTCTGAAGAGCCATACACAAGGAGGAAGAATTTACTCTGGAGGTGTTCCCATGGTGTTAACTATTATTAATTAATCGATTTTCCAGACAATATCCCAGTTTTTTAGAAACCCAAGCCCCAAGAGCTTATTGTTTCAGCAAAAAAGAAATCTATTAAAAATGTTTTTCTTATAGAAAACCCTGTACATATTTTTTCCCCTGTGGAAAATAGCTAACACCCCTTCCCCCCCTCCCAGGTAAATTCTAAAACACATCCTTTGGCTGAAGTGTCAAATCTCTGAAGACTTAAAGTTCAGGCAACCTTCCTTCAGACAATATTAAAGCCACAATGGGCTGTTCTACCTCTATTTTTTTTATTCTGACCTGTGTTACCATTGCTACAAAAGGAAAAATTGTTAGAGGAGAAGAAAAAGGGAGACAAGGTTTTACCAGCCACCTTTACCTTTTATAAAATAGGGGTTATAATCCTTCTATAGTGCTTTATGCTTTCCTTCTGTTGCTGTGAACCACTTAAGTCTCTGCAATCTCCGTTTAAGAGAAGCCACCTCAGGCACAAGGACTTGTGCAATGGAGACTAATGAAGTACCGGGAAGTTCTGCTCCAGTGGAGCCCCCAGGGAGACAATACTGGCTTCCCCTGGCAGTCATAATTCATTGGACAGGTTCCCAGAAATCTCAAGCAGATTAAACATTACAGAATCTTTTCCCCTGCAACGGCACAGGTATGCTTGCCTCTCTAATGGCTTCAGAAAGTATAAAGCCAGAGAGAACTACTAGATCATTTTAATTTGCTCACTGATGGTTTTGTGTAAAGTGTTAACTAGACATTAATCACCAGTAGGTACCACCAGCAAGGAAAAATGATGCCATCAAAGCTAAGAACACTTTAAAACTACTGTAGGAGGAAAAAAGGACAGAAAATGCTTGTGAAAATATGCACCGTGCTGCAGAAAAATGCAAAAGTTGTCCTTCCCTTGGTCTACACTAAATTACAATGAATCTGAAAAGCGAGAAAATTATTTCCTGCATTCAGATCCATTTTCTGCATTCACTTCCAATGGTCTCCAAACCCTGATAGTGCAAACAAGGGCCGTGCAACTCAATCATTCAAATACAGTGCAAGGGAGGTCTTATTTTAAATTGTATCCATAAACAACAAACAGAGCTGTGTGTCAGAATCTGTTCTTTTCCTATTTAGTCAGCTGAATAGATTCTTCTTGTATATGTCTAATATGCTCATGAGGTGAGGAGGAGGTTAAGAGAGTCTAGGAAGCGAATATGTGTTTTGGAATTTCCTATATACTGAACTAGCTTTTCCTAATATTTCAAGATGTTCCTAAATTAAATAAAATTATTCCACTGGTGACACTGTGTATGTGCCAGCTTCTATTTCTATAATGTTTTGGCTGTTTAGGATTAGGTTTTGGATAACAATTTATTTTTCTCTACAATGCTGTCAGCGTGATCCTATCAGATCCTGGTGTTGGCAAGAGAAACATAAGAATGAGGACCTGTTTCAGTGCTCCCCCTAGTTTACACTGATGCCACTTTTAACCTGTGCTGGTGCATCAGCACCTTATCAAAATATTTGGATTTTTTTATTGTTTCTTGGGGTTTTTTTGTTGGTTTTTTTTTAGATCTTCCCTTCAAATTTTGAGTAAATTAATTCATGAAAATGTTTTTACTCATTGCAGATTTGGGAAATACTGCATTAAACCAGAAAAAAGCTCCTGGGTCTTTTTTCCATCCTCAGAAAGTGTTTTCCTAAAAGACTGAAAATTGCATAGATTCGAAAAACAATGAAAAGAGCGTAGCTTGACTTTTTGCTGTTGCATTGTTGTGTCAAGACAAATAAGGTGCTGCCAAGAGTATTCCCCTGTATAGCTCTCATAATGCTTTTTGGGTGGGAGACAGATTCTTAGCCTGGTCCATGATAAATAAATTTAATAGTTCATCTGTTTACTGCTTTTTTTCCTCATTGGCTTCTTGCAAAGCCACCCCTTCTCCTACCAACTGTAATTGAATTTGCTGTCTGTATTAGGCTCTTGGATTCACCCACCATATGCTCTCTGTCTAATGTTATTTAACAACACCAAGAGCAAACGAATGCAAAGTGTATAGGAGTGGTCACAGAATATCTTATTGTGCCAGGTGGTGTTGTAGCTGTCCTGAAAGCTACCAGATGGGTGTTGCAGACAATTATACATTCTTCACCTTTTGAATTTGAGGAGAATTTAAGGCACTTTTAGGAGATGATCCCTAAAGCCTTCTAGTCCAGATAAAGAGAGAAGTGTCATTTAAATGGTCAGTCAGGGAAAGAAGCTGAAGCGCCTATGCTGTGATTCTCACCTCTAAGGAGGTCTGTAAAATTGGCACAGATTTACTGGATTTATGACTGAAACATGAATTTTGCTTCTCTGATCCTACTTCTCTCTTTGCATTGGGCATGTTTTCATGGATTACTTAAAAAAGGGTGTTATTTGCAAACTATCTGTGTCTGTTTCATGTTACCCTTGCCAGAAGGTGTCTCACTTGCATGAGCATTGCAAGAAACTGTAGGTTCATTTACACTCCATGAGATATATTTAGGTGCACTACATATTGCCAGTTTGGTTTAAGATGATGTACTGCAGCCAGTCAGCAAGATAATTAAGAGAATATATTAACTTAACCAGGGTTTTTTGAGTGCAAGGCTTGAATAAGCACAGCAGATCTCACAAATTCTAGTTAACAGCAGAAATATTTTTTCTAAGGTATATTATGTTGAAAAGAAACTAATAAGGAAAAGGGGAAAAGAGAGAAGGAGGATGAAAGAAAATACTGATTAATAAAGGGAGAGAAGTTCTTCAAGTACTGCAGTGTTTGGAAGAGCTGAAGGAGATGGGAGAAGATAGGAGTTTGTGTATAAGGGAGAAATAAAATAGAGGAATGCAGTTTGAATGGGAGAGAAGATGGCAATGGAAGGAGGAGGTCTGAAGGGGACCTTTGGTTAGAGGAGAGGGTGTAAGCATGAAAGAGGGGCCCAGTGTCTCAGGCTCCAGCTAACACCTCTGCCAGTTGTCACATCCTTGAGTTGTTCTGGTCCCTTACTCAACTGGATACTGTGCTCAAGAGATGTTCTTCCAGGGCTGAGCCTTGTGCTGACAGGAGGCTCCTCTGTAGCTCTAATTACCAAGTAATTAACTGACTTGAGAACGGGAGATATGATGGAATAAGGGGGAGAAAAGCATAGCTTGGAAGTTACTTCAGTGAATTTGGCTTTCCTCACTGAAAATTTGAAGACATGAAAGATGTTTTCAAGTAAGCAGGAAAGCTTGCTTAAGGAATGGATTATTCAGAGCTGAAAAAGTGCTGATTACAAATTGCTCTGTGTATGCTTTAGGTTGTTAAGTATAAAGAACTCTTAATAACTAAGCTAACAAACTGCTCAGTGTTTCACCTTGATATTTTTATTTATGTCTTTGGAAATATGCTAACTTGTTGCATAAATAGCAAAGCATATTCTGTCTTGGAGCAAATTACAAACACACTCAAAAAATTCTCCTGCATAGCAAAAAGTGATGATTTTTTAAATTTATTTGCCTTTGCTGTCTTTTGTGTTTCCTGTTTTCCAAAGGTGAACACAAACTTTACCTGCAATATTTTCGTGGAGTATCTAGATCTTTGGTTGTATACAAATGAAAAGAAATCTGCCAACACTGATATAGGAGGAGAGAGGCGCTTTAAAATGTGGATTGATTTAAAATGCTTTAGGATTAGGACTTTTAAAAACAACTGCTAGCTAGCCAACTTGATTCCTTATTTCCACAAAATCATCTTGATTTACACTGCTTGAGGAGGTGCTGATAATGTGTTAATAACAACCATAAAAATAAGGCTCAGCAAACTACTTGGTTTTGCAAAACCTCTGCTCTCTTTTGTCATGCACACTGGCCTTGGCTGACCCCACATGTCCTCTGGCCCCACACCTGTGGGAAGAGGGGGAACATGTGCATCCTTGCCCTTCTTCTTCTGTTGAGATAGTAAATACTTCAGGCTGGAACTGCTTCTGGGTGGCTCTGCACAGCACCTGCTAAAGTAAGGGCTCATTTTAGCTGGGACTCTCAAGCATTACAGTAGCATAAATAATTCTGTGTAGTGATTTCATTTTGTTTCCAATCCCAAGCTTTGTTCGGAGACTCACAATGGATCTATTAGGTATGTCTGGAGCTGTTATGAACCTTTTCCCCCAAAAGTGATTTATCTGACTAAGGGTAATACAGTGTAATTGTACGCCAGCCTCTGACTATTCTTCTAGGAAAACTCAGTTCCTGTCCTGAAAACCATTTCAAAATGAATAAAGACAGGACTGCACTGTCCTTTCAGGCCGGGCTGGTATTGTAGAAAACAAAGGCATGCTGCCTGGATGCATGTTGTATACCCACCTCCAGTAAGTACCATTCTCTTGGGACCTGCCCAACTGCTCAGGCCATGTGCCACATTTTCAGACTTTGGCAGCATGTCATGTCAAAAATGAAAGACTCAGTGGATCAAAAGTCCCCAAGAGACCATGAGCAGTCACAAAGTAGAATGTGTGTATGTTCATCTCAGCCTGCTCTGTTTTCTCCAGCTTTAAAGCAAAGTTTCTTCTTACCTTTGTAAAGGAATTTGAGCCAAAAGAGAAGGGAATCATTTGAGTTTGAGTATAAATGTAGTGCTTTTAGGAGTACTTAGTTCCAGCCAGAGATGGTAAAAGCAAGTATGGCAATCTTCACAAATGCTTTTGTGGACAGAAGCCCCATCACTAGATGAAATCCCCCTATAACTAGTTCTCTTGAAGCTCTGTAGCTTCAGTTAATGTTAAAGCAGACCTTTTGAGAGCATCCTCAAAATTTTGGCCTCTGGTGCGAAAGATCTTCATTTGTTGAAAAAATCAATGCTTGGTGTATAACAGCCTCAGCAGCCCAGATGCCCCCCTGCTTGATGTGCAGCCGCAGTACCTTTCTGGATCATATGCCCAGTAACGGGGCCTGACTAATGCAGTCAAGACACCTGTGTTTGTCTTTCCTGAGCACGTGAATACATGTGATAGAAATGAACATTTGTGCAGGGATCAAAAATGCATGAAAAATACTAATTTTTTCTTCTCAAATAATTTCGTAGTCAAATTCTTGCACCCTCTTCCATGTGTACAAGACTGCTGCTGTGAAGGGGCTACTGGGCTTTCGTCCTGTGCTCAGCAAGATGAATTCTGGCAGCTGCGCTGTGTGTCGGCTGCTCTCTGCACCATCGCTGAGAGTTGGAGGGGTGTGTGGATAAGGATAAGAGAGACAGTATGAATAATGTCTACAAAAGGACATTCATACTGACAAACATAGAGATCATCCTTTCTCCCTTTGCCCCAGCCCTACACTTAATGTCCTGGAAAATACTTTGATAGTTATGACGTTTTGCTTCATACAAAATAACAGTGAGTTGGTCCATCAGTTTTGCTGGGAATACCATGCTCTCTTTTTTGCCCTTCTTCTTCTCATCCTGCCTGTCATTTTTATTTGTTTCCTTGTTTTTATTTTTCCTTTGTGATATGAGAGTTTTATCATATTTAGGATATAGATTTCTGGGACCAAGAAAGCAGGAGAAAACTTCAAAAATGTAATTAGAGGCTCAAAATTCAAAAATCTCAAGCTTGGTCAAGTAAGCAAGTCTGGGCAAACAGTGAGTGCCGGTGATCTGCTCTTTTGAAATTGAAAACTATCTTGGTGGAACAGAGTCTGCTTTAAGGTAGGTAAAATATATCACCTCAGAAACACTTCATGCTGACAAGAATGAGCTATGTGCAAATTGGTAAAATCTGTCCATGTTTTCCATGGTGTTTTTCTTGAGTACAAGCATTTTTTTCTACTTTGACTTTAATTAGTCCCTCACAGTGCTACTCTGACAGACTAAATTAGGTGTCAGTAATAATATACTATGTAAAAGCAATCATTTTTTCTGTACAGAAATTCTCCATGCCAAGGCTGTGATTGTTTTCCGTGTTTATTCACTGCACATAATTACATAACAATATTCTAGAAATACATGCAGGACATAAATGCAGATCTTAAACTGTGCCGTTTCTCAGTTTGTTACTCCTGGGCTGCTACTGGTGGCTCATCCACAGGGCAGTAAGCCTGCTCCTCGGTCAAGAGATAGAAATGTTTAATATGGCCCATGTAGTAAAGCAGTTTGAAATACAGTCTATTTAGAGCTGATCTGTTTATTTAGGAGAGCTGATCAGGGACTGAGATTTTTTGCAAACATTCTCTTATCTGTTGTGTTTCTAAAGCTATGATTTTTCAGCATGATACTCAAATCCACTGTACTGTCCATGTACCCCAAATATGAGTCAAAATCAATTCAAGCCAATTCCTTTCATCTGTTTGTGTGAGTTTGGCTGAGATTCTCTGTCCCAGATTGGAGTCACCATGTCAATTGAAGGTCTAGGGCTTGAGCTTGAGCATGAGTTCCAGTTGTAAGCTAACACATAGGCTTTCAAGTGAGATTTTAAGATCAAAATGGATTTTTGAGGTATTTTTAATATTAAACACAGAATTTCTTGTGATTATGCCTGTTTGGAGTACAGCAGGTCATCAAAGAGTTTTAGTCCTGCTTCTATCTTTACTAGTAGACACCAAGAGACAGAGAGCCTGCCAATTTCCTTTACTGATTATCCTTGTCCCAGGTCACCCCTACTGTTAAATAATTCTGTACATTTTACTGATGGAGACAATGGAGAAACACAAGAAAACAGAGCAATATTTGACCAGGTTTGTAGCATATAAAAAGCAACCACCTCCTCTTTACCGAGGAAAAGATCCTGATTCCTACTTCAGCAAATGTTTTGTAGGGCAGATGAGGGATATACCCCTATTCCTAGCCAAAGTCCTCTTTCTGGTTAGATTTTCTTCTAGCTGACAATGCAAAAGGTGGAAATGATCACTGTATATTGAGACTTCTTTGTGCCATTTCACAGCATCACAGAATATGCTGAGTTAGAAGGGACCCACAAGGATCACTGAGTCCAACTCTGAGCCCTGCGCAGGACCACCCCCAGGAGTCACACCATGTGCCCAAGAGTATTATCCAAATGCTCCTTGAATTCTGTCAGTCTTGGTGCTGTGAACACTTCCCTGGGAAGCCTGTTCCAGTGCTCAGCCGTACTTTGGGTGAAGAACATTTTTCTGACATCCCACCTAAACCTCCCTGACACAACTTCAGGCCATTCCCTTGGGTCCTGTCACTGCTCACCACAGAGAAGAGATCAGTGCCTGCCCCTCCTCTTCCCCTCATGAGGAAGTTGTAACTACATTGAGGTCTCCCTTCAGTCTCTCCTCACACAGCTTCCCCTCAAGGCTCTTCAGCATCTTCGTTGCCCTCTTTTGGACACTCTCTAAGAGATGAATATCTTTCCTTTATTGTGGTGCCCCAAGCTGTCACAATATTCAAGGGGAGACTGCACCAGTGCAGAGCAGAGTGGGACAATCCCCTCCCTTGACCATCTGGTGATGCTTTGCCTGATGCCCTCCAGGACATGGTTGGCCCTCCTGGCTGCCAGGGCACTGCTGACTCATATTCCTGGGCCATCGTCCAGGACTCCCACATAACTTTCCGTGGCACTGCTTTCCAGCATCTCATTCCCCAGTCTGTACAAACATCCAGGGTTGTCCCACACAAGGTGCAGAATCTAGAGTTTTCTGTAGTCGAACTTTATATGGTTGGTGATTTCCCAGTCCTCTAATTTGTCAAGGTCTCTGTGCAAGGCCTCCCTGCCTTTGGGGGAGTCAACAGCTCCTCCTAGTTTTGTATCATCTGCAAACTCGCTCAGTATCCCTTCCTGTCCTGCATCCAAGTATGAAGATGTTGGAGAGCACATGGTACAAGAATGAGCGCTGTGGAACCCCACTAGTGACAGGTCTGATGTTACCTCACTGACTATTACCCTCTGTGCTCGACCTATGTGCTGACTGCTCACCCATGATGTATTTACCCAGCTGTGAGTTGGACAGTTTGTCCAGAACGATACTGTGAGAGACAGGACAAAAAGCTTTACAGAAATGCGAAAAGTTTACATCAGCTGGCTTCCCTAGATCAACTAGGTGGGTTAACTTTTCATAAACTTTCAGAAAGAGATGCAATGGAAGAAGAGTACCATGTACTTTTCACCTAAAGTTTAATAAGATGGTTTTGTCTATTTTTCTTGATACTTGGTATAATTTGAATTTAGAAATTTATTCACAGAATTTAGAAAAATCTGGGTAAATACCTAGTCAAATGACAAGTTTTTATCTGTTTTCTTTTCCATCCTTTTAAAAACTGATTGATGTCTTTTTCTGTGTTCACAGGTTTCTTTTTCTTTGAAACCAAATTCAATACAGCAGGGAAATTAGACAGTCACATTTTTTCTTCTCATATTTCATAATGTCTTGTTCTAAAATTTTCTGCTTATGAGACCATTTCAAAATATTACATATGAATAGGAACTCTGCAGAAATAATAAACTTCAATTTGTCTAGTGGGCTGTTGCCTGAAAAGGGAGAAAGTCTTATTGTGGCTTCTCAGTGGTGGCTGCTTTCTCGATAATGAAACATGAAGAACAATTTTCTTACCTTGCATTTATACAAACCTTAACAGTGGAAAAATGGGAAACTTCAGAAAATTTCCTAAACAAGACTTCTAACCATTCTTCAAGCCTCCCAGGCATCAAGGAGCTTTGCAGATGAATGCCATTATTATATGAATGAGAGGACTTCAGAAAGCCATCTGATATAGGCAGGGGTCTGTGGTTTGTGGCAAATCCTGTTGGAAATGAGCATCCGTTATCCCTGTGTGACTTCCTATGTTTTTCAAAAGGGAGTAGTTTGAGAAGTATTTGGGATTCAGCATTTGTGATGGAATCTGCAACAAAACTCAGCATGGGAACTGCAAGAAAGTATTTAAGTAGTTTGAGTGAGAGTCAGAAACTAGTTTAAAAAGCATTTCCTGAAGGTACAATCACTTCTGGTACCAGAGTAGAAACACTTATGCATATTTCTGCACCCTGGGGCAATTTTCAAGGATGTAACTAATGTTAAATCTGAACTCAAAGGGTTTTAATTTTTCTGTTTGATGGGAAGCACTCATTATTCAAATAAGATAACCTTTGGTCAGCTGTCTATATTCCAAATTTTTTTCCTGTTTTGGAAGAATGCTAGTTCAAAATGGAAATTTCCACCTTGAGGTTACCTCTTTAGTCACAGCTTTTAGTGTGCCTCGAAAATGTGAAGTGGAACACAATCAGATACAGGCATGATTAATAAAGCCCCATCCTGGCATAAAAGGGGCCTTGTCTCAGTTTGGCACAGTCAGGGTTATAACTCCTCTCTAATAGGAAAATTGCAGCAACTTCCATTCATCCTTCACCTCATGGCACAGGTAGAGCATCCTTGGTTATCTCCACAGTTGTCCTCTGGTGGCCAGCTAAATCTCATACCTCCCGACCTACTTTCACTTTAGGTTTCTGGAGCAGGGACTATTTGCACCAAGGTTTCCTCAGTGTTATAATGGTAGCTAATCTCTGTACTCTGCCTTACAGTACTCTTGCTGTCCTCCTGGCACTTGATATTGTAAGAGGAACTTCCATCCAGTCTTCCAGGTTGGCGTTTCCCGTGTGATGGATACACGGGGAGCAGTGGCAAACATGGCTGTGTGAGAGGTAGGTGGACATTTTCACATATGCTGTCCTCTGTTTTTCCCATCTGGTGGATTCCACGGCTTACCTGAATGTGAACATGTGTGCAGGCATGCTTTGTCCATGCAGTTATATGAGGTAGGCGAGGGCCTTATTCATCACCAGCAAAGCCAAAGAGATAGTTAGAAGAGAGTCTGAGGTCACATTGTATGCTCATATATCTCACATGCCATGACCAAAGCCAATGGAGTGAGAGGATTTTATATCTGCAGAGATTTCTTTCTTCTATACTTCTTTCTTTGCTATACTTTTCTTCTTCCAGCACTGCATCCTAAAAATCTGATGGAGAATTCAGGGGTTTTGACCCTGATCACCACCGTGAATTCTAGGGGCCTTTAGGAACCAGGCTAAAACCTCTGTGGAAAAAACAGACCATAAGGACAATGAAAAATTGAAAAGCAAGAGAAATGTTCCAGTAACTTTTATTCCCCATTGACTACTGTGCCTCAGAACATGGAGCTCATGTGGAGCACCCCCTCCCTGGGAGCAGTGGAGGAAAAGAACAAGCCCCCCTTTTATGGTGCCTCTTGTTTAGAGGAAATGATAAATTATCTAATTTGGTACCTGTGATACACTCAGATATTTCCTCCCCAGGCTGAGTTTCCTCATTATTCGTGCTGGGCTGGTGTAAGACATCTGCTTCCTAACATCCCAAAGGGATTTGTTGTGCTGTGTTAAGGCAAGTGCTCTCTGCTGAGTTTGGCTTGCTTAATTAACAGTTTGTGAAATGCTTTGGATCCATCTGGAGGAAAGATCTTCCTGAAATGGATCTTATTATTCTAAACAATGCAAACTGACCTGGGTGAGCAAGGGCTGGGGGATAAAACCTTGTCCATAAAGAGGATGCGTGACAGAAGACGGGCAGCTTGCTGAGGGGAAAGCAGGTGGCTCTTGTAGGTTGAGTGAGAGCGTTGCTCTCCTGGGGAGGTGAGCAACAGCAGGCAAGTGCTAAAACTGACAGGAAAAGTTAGTGGAAATGCTTTCCTGTGTTGCAGGGCACAGCTGCAGCAAAGTGCTTTGCTGTGCTTGAATACTTAGTGTTGCTGAGCTTGCAGCTGGAGGTGGAGAGCTGCAGAGCCAGGCAGAGAAAGCTGTACAGAGTGAACTTTGTTTTTCGTCCAGCTCTGTAAAATGATCGAGGTGCATGGTATCAGGACTCCAGGCTTTCAGGAGCATGGGATGAAATCAGACAACATTGGGATTTTTTTCGATGAAGAATACAGGAGTAGCTGTTGAACATCCTAACACATGGATGGTGTTTCAGTCTCCCTCTTTCCCAAGCATTCTGCCTGTCACGTGCTGTGCGTGGTTGTGTCTAAGGGCAGTCAAAGCTATTAATTCCCACTTGCCTCTCTTTAATCGCTGTGCAGAGGAACATTGGGGCAGGGCCCTTAGAAGTGTGCCAGGCAACTCCCTGGGTAATGGTCCATAGCATTCGTTTTACTGTTATGACTGTTTTCTGTTCTGCTGGGCCACTTTCTCCTTAAAGGTTCCCACTCTCTCCTGTTTTTTTCTGTATGGAACAACCTGGACACATTGGTCAGAGTGGCTTTCTCTGTCAGCAAGTACCTTTTGGAAGGAAGTGAAGTGCTATTAACATCAGCAAATAATTCCCCCCCAGGCATTTTATTCATCTGCTGCAGAGGACAAAGTGAGCTATGGGGAAGGCTGCTGAGCTGGTGGGAGCTGTGTAAATCGAAGTTCACTACTTCATACGGTGAGTGTTTTCTCTCTGCCTTCTGAATCACATTTGGTGCAGTTGTGGGACCCTTTAAAACCCAGGATCTTATCTTTCTGACACTTGGAAAAAATAGACCTTGAAGGAGGGACAACAGCAAACCGAATCAAAACATATTTTCCTAAAATACACATAAACTTTCCCTTCCAGTAAGAAAATGCCCTGAGGACACTGGATCTCAGCACTGAATCCAAGCCTTTAGAAACAGGATGCATAAGGCAAACAAGGCTGCCAAGGTCAGCCACATGCTTCTGGTGCTTTCGTCCTTGGATGGAATGCTGGGGTCATTAGGAAGATCCATGTTCCCGTGACATTTCAGAAACATCAGGAGGAAGGAAGCGAGGACCCTTGCTCTTGGTCTTGCTTGGGTGGACAGGTGCCACCTAGTCTGCTGTCTTCAAAGCTGGATAGGTGCAGTTCCTACACAGGTGGGGCCTGCTCTGTTTTTTGTCTAAATAAGGGTGGGGAGTGTTTTCTGAGCTGGGGTTCATTACTATACTGGCTCAAATAAAAACAAAGCTGTGCTTTCCCTCTTTCAAAGCACACTGCAGACCTTCACTTTCCCCGCTAAATTTGTTCTAGGAGAATACCATTGACTTTAAGGAATTTCCTGGTGCAATCCCAGAATTAGACATTAATACTGCCAATTTTAGGACTAGATTGGTATTTTCCCTTACTTCTTTTCAGAAATGAGTAGTGTTAGTGACAAGAGATTACACAAACACATTCTGAGTTTCACTGTGCATTCATAGCCTATACAGGGAAGTTCCCTTGTGTCTGGATGCAAAATCCACAAAAGAGCATTCATAGATATTAAGGTGTCATTTGAAGAGGCGTAAGGGATGCTCAAGAACTGTTTTTATGATTTTCCTTTTGAAAAGACCCAGAAGCTGGCATTTCAAAAGCCACAAGAGGGTCCTGACCTATCCAGAAAGTACAATGAAAGGAAAAAAAAGAGAAAGGATGCCAGGGAGTGATTTACTTTTTCCTTTATGTCAAGAACACATTCTGATGTGATGGCTTCTAGGAGGTTGTAGAAGATAGGTGTTATTCCTTCTACTGCTGGAAAAGGTGAGGTGCATGGCAGTACCAGAGCAGGAGTCACTGGCCCTGTGTCCCATTCTGGGGACTTTACAGAACCCAGGAACACTTGCACAGAGATAGTGCCTTTTGACATGAGCTTTCATTTCTCCTTGGAGAGTCTTAGATGACTATATCTGAGGTCACTTTTCTCTCTGATGGATGAAATAAGCTTACAATACACAGATAGGAATTGCACAAATTCCATTTTCCAGCTAGCAACATTCATAGTGCTGAGACCTTATGGAGTATTTTGTGGATGATAGCAACATGTAGGTCTTATATCACCTTCTATGCAGCAATGCCAACACTGTGGGCAAGAACTCTGGAGAGTTACCTCAGCTAAAAATCAGAGCCATGCTGCAAAGTGGGATGAAGATAGGAAAATCTGTCAGAGGACAGGAATAAAACCCCATAACCTGACTGTCAAAGGGAATCAGGCTCCTGCTCCAGTGCAGTACAATATAGAGATGGAGGATATGACATAATAGGGCAATCTCAGAGCGCTGCCAGCCACAGCTATCTGGCAGGTATTTTCCTGTCCTTGACTATTCTGCTCTTCCAAGTGTTCTCACACAATTCTTTTTAGTTACTGAATTGGCAAATTCCATTTCCTTGGGTGTTTCTCACTGTCCCCATAGTAATAGATGTGAGAACACTGTGACTGCTGCAAGATGGGCCCATATGTTGTAGAGCAGATATTGCTCCCGGGCAGCTGGGATGGGTTGCTTATATGCTGTGAAGGTTCCTATCTTTTGGCATGAAAAATCAACTGGTACTTTATTAGTTAAAGTAAAAATTCAGAATAAAATTCAGCAAATGAAATACTATTTGATGAGTAATTTGAACATCAGCTGTAATGAAATGTACTGGTTTTAAAATGAAAAAAATCAGTTTCTTTCATCTATTGCTATCAGACTCTATTTTCTGAGTTTTCACAACTGTAATCTTAAAAAACCCCAAAACCAACTCAGCTTTGTTTTTAAGCAAAACATTGAAAAGTCCAAAGAAAGACTTTAAGCTGAAAATCTGTAATAATTTTACTGAAATCACTTGAGATTTATAGTCAAGTTCACAGTCTTACCTCAAGTTCTCTTTCCTTTTAAGGTGTATTTGCTATCTGTCATTTCAAGAGACTTTTTAAAAAGATTTAAATCTTTTAATCTCTTTTTTCCCTTTTCCAGGCAGAATTTAATGTTTATGCTAAATTGGCAGCAGTTTGGATAAAGAAGATAGGAATTCAAATGGTTATAGACTTTCAAAATCCAACCAATATTTTTGTACACAACATCATTTAAACATAAAATATTCAAATCTCATTGCTATTCATAAGTTGAGCAATTAGTAGATGGGCCAAAACTGAGATAAAGTGTAATAACTTCGTTGAAGTCAAATTAATTTGGGCTAACTTGCTTTAGATATGATCTGGCCCGTTTTCCCTTTTAGTGCTGTATTACCCTGCTTTATTTTCCATAACACTTCTTATGCTGGCATCTAAATTTCTTTGCAAAAAACAAGAGGTTTTGTCTGCAACTTCTTTGATCATAATTTCAACAATAATTGTTATTAGAGTCAGGATGAACTCATGATTTTTCTCATAATTAAAAAGCCCATGAATGCTGTACTTCCATCTTCTCTCTTTTTCTTTTTTCCCTTTTTAAGAAGATTTTAATGAAAACTATAACAAGCCAAACACTGGGCAAATATTAAACAACATACATCTGAAAAATGCAGTGACCTGGGTGGTGTTTGCACTTTAGGAGCTTAAAAAAATGCTTTCATTCTTTGCATAAAAGATTAGTGCTTAATCCTGTTTTCATGGTGTCAGTGGGAGTTCTGCCACCATTCAACAAGGGATAGATCAGATCCTTAATATATTTGATGAAATGGCTTGGCCAAGGATTGTAACTTTCAATACACAAAAGCACACATGAACTGTGACCAAAATAAACTGAAAATAAAAAAACTCTCTCTGATGGCTGAGCCACGTCTCTGATCCTGCTTTGAAATGGGGACTGTTGTGTGTAAATGATTGAGCAGGTTCAGTAGAGATGGCATAGAATCACATTTTCCCTGATAGTATTTGGTGCAATGTTCAAATTTTGCTGCACAGAATAGGCTGATCTGCAAGGATTCTGATAACACAGGAAGGATACTGGCAAGTCCAAGGGACATGGGGTGGATCTCAAATCATGCCCTAGAGGCCAGGGCTTCATATGCAAAGGAAGGTCTGTCTGGCTCTGAGCTGTTTCTCTGCTATGTTGGCAGGAATATTTTCTTTTTCTGAATTATTATTTTGATAAATCATTTTTACTGATATGTTATCCCATGTGTTGGTGTGAAAGGAGGTTGTAGTGAGGTGGGAGTTGGTTGCTTCTCCCAAGTAACAAGTGGTAGGATAAGAGGAAATGGCCACAAGGTGCAGCAGGGGATGTTAAGATTGGCTATTAGGAAAAATTTCTGAACTGAATGTTCTACACTGGAACAGGCTGCCCAGGGAAGTGGTTGAGTCACCATCCCTGGAGGTATTTAAAAGATGTGTAGACGTGGCATTAAGGGACATAGTGGTGGACTTGGTAGTGCTGGATTAACAGTTGGAGTCGATGATATTGAAAGTAATTTCCAACCTAAAAAACTCTGTGATTCTATATATTGTGACAGCTGATGCATTTGCATTTCCTCAAGGTATTTGAATGTTGTAGTGCCATTGTTGTAAGGAAGAAAGTGTTTGTAGAGAGATTTTGGGACAGTATCTGAGTTCTCAAATTTCCTTCTGTTTAAACTCCATACCTCTCATGATGAACTGGAGAGGGAGGAACACGGTTACAGTTTTGTTTCTCATTAAGTACAAATATTTTTTTTTAGTTCCTTTTAAAATTTCCTTCTTGAGCTGGAAGCAGAACTGCTTTGTGGCCAAATCAGATTCACAGCAGGGTGATTAAGCACCCTTGCATCCTTGTTGTTAAGCATCCTGTTGAGGGGAACTGCCAAATATCTTGTGTGACCAGAGATACATGGCTGGCTCAAGACTACAGACAGAAGTGATGAACTGTCCCAGTGCTGTATCTGTGAATTCAGTTCCAGTGCAGTCATGCAGTGATGTGACTGGATCATGAAAGATGGTCTGTCAAGAGGTTGCCTTTAGCGGCAGAAGTCCTTCTCAGCTCACAGTGAGGCCATGTGAGGAATGGCTGAGGTCACTTGGTCTGTTCAGACAGGAGAAGAGACTGAGGGGAGATCTCATTGCAGTGACAACTTCCTCATGAGGGGACTAGGAGGGGCAGGCACTGATCTCTTCTCTGTGGTGACCAGTGACAAGACCCGAGGGAATGGCCTGAAGTTGTGTTGGGAGAGGTTTAGGTTGGATATTAGAGAAAGTTCTTCAACCAAAGTGTGTCTGGACACTGAAACAGGCTCCCTGGGGAAGCGGTCACAGCGCCAAAACTGACAGAGTTCAAGAAGTGTTTGGATGATCCTCTCAGGCCCGTGGTGTGACTCTTGGGGATAGCCCTGTGCAGAGCCACGAGCTGGACTTGATGTGGGTTCCTTCAACTCAACAGATTCTGTGATTCTGAGTTTAGAACAATTATACCATCAGACATCACTGCCTGTCTGATGAGTGTCTGGAAGGAGATGAGCATTTTTATTCTGGTTACTTATGGAGAGGAGTTAGCCCACATGAGAAAAGGACCAGCACAAGTGAAAAATGTGTTGTCTCTTGGTCTGTGCGGATAAGTCAGTAATGGAAAAGCTCCCAAGGTTCACCCAGATCTCAGGTGGTTAAGTCATGGTGGTGGATGCTGGCACATTGCTATTTGATGCAAAATATATGAAGCTCATAATGCTGCTAACCTTGTTCTTTGGACAGTGTGTTTCATTTTCCACGTTTGCCAGCTGGATATGTTCCTTGAAAATTACATTTGCTTGGAAGAAAATATAGTAAAGGCTGGTAAAAAATTGACAACAGTGTAATAGGGTTATGCAAAAGAGAATGTAAAGAATTTCAAACAATTGACTTTTGAAAATCTGGGCTTTTTCCTTCCTTGTATCTGTCAGGAACAGAATTTAGACAGTAAAACTGTCACAGCAAGAACTTTGGATAGGCAGAAATGATCCTTGTTGAACCCAAGGTTAGTGATAAATACAGAATCTGAAAGAAAAGTACAGTCCCTAAAGAACATAGAAAATAGTGTCTGCATTTTCTTCTTTGCAAACAACAGTTACGGGTTTAAAATAAAATCTTTTAAGCAAGCTGTATTTGTTACCTGGAGTTCCTTCTTCTTCTCATTGAGAAGGGGACTTAGATGTACCAGGAATTTTGGGAATACTTTTGATAACAATGTCTTTGTCAAGATCTTCTAGAATAAATTTCTCAACTTGTAAGGTATAATTATACATATCAGTCCAAGTCCATGAGTAGATGTCCACACTGTTACTTGTGCCTTAAGTACATGCTTAAATACTTATTAAACATGGATCTACATCTCAAAATGGACTAAAGGAGGGATAGCTGGAGAGGTACTGGTAAGATCTTTCAAGCTATTTGAGCTATTCCTCTTTTTTTTCTGACTTAAAGCCAAGTGATTTCTGAGTCTGGTGCATTTGTGCCTCACTTAAGAGTACCAATCTGTTATTTTCAGAGGCTTTCCTGGTAAAACAAGCCCAAGCAGTGTGAGGGTGGTAATGAATGTAGAAACTTTAATATCATTGAGTCTTAATAAACTTTACATTCAAGAGACCTAAAATGGACTAGATGTCTACTTCATGAGAATTGAAAAAAAAATCTTGAGTCATGAAAAAGAGCTTTTTTGAAAATCTATTACTTTGAATGTTAGCTTTTCCAATATTAGCCCTAAATTTATATTTGCATCATTGGGTTTATTATTATACAAGATGTCCCATGCTCTGTTTCCATTTGATGCTTAGTTTTACTGAAATTAATGTGTTCCTATGCAACAAATTTTATCTGGCACATTTTCTGACATAAAGATATGTTCCCCTTGAAAATTTTAACTAGCTCTAGACTTCATCATAAAAATGTGATGAATCAAAAAAGCAATAAAAAAGCTGGCTCTTTGTAATGCCAGTGAGGACACTGAGTGCTCTTCGTGTTGCAATTGCAATCAAGCAGAGCAGTGAAACTGGAAAATAATTAGGGCACTTACATAGACAAAGTTGAAATCCATTGATTTCCACTGTATGTTCCTTGTTACAGGATCTGAAACACTTTGGGTTTAGAGACTCTACTCCATGGGCATTAAATAATTAAAAAAACTCCAGAAGGAAAGGAATACCTGTTATACTGCCATCATGTCTTAGGAGTGTATGAGTTCTCCTCAGGTACCAGTAAGAGTGAGAAAGAACAGATGGATTGGCTTTTGGCTGGAATCCCTGAATAAAATTCAGGAATGCACCAATTCTTTCTTCCTAGAAAAAAAAAATCCCTTCTGCAAAGATTTTGGCCTCTAAGCATGCTGTGTCTTCTTGTTAATTTCTGAGCTCCTGTGTTGTATTTTTTACTATTTTTTGCTTCCTCTCTACACTATAATTATAATAAGGACCTTTTATTCATGTGTAGCACTGAACAGCTTCCTTTTTTTAATTTAAAAAATGAATTTATATCATGTTTATAATAATATTATTAATACATTAATTTTTTTTCCTATTTACTTGAGTTGACAACCAGAGACAACAATGCTGAATGAAGTCATTGTTAGGAATGCTGCTCACATTTTGAAGACATGCAAAGACAGAGAAATAACACAGAAAATAATTTTTAAAAATCGCACAGTATCTTTTCCCATTTTTCTTCAAATTTTATTACAAAGCAGTCAAAACAGAAGCAAACCTGTGGATTTCTGCAAGAGCAATGGCTGCAGACATACAAGCGAGGCCCACCAAGCTCTGTATCCTGTCTCTCTGATCATAGCCAGGGAAAGATGCTTAGGAAGTATTTTAACAACAGTGCCTATAAGTACTGATGCAGTCGTAGGTATATTAGTATTTCTTTTCCAAGCTAGAGAGACCGTGGATTGTTCAACTTGTTATTTTTCTAGGACTGCTGCTCAGTCTGTGAGGTGGGTGGTCACACTGCTTGCTCTTCTGAAAGAACCAGAGAGTCAATTAAAGTCACTGAAAAGTAAGTAGTGAATTCACTCAGTCTTTTGATCCAGCTTGCTTTTATGCAATGAAATTGAAAGGCGCAGATGATTTTCAGAAAGATGATTAACTCCAATCAGGTAGATAAGCAAACCTGTTAAATCAACAACTATGGCATGTCCCTAAGTGCCCCTATAAATCAAGACTCATAAGGATATAAGTTAAAAGATGCTAGTTATTGCTTTTTGAATGTCTGATTTAGTTAAGATCTTGAAAATATACAGTGATTAATTACTCGCTAGTCGAGTGCCTGTAAAAATGTATTAATCTCCTGAGAATGATAAACCTTCTTTAAGGGAAAACAGGCTGACATCCAAGGATCACGTGTTCTCCAGACATTTTGATAAATGTTCTTACTTTTATTTTCAATAAACTGATACATGAAACTCTGATAATTTCTTTGCACTACTTTGTCTTTGTTCTCCTGGGTATCATCTTCTCTTTTTCCATATTTTCATCCTAGAGAAACACAGTGGAGTTTAGATCAACATCAGTAACAACAGGCATAATAAAAATCAACTGGAAAATACAATGCGAGTTCAAATTAATAGCAAGACAGCTGCTTGGTTAGATTAGGAAAAGAGTGGTAAATGCATTTTGTCTTCTCTACTATGGAAATTCTGTACATCTTGACAATGAATAATTTAATTTTGTCTTTAATTCCACAATGCTTCACTAGCATACTGTATTGCTATAGGTGAGAAGAGGTCGTTATGTGTGCTTTATATACCAACAATGAAAGAGCAAGTTCTGGATGCAAGCATTTTACTTGAGATTTTTGCTATGTGAAACATGGATCAGAAAGCTAGCAGGGCAGAGAAAAAAAATGCCTTTTTTGTTTAGGTAGAATTTCAGAAGCTCATAGCCTTTTGCATGATGTTATCCATCCATCCATCCATCCATCCATCCATCCATCCATCCATCCATCCATCCGCTAATTAAAAAGAATTCTCACTAGAACTACATTTGTAGAGTAATATTTCTTATCTGTAGCTATTGTTTGCAGTTTGAAGAAAAAAGTAGGTTCAATTCAGTCCCAATACATAAGGGAGATTAAAATTCGGAACTGTATCTTTTTAATTTTTGATTTTGCAAGTGGTTAGGAATCTGCACTACTCATCTCAGACATTATTCTCCTGCCATTCTTTCCCAGTAACAAAGCATTCTCCTTCAAAAAATGTGGTCTGTTAAAAACCAAATCCAGTGTACTGCCTCACTACAGAAAATAGAAATCTAGCTGAGATACAAGGAGAAATTACTCCAATGCCAGATGCAGTAGGCTTGTCAGTCAATAGAGGCATGGGGTATTTCCAAAGGAGATGCCATCCTGGTATAGACATAACTTATAATTGTAGAAGACCATTTCCAAAAGATTTATTACAAGGTATTAGGGCTCAGAAGTCTTTCCTGTCTGGAAGAGGCATTTTTCCCCAGAGACAACTTTAGATATTTTATCCTGCTTCATTCCAGAGAAGCTCTCTCAGCTATGAGGAGGAGGTAAATTCTTGCAGACTAGTTTGAACTGGTTTAGACCAGTTTAAACTGATTTGAACTGATCAGAACTGGTTTTGACCAGTTTGAACTGGTCAACTGACCACTTCCTCAGGAATCCTGTTCCAGTGCTCAATCACCCTCTGGGATATCAGAGTTGAGTAAAGTAAAAAGGATCTATTTTGGGTTGGTAGGTCAAAAAACCAAAGATTTGACATGGAGAAGATGGATAAATCCTATATGTAAATTAAACCAAAGGTCAGTTCTTTCCCCAGCTTATGTGTCATTTCAGAGGAGAGAAGCTTGCAAAGTACTGTGAACAGGGTGTACCATGTACCGCACTATACAGCTGGGAAAATGCCACAATGATATTCAAACTGCAGAAACTAATGTTTATTCCCAGTTTTCACTCAAGCTGTTTCAGCTAAATATACTGCAGAGTGGTTAGAAAATCTGATCTGATATAAACCACCTACTTTCTTTTTACAGAGTTAATGGGACAATGTTAAGTGAATTTTCCTTCTAAGTAATAAATTTGCTTAGGGATTAACTTTTTTTTTTGCTTAGGTAGAACATTTATTCCCCAGTGATGAACTGCTTTGATCGTTAGGATAAGCTGTGATTACAGTGCTATCACATTCTCTATCATTTATTCAAGGTTGCTGAAAGAAGTCTAAAGCTGTTATGAATATTAAGTATTCAGATGTGATTTCTTTACTACCTTCAAACTAGTTCTATTAAGGAAAAGTGAAGAAACAATGACCTTACTGTTGTAGGTCCTACCGTGTGTAAAGTCAGATCTCAGCACTGTTCTTTCAGCTCTGATGCCGAAACCCAGGGAGTTGGAAATGAATTATGTGGGGGTCATTTGTGATATGAAGGGTCTTTAGCTGACTCCTTCATGAGTAAATGTCGGCAGGTCAATCCACCACAAAGAAGGGAAAGAAGAAGAATATGCCTGGGTTTCTCTGAACCAATCTCATTAGGGCAAGTGTTCACTGAGTCAGAGACTGTGCAAAGCAAAACCACTGAGAAAGGCCAGAGCAGAGGTGGTCCCAGGGTGATTCACCCCACTTTAAATCTCAGCCTGTATTCAGGAGGGAGGATGGATATTGTGTCCAGTACCATTTAGAAGGAGACAATTTGTGTCAGTAAAAGATGTTTTCAAAGTATAATAGATCAATAATCTATTCTCTGCCAATGAGCTATGCATAATGAGTGCTGTGTGCACTGCAGACATCTCCTACATCATATGTTTATGTTTATAAGCATCTAATATTCCATCTTCTCTTCACTGCATATCATACAGTGGTCTTTACTCCAGCATCTATCTTCTATCTGAAAATTTCCAATATAGTGAGAAATACCTAAGATGAAGAAACAGACCTCTACTGCAGGCTCTGAAAAAAATTGTGCAATTTAAATCATGTGCCTTAAATCCTTGTTAGTAGAGAACGTACCCACACAGCAGTAGTTAGTTGCCATGTGGTGAGAGATAAGAGTGGCTTGTTGAAGTGTGCACTCACCTGCTGTGGCACAACACAAAGTGCTGCGGGGCTGTGGTCCTCTCAGGAAGCGTGGCCTTGTCTCCTTATCAGTGCTCCAGACCACTTTCAGGCATAGCTGTATCCGAAAAGTGCTGTTAAGCCATAGTGGTTACCATACAGATGCAGAAGGGTTTAGCCAATATCCAAGCCGATACTGTGATATTTCCAAAGTGCATTGGAACCTTATGAGACAGCATATGGTTGTAATTATTTGAGTTAAATTTCCATACAATATCATCTTTACCATGAATAGAACTTAGGAGTATAAGACAATTGTTGGCTGCTGCAATTTATCCTTAGTGTAGTTAATAATTATTCCTTGAAAAAAGGTGACTTTTTTTTTTTTTTCTGGGGTGTCTATGAAAGTGGCCCTTGCTCCTCTCTCTGCAAATATTTAGGAAAACAGGATATGAGGATGGGAATGTATGCTGTTTCATATTGATAGTGCATGGCTGGGTTTGTTTCATTAAAATCCTTAATGGAATTACATGATTATTTTCTTTTTAGTACTATCTATGTTCTTGGGGACATATTTGTTCTTTTGGAGAGTTGCTTTTTGAAGCCTAGATTATTTACTTGCTCTTATAGCAGTATGTTCCTCAGCAGTGAGATGAATGTAAGCCATTGGTGTTGTATGCCTTATCCTGGTTGCTGTTGGAATTATCTTTTGGAGAGGTTGAAGTCCAACACTGCTCAGGGATTGGCAAGGTACACTAGCTTGGTGCATCTGGGACCAGAAGTGGTGTTTCCTCCTTCCCTTCTCCTCCCTAACTTAATAAAACCAGCCTTTCATTCCCCAAGGAGAGGTTTGGGTTAGGAGCACTCTCCTTCCCCTCTCCTGTTGGCAGGAATTGTGCCCCTGGGGTCATGTGGCTTCACTTCATGGTTTGGAGTGTTGGAAGTGACTTCTCCAGGAGCTTCTTCTTGAACTCAAGTTACTAGTGAACAATAAACTGATGTTCACCAACCAAATCAGTGATTTTGGACTAAACTTGTAATGGTTTATCCCAAGTTTTAATCAAGCTCGGATTTGTTCATACAAACTTTCACCTCTAGATTTCACCCCATATAATTGATATAATGTCATTGCTTCAAAGCATGTCATTTGCTCAGCAACAACCAAAATTACTCAGAGGTTACTGACTTTGGCCTTTTAAAATGCATTAGCTACAGGAATTGCCATGACCCCAATTACTACAAATATGTTCATGGATCAAAGACCCTGCAGCCAGACTTCATCTCCTGACTAATCATTAGCCAGGACAAACATTGTGGAACTGGCACTGATTTTTCTTGCGTTACTTTAATGGGATGACCATAAGGCATGTATCTTGCTCCTTTCATACTTAGAGGACTTGTAGAATATTAGTGAGTTAAGCTGGACAGGACTTTTGGAAGGAATCACCCTAGCAGAAATGTAGCTTGAAAATACTTTGGGATGCAACATGTGTCCCATTTCCCCCATTGTATTTGGTTGTTCCATTGGCACAATATAATCAAAAGCAATTTTTTAATATCTAATTTGCCAGAAGTTTGAGACCTGGCACTGCAGCTAAGTGTGGCTGAAGGAAGAATCACAAATCAGTTCTTGTTTTGGGTATGATCCTTGCAACAGCTTTCTAGATACCTTTCAGTATTGAGATGGGGAGAGAAAGGTGTTTTTAAAGGTGATTGAGATGAAGGACATCTCCCTAGTGCTTTCTGTGCCACTGATGTCTCCTGAGGGCACAAAGGGAGCTTGAACTACTTGGACCTTTTATATGAGCTGTCCCTAAGAGTTCAAGATGCATGGAGGTTTCTTTAGGGTGCAAGCAGTTGGAGTACTGCCTTAGTATACGCAGATACTTAACTGTATTTTTGTTTAAACAAATGACCTCCAGGCTGCTGGATATTTCTGTAAATAAGGGGGCCATCTGATGTGATCACCTAAACTTTTTTCACAGATGCAGATCGCCCTTGATGCATTTGTAGTCAGATCCTATTTTGTATCACCAGGAAATACATTCCTTTACCCACGCAGTAAATTAAAAAAACATACACACATCTACAGAGTCATTTATGTAAGCATTACAAAATTGTGATTGTCAGGAAGCCTTGCATTAAAACTTTCATTCCTGATTAGAAGATGGCATGCTGAGTACTTCAACCCACTTTGCACTTCAAATCAAGCTATTATTAGGGCATCTGTCCGTTCACTCTTTCACTTAATGAGAACTGGTTTTTAGAGATGCAGTGATAATGCTTCCAATATAAACTTTCAGCCAAAAGTATGATTTTATTAGGCATCTCCTTACAAAATAAAAAACCCTTTAAATTCTACTTTTGCAAAGCTTGAATAGCACTGAGTGCATTGATGTGAATCTGGATATTGTCATTTTCCTTTCAGCATAACTTTGTAACTCCCACATGGAACTTGGCCAGTCTTCCATCCCTGCTGGGTTAATGTCATGCTGCAGTGCACGTGGAATGTATGCTCATTAAGACCAGAAGATCTGGCCTTTGGGATACCTAAAGGAGCATGTCAGAACAGAATCATAGGATAGATTGGTTGGATGGGGCCATTAAAGGTCATTCAGTTCAACCCCCTGAAGTGAGCAGGGACATCTTCAACAAGATTGGGTTGCTCAGAGCCCTGTCCAACATGACCTTGGATGTTTCCAGGGATGGTACATCTGACATGTCTCTGGGTAACCTGTGCCAGTGTTTTACAATCCTTATCATAAAATATTTCCTCCTTCTTATGGTTTAGGACGAAGGACCAGAAAATACAAGGTTCTAGGGCTGAAAAACCTGTGGGATTTGCTCATCTCCTTTCTTAGTTTTGGGAAATAGATTATGTGCTGAGGAGCTTTGCAAAAATGATCAGGGAGGCTGGGTTTCAGGAGGGCAATGCAGACAGGACTGCTCATGAGAGATTGGTTGGCAAAAGCATCCAGGACACACTGGAGGCAGCTTACATGTAGCTGCATTGAAACCACCGGGCAGGTTGGACTTTCTCTGCAGTACCTTAGGGAATGACCAGGCCTTGGTTTAATGCAGTGGTTATTGATTTCAAGAGCTTTTCAGTGGCCTTTAGAACCCTTCACTGTTATACTGGAGATCATCCAAGATCTGCTCTCATCATCACAAAACCAGAGCCCTGCAGCCATCCATGATGCTACATCTCTCTGCAAAGGATATCTGCTCTGTCTGGTAGTGGTAACATTCACTACCCATGCATTATGCTTAGTGGACCATTTTGTCTTATTTCTTCTATCTCAGCTTCTGGGGAGTTATTGCTTATGTGATAGTTACCAAATTCATAGGGATTATAGGAAATAAGGGAAGAGTACTTTTGTTTATCGAATTACTTAATTTGAAAAATGCAGGGTCCAAAAATGTGCGAACTGAATCTACAGTCTACCATGACTAATGTTTTATAAATACCAAAATGGAGGCAGATAGATTGAAAAATTGTTGGAGTTAAACCCATGACTATTACCCAAATTCTCTTATATGCCCTCAGATCTTTCTTGAACATGGTGTAGTTAAGGGGAAAATGCAGTGTCTTCATTGCAGATAGAAAAGATAATACTATATAAAAAAACCCCCTCATTAAATAGTATTTACTTTAAATATGTTGTCTACAGACATTCATGCAGATAATGCTCATAAAAAATGGGCAGAGAATTTTTTTTAGTACAACTTGTTCTTCAGCCGTGATTTGTTCAATTTTATGTGACTTGTATGTGAACAGTGATTTATTCTGAGTCTTTTGCAAAACCATTTGTTTTATGTTTGAAATGTCAATGGTGATCAAGGTGTCTTCTGTGAAATGTCAGCAAAACAAAATCCAGGGTGTTATTTGGGTGATAAGAAAAGACCTCTGATCCTAAAATGAAACTGGACCATGCCGATTCATGTTGGGATGGTATGTTTTGCTCTAGCACCTGATAAGGATGGGGACACTGTGCTAGAGTGGGGGTCACTTCATTATTGCTAAAAGCCATTATTCATCAGCATAGCCCCTTCCTTGTGGTGTGACTTTGAGCACATGGTACTGGAAGAAGAGCTAGTGTAGAGGACACTGACCTATGGCTGCCTCCTCCCTCTGGATAAATCTGTGTTTGCATATTACAGACCTCAGTGGCCCAAAGATGCAAACTGTCATTGTGAAAAATTTCATTAGCTTGAAAGGCAGTAAGACAAAGTCCCCCAGGCCAAACTGCAAATCTGCAAATCATGGTGTAATGTAGAGGTGAATTAAGAAAAAATGAAAAAAGGAGAACAGAGGGAACAGTACTGACAGTTCCCATTACTGCTTGCTGAAAGCCCACTGAAGTACCCAGGAACACAGCCTTGATCTTGGCTGAATGGGAACACTCTGGAGCCAGCTTCTCCAGACCTCCCTCTGTGCAGGAGATGTACTGACATTGTCACAACCACAGGCTGAAGGAAGAAAACTGCCACAAGAAAGAAAAACTTCTCTTAGAAGTATTAAGTATTCAGTTCTACAATAGAGTAACTGATATCAGCCTCATCTGTACACTTCTGAGCTGCTGCTCTAAAAAGACAGGATTGTAAGAGCAGTAAGTGTGTCAGTTTTATAGTACTTTGAATGTATGGTCTGACAATGTGGTTTTCTTAGTGGTTATGTTGCTGATTACTTCCATTTTAATAATAATGACATATTATGTTAAGGGAATTCTCTACGCTTTAACAAAGAAAGATTAATACAAATAGTCTGCAGTTTGCAAGCTTTCACAGCCTCACTCTATCAAAGTCTTATGGAAGGATAGGGGTTTTGGCTTCTACGTACTAAAATCTGAGGGAAAAGCTCATATATGCCCTGAAAAACATCACTCTGAGACTCACACTGCTTCACACATTGCCAGCTTGTGCAATGTTCCCCACTCTGTGTAATAAATGATAACAGAGAAAGTCACTCAGAGATAACATAGCTTGCCAAAAGTGTGCAGATTTAACCAAATTAAGACACTGCGCCCTGAAGTTTTCTGGCTACCTTGGCAACGCTAATGAACTTTTAATAGTTGAAAGATCTAGAACAGTTTAAGCTTTCCTTTTCTAAATAAACTTTGAGAAACCTTTACTCAAATTAAACACAGTCCCCTACCTCTTCTTGCTTTTGCAATAGATTTTTTTTTCCCTGGGCTGGGTTCAATAATGAATTATTTCCTCTGATTCATAAGCAGAGAATCCTTGCTGAAGTAATTTCAGTTTCACACTGAAAATGAACTCACAGTGTGGAAATCCAGGCTGAGTCAGCCTTCACACCAGTTTCTCTGAAAGAATCACCCTAATTTCCAATTATCCAAAGCAGTGGCTCCTGAAGTATTGATGCTTCTAGTTACAGACATCAGAAATTAGTTACTGAGGCAAATTGCCTTGCTGTGCTTCCATTTTCAAATGTAATTCCACTGAAAGGACTCTTGGTTTTCTCATTAAAACCTTTTTACAGAGGGCAAATCAACACAAAACTTTCTTGGACATGCAGTTCTGTTGCACAGAGCAGTTTTAAGGGGTAGGAATTGAAGAACTTGGAATATCGTGATTCTGTCTTACGCCACTATTTGACCTCTCTCTGAACAGGTTGTCTACGGTGATCTTGGCTTAACAGGACCAGCTGATGGACCTTGTCAAACAGATTTTTTGGCTCTAGTAATGATTGCAGGATGAGCACAGAGAAGTGCTGTGATTACAGACAGGGTTTGTAGCTGAACTCCAGAACTCTGACTCTAAAGTCAGAGCAGGACTGATCCTGGTGCTTCTAGAACATTACAGGTGGGAAATAAGCAAAAGATCTGTAGATAGGGCCCCATAAATTAATTTGTTTAGCTTTATTCTTGTGCTTCTAGCTTCCTGAATTAGGCACCTCATTGTCTGTAGAATGTGTTAGGAAAAAATGGGAGTCACAGATCACCCTTATTGGGCAGCTGCCATATGCTGGAAGCATGAAACAGGTAAGTATGAACTTAATGTTATTTGCCAGAAGCTCAGATGTCTATGTGTGACTGAAAGGGAACTCTCATCCTCTTACTCAGCCTGTGTAGCTCACTGAAGGGAAATGCCTGAATGCTATCTCTTCTCATAGGTGAAATGTGGTGAGTAGGGGTGAGCTCTTCTTGTCCCATGCCCTTGTCCAGGAATGAAAAGTCACCCTGTCCCAGGCTCAACGTCTCACGTTGCTTGCTCTAATTATAGCCAATTATAGCTAATTAGAATATTTCAGCACAGCTTTTGATGGGATTAGTAAGAAAAGGGAAAGCTTGGGTGAGGTGCCCCAGGCTGGACAGGAATGTACGGGTTCTGTTGATCTGTTCACCAGTTCACATGCCCTTCACCAGCATTCAGAGAAGCTGCAGATCTTCATTTCTGAAGACTTTTGAACAAGCAGGGATGAAAAATCTCTATGTTAGGCAACATCTCAGAGATGACTTGAAGGATCTGGTACTTACATTTCACCGTACATCTGGCCTTATCTCCCAAATTTGTTGAAAAATTTGTTCAAAAACTGTTCTCAAATATAGTAATTTCACCAATGTGATGAGACAGGGTCTTTGGTGTTGTGTAAATATACAGCATGAACATAAATATAAAGTGCACCCCTGGACTTCCTCTTTGCACTTACCCAGACAAATAACATTCTCACACTTGCAAACTTTCCAGAGATATCAGATGGATGCTCTGCTCACAGCTACCAAGCCTATAACCTGCGTGTGCAGGGTTTGTGTTTGTGATTGGGGTTCTGTTCTTCCAGAGCTGTCTCACATAGTAGAGGAGACCTAAAATCCCATCAGCATTTATAGAGAAATAAATGCTAGTCTTCTAGGGTCCCCATAATGGCAGCTCCATGGTTTTATTTACAACATCCTAAAATAGACCAGTAGCACTTCCTCTCAGAAGACTTCATGTATAGGTTTAGCACAGTTTGAATGGGAAGCACTAAAAATAATAATAATAATCATAATGCTGAGAAAAAAAGAGGGATGTTGAGTGAATCTCAAGTCAATAATTCAGCAACCATTTCTCAGACACTTTGCTTGATTTATTTTTCTCTCTTTTATTTAATATCAGACATGTTCTTTTAATGTCTTAATTAGTCCATCCATAAATGTGGGTTGGTTATTACATGTTGAAGTAATATCACAATACTATTTATTATACTAACTTTCACCTTAAGAGCAGGCATTTCTCTATTTTAAATCAATTCTTATCTTAGGAAATTTTAGCCTAGAACTTTTGTGTAATATATGGTTTAAAAAATGACTGGGTTTAATTTTTTGGCTCTGTTTCTTCAATAGTATTTTTGAAACTTGTCAAATTTTGAAACATTTCTACTTCAATTTGTACTTTATGCATAAAAGAAAATAAATTTTTCTTGTGATCCAAGCACACATTCATTTAAAAAAAAAGTGTCAAAAAGAATCGATATCACATGAATCGATATCTTCATGAGACTGGGGCAAAATCCCTGCATTTTGCAGATGAGGCAATGGCTTTATTGAAAAAAGTGGAAGGTGTAATCATAGAATTTACAAACGACACCTTTGCTTTCTAAAATCCTTTATTGAGAGGAGTTTAGGTGTGACTGAATCTAGGTTTATTCCCAGACTTGGTCAATTGTTATCTCTAAATGACTATATGTGCACAATCAATCATTTCTATCACTAGGCTATGCTGTTAATCGCTTCTTGTTAATCTGTTATGGCAAGGAATCTCCCAACCTTGTGAAGCAACCTTGGGGGCTGTCCCTGCTCAATGGTTCATCCTGGTGTGCAGCCTGCTGGCAGGAATGCCCAGCAGCCCCTGGGCTGACTCCTGTTTATGGAGTGGGATGACTGACTTATAGTCCTATTTGCTACCAGATGTATTTTGGGTTGGTGCACGATCATCCAGGCCTTTGATGAGCAAGGCTTTTGGCCATTAACTGCTGTGCTGTTTTCGGTAGCCAGATGCAGCCATCATGGCTACCACTATGCTGAAGCAGGAAAAGTTTTTGTGTGTACACGTGTGTGGAGTCACACTGTCACATTATGAACAAACTGCCTGTAATATGTGTATCTTATATTTAATGTTTAAGACATCAAATATACGATCATGTGCAGGTCTAGGTACGCTAAAATAGCTATGCTGTGCATCTGAGAAAATCCCCCAAAGGCATTGCCTTCCTTTGAATCTTCTGAACCTCTCCAAGACTTTAAATTAATGAAGAGCTTTCCCAGTGGATGGTGATAGAATAAAGCATAGATTTGTGTGTCTCTCTGATATATATTCCCACAGAAAGCTGCAACACAAACTCTGGGGATGGGACATCAGAGAGAGACTCACTGTATGTGTGTCTAGTTTCTTATGCTCTTTCACCTGAGATTTACAACTGATTACTGTCACATACCAAGTAACAGGTAAAAGAAATTCTGGTTTGTTAAATCTGGTTTGGTTTTAGGTTCTACCTCCATTCAGTAAAAGACAGTTGTATTAGCATATATTTTTAAAAACGCTTTTTATTTTAAATCTCGAGAAAATAAATAAAAATAATAGTTGAACATGCAAGAAGGAATCCATAAAGCGAGTATTAAATTCTGGAAGTTTTTTCATGCGTCTAGTAGGAGAAAATGGTCAAATTTTTTCAAAGCATCTCATAAGCAAAGATCTTTGAAAGCTTTTAAGAACTAGGATACCAAAGGACTGATAAAAGCCTTAAGCAACTATATTCTAGAAGTTCAATTCAAATCCTTTCAGCAAATAACTCAAAGTCCTACAATTATAGCAATTAGAATTTAAAGCTAATCTATTGAAATAAAAAAAAATGCTGGGAGGTATCACTCTATTATATATTTTTTTTTTTAAATTTTGGTCAGATAGGTTTAGGTGTTTCAGTATACTGGCAAAGGTAGTTAAATAAATCCTCTTGCATTTCTACTTCCAGGCCTTGTCTTCCAGTGTAGAAACTGTCTAGAAATGATTCAGGGCTAGTGGCATTTGCTGGACCTTTTTGGTGTGTGGTGAAAGGAGGGACAGTATCAGATCTAGATAACAGAGCAGACATTTTATTTGAATCCAGCTATAGTCCCATCAAAATCACCATTCCTTCTCGGTTTGAATCAGAATGCCATCTGCTGCTAGATTTCCAGTTCCCTCTGGGAATGTGCTCTATGGAGACTCTCCATTCTTTTTTTTTTTTTGGTTGACTTCTTCCACATGCAAAGTCCTCTAGTCAAGTCACTGCTATGACTGCGGCAGGAAAATGGAAGCTATTTTACTTTCATGTTTTCTGCTTCTGGCCAGTAGCCAAAGTTCTGCATTGTTCAAACCATCTCCTACAGGCTTAGTACAAGTCCAGGGTCAGACCACTACCTAGTTAAAGTCTAATTCTGAATCAGATCAGGTCCATTTCAGGTCCATCCATCAGGTGGATATGATTTAGAAGGTAATGGGGAGCTTCAGGCAGAGTAAGACTTGAGAAAAATCTTCAGATGCCTTCTTCAGACACCTTGTTTCTTTTCTTCATCTCTGAGCACTTGATTTTGACTATGACATTATGATGAAGCACAGGACTGGAACAATAAACACTTTGGAGTTCAAAATCAGGTGACATAGCATCTCTGGTCAGGAAATCCCATCATAAAGCTTTCCTCCTGGAGAGAAGAATGAAGGCGGAGATTAGACTGCAACAATCACAGAAACATTGAGATGATGGACACGCTGTTTGCCTTCAGCGGATTGGCTTTTTACACATCGTTGCAATAGGTCAAAGTATTATGCCAGTTTTTTTGAGAGGTGAAAGTTAGCAACTTTGTTGGGACAAAGGGAGTGGAACTCAGTGCCACATTAGAAGCTTGACAATGTGAGAGTGGGAGTTTGGTTTCTCACCCCACACTCCATCCCATCCCAGTGGCGTGGAGCAAAAGGGGCTACAGTGACTGCCTGGAGTGATCCAAAGAATTCTAGACCATTTGGCTTTGCAGTGGTCTGCAGCCAGTGTACCAGATTCTCTCTAGGCACTGTGGGAACCTAGAGAAAGAAAGCTCATGGGGCCAGAATAGCAACTTTGGTTCCTTCACTCTATTTGGCCCTGGAGGAAAAGAAAGTCCAAGTTAGCAAGAAAAAATGAATGATGAAAAAGTCATCCATTTATACAAAAACACTGTTGCTGGGGTTCCTATCATTCTCTTAATCTTCACTTTTGGAGGAGAATATTGGCTAGACTTTCTTTAAAAACAGAGTTGAAGACCTTCAGGGTCAAAAGCATTTGCAATTGCACATTTCTAATCTTTTTTCTCCCATTCTTCTTAGCTTAAGAGAACATATAAAGATTTTTGTTTAAATGTACTTAACAAAGAAATCCAAGTCACCTCAGGTTGGAATTTGAAAGTCTGGATTGAACTCAAATGAATTTTTAAAGATCCATTCGTAATGCCTTAAAGCATTTGTGTATGAGGAATGTTTTTAGTTTTTTTCCACAGTCCTTCCAAGAATGTAAGCATCACATCCTTTTTCATTAGACTGGTAGCCTGCTTTCTCCTTGATATATCTTCTCATTTAGAATTCTAAATCTAATGATTTTTTCTCATGCTGACAAATAGAATAAAAGACTTTACACTGTTTCCTTTAACATTTTAGAATCTCAAGTGAACCTGAAAACTGCAAGAAGTCACTTTAAAAGAGTTACATTAAATAAACGCTACAGCAGGATTAGGTACTTCTTCTGAAAGTAGAACAAAATAAAATGAAAAAAAGCTCTTCAAATAACCATCGATTTTCCCTGTGTGGAGATGAAACACTGACTGTTATCTCCAAGGCTATTTGTGTTAGTCAGAGTGTTGAGCCCTAAGACCCTGAACATCTTAGTGTTTGGAGATCAAACATGGGGCTTTAATTTTACCTTATGCCTAACCAATGGCTTTATAAGTTGCCCAGCATGTTGACAGCTACCTAGTCAAGGAAGATGCATAGCAGTGGAAAAAACCTCTCATGCCGCTCACTCCATTCCACCTGCTCCTAGGAGGAATGGGTGTGCTATGCATACATCTACTCATCACAGCCAGTCAAAATGCTTCCCCATCCAGTTGAACCAATATATGTTCCTAGCTTCACAAATCCCAACCCACAAAAAATTGGAATGACTCTTGTGATGGTCCTCCTTCATATTTGCAAGTGTCTCTATCCAAGAGTTCCTTGGTTTTGTTTTTGTCCTTACAACAGTTGCTAACAGAAACACTAGAGTGAAGGTTTATAACACCTTGATTTATATCATCTTGCTGGCTTGGTTTTTTTTCCACAGAGATACAATTTTCCCAAATTTCCCGTTATTAAAAGAAATTTTCCCAGGCTTGGTTATATTTAAAAGTGAAATTATTTGGAAAGTTTGAGTAAAGTCTCATAACTGGCTTTTAAATGAGTTGAGAATGAGGAGCACAGGCAACTTGGTAAGGTCATAGGACATGATCCTGCTCCCACAGACATCAATAATTATGTTCTCAAAGTCCTCCCAGAGGATCTAGAACTGGGGACAGGGATTGTTACTCTGTGTTCTTTGTACACACAGAGTTGCCAATGAGTCTTGGGATAGCACTACTGTAAAGTACAAATCCCAAACTCAACAAGGCAACACAAGCCTGCACAGATCACAAGATTCTGGGTGAACCACTTAACTAGACACATGACCCAATAGTCCAAAGAGTTTTAGTTGGTTCTCACTCAGCAAAGCACTCTCCAGAAAACTTGCTTGTTTATTATGGATGAAGGAAAACAGAATATCCACCAAGCCCTGATTTTATGTCTTTCTGTAACTTTACTGTTTCCTTATACACTTCCATTTAAAAAGAAAAAAAGAAACCAACCAAAAAATAACAAACAAAAGTGTTGAACAAAACCCCACAAAAGCAACCCACCAACCAAATAGTTTCCCTTGATCCCTGTGAAGAGACTTGTGTTCTTTCAGTCTTGATGCTGGAACTAGACTCTGATAGTGATCGAAGAAATAAGCTTGTTTTTATCTATATTCATGTTATGAAAACACCTGCAGCAAAATTAGCTCCATGTTCTATGCCAGAACACTCAGGTGCAGTCCCGTGTAAATGGCCAATAGTGAAAAGATTTTGCAACTTAACAGTTAATTTTGCTAATGCAGCTGTAAGCTTCTCTATTTTTTTATATTGTTCCCTTCCTCCAGAAGGCAGCATTCCTTCTGTGTGCTCTATTTTGCAACAGGCTCAACCAGCAGAATCTGGGAAATCATCATTGGACCAAGACTGTAAAGGTATGAATGTGCATGTGTGCAAGGTATATAACTAAGTATCCAAGATACAGTTCAAGTAAGCAAGCGTTCCTGATAAGGATTTTGAATAGCTAACTCTTTTCAGATCTGTGAAAATCCTTATTTACAAAAAAGAGAAGTGTGTTCCATCCAAAACTGACTAACAGTATCATGACAACCAAATTATCCCAGAATCCAGAAGCCTGGCAGGAGGCTAGAGCAAGGACAACATCAGACTCCTGTTTTAAGTGGAAATGGTCCAAGTTCCCTTAAAGTAACTAATTCAGGAGCCACTAGTTAAACTTGATAAGATGATACAGGTAGAATGTGAAAGCACTGCATGAAAATCTCTGCCCTTTGATGCCCTTTGATGGATGGATGCTGCAATCTGCCATGCGACTAGCACCCTACTACTCCCGAAAGGTGTTAATTGCTACATTAACTTTCCTAGAACCAGCTTTCACATTGCTTGGATGTGGCAAAAGAAAACCCTTCAATCTCATCACAGTGACTTCAGTGTATGAGACAGGATGAATGCACGATGTCTTGGCCACTAAAATATATTGTTTATATCTGTTGCATCTGCTTTTTCTTTTAGTTTAATCATTCAAACATTGTGAGGAAACCATTTTTGCTTACAAAACATATACAGTTTGTATTGTAAACAAGGCCTACACATATTGTACTCTAGTATCTTTTCCTCATGAAAATATTTTGAGTAACTGTGATATCAAGAGATACGGGCAGGTCTTCGGGAAGGATTCAAGAGGGAAGTTAAACAGCCTGGGTTGTTATGGTTCAGTGAGCAACATCTCTTTTGTCTGGTAAAACCTACAATTTCTTAATTTCTGGACATAGAACAGTAATGTATCACAGCTGGGTGCCTCTAGCTTGCTATAGGAGCCATCAACACAGAGGACTGTGTCCATGGACTTCAGTTTGGAATTCATGTGCCCTGCCAGATGGAGCTGAAACAGATACATGTCTAGCAGATGTCAGAAGTTATACACTATATGATGATCATTGAACTGCATGATCTTCCTGGGTCTTCCTGAGGTCTTGTTCCAATAAAAGACAAAATCAAGAAAAGAAATTATGATATTTATCTTGAGTCTTGTGAGAAAGTAAGTGGTAACTGATAACCCTTGGAATGATAATAAAGGATGACAACTCCTCTCTACAATCATGTTATTGTCCTTAATCCATTGGAGTTATGTAGCAAATTCATCACTGTGACTGAAATGGGCAGTTCGTGCTCCAGCAGCCTGTTAAGCACAATTACTAAACTCTCTTGGTGGGATATGCTCAAAGCATGTGCAATCTTAATGAATTTTTGTTGTCACCAGCAGTTATTGAGGGCATCTTAATGATTTAGATACTGTTATCACAAAACCTTACATATCTTCCTGGAGATAAGTCTATTTTATTTCAATTTTCATCATGGAACATGAGAATGAGTAGGAAAGATGAAATTTCTTATGCTGGCTATTCTCCACTATCATGCTAAAAATGTCTCTAAACAAACTAGCCTTTTTCTTAATTCTCTCACTGAGAACTGAGAGGCTAAAAATTACAAATTTAGTTTTTCAGTAAACGCTATGTCTATGGGAGTTGGCAACATTTCCCATGAAAAAATATCTATGAAAAAAGAATAAAATTATTTCCATCTCCAAGAGTGTGATATTAAGAAGATAGATGCCCTCTGAAGATAAGTCTTTGGAGTTGCACTGTTTTGGGAACTGTCCTACTGAGTTGGTCCTTGCTAGTGTAGTTAACTATCTGGTGAAGGGAAATTCATGCCACTGCTTTCCTCTGCTACCTTGTACAGGAAATAGCATCTTCTACTGTTCAGGGAACAATGTAGCATATTATGCAGAAGCTGGACACCCTCCTGTCTGTAGCATCATGCATGCAGGAATTTGTATTCTGTCTGTTCTCTGCTCTGTCTTCTCATGTATCTTGAGAACCAGGAAAGGATCTTTGAACACTTAAAATTTCATTAATGCAATTTTTCCCCTCAGTGCTGGTTTAGATTTCCATTTTAGCTTGCATTCAGGGAGACCAACCACGTCATGCTTTTGGGAAGCAGACCTTGTGCTTTTGAGAGCTGTCTCTGCTTAAGAAAACACTGTGACAGTGTTTGCAAACCTTTGTTTTCTCAGGCTTCAGAAAATAAAGACATGTCAGAGCTCACCTTTTAAAACAAGGTCCCATTTGCCTTCTAAAATAAGGTCTGACTTGGGGTTTCTACGTGGGGAATGAGAGAACTCTGTCAATACAGTACTTCAAATCAGCAATAATTTGGAGGGGCAAGTGCCTTGGGACCAATCTGTTTTCTTTGCTAACATTTCAGTCCACAGTGACACCTTTTATTTCCCTATCATGGCTTTCAGTTTGCACATGGAAAGGTTTAAGTATTCATTCAGACATGGTAACATGACTCTACAGATAGGTCCACCACACTTATATCCCAGAGATTTCATCAGAGCCAAGTACCTAAATAATTGTAGGTCTGGGTCTATGTGATTTCAACTGTTAACTTTGGCCTCTACATTCTCAGTTTCTTTTGTTAATTTAAGTAAGCAGTGGGGAATGTTTAATGCCTTATTTCAGACCCAGTGAACCAGGGTCATGTCAGCCTCTTGTAATGATTTATCACTGAATGATGACTGTTACCGTTTTGTAAGCCAAGTATTTTTATTATTTTTTTCACCAACAGTCTTGAATTTGCAAGAATTGCATGCGTCTGAGAGACCTACTGGATTTAAGGCCTCAATTTTGCTTATGAGCAGGATAAATAAAAAATTCAATTAAAGTGCCTCGATGTGTGCTTCATGCAAGGAGGTTCAGAGAAAACCCCATTATTTGTATCCCAGCTCACTGACAGACATGGCATGCCAGCAGTGGATGGCATGTGCTTTCTGATGGCATCCTTGCTGCAGTCTGGAGTCCCTGCTGCTCTCTCTTCCTTCAAAAAGAGACTCCTGCTGGGCTGGCAATGTTTGTTAGCTCACCAAAATCACAGATCTGATCCTTGGCTGCACGAGGCCCACTGCTGGGAGGCTGCCTTCTGCTAGTGGAGTGCCACAGGATATGTTGCAAGCTTTCCATATTAATGGCATAGCATGAGGCTAAGCAGCAGGGGCTGCTGACTGAGAACCTCTCAAGACACTAGCATTTTACTTATTTATTCTTCTGCTGCTTTTTTATAAGATCATCAAGAATCTTTTCACTGGTTCCTGAGAGCTTTAGCTTTGCCTTCTTTTATGAGAAGGAGGAGTTGATACCTCCTGCTGCCTTCTCTGACCCATATTGTGATCACATCACAGGAGAACAAGCCCTTCCCTTCAGGCACTTTTTTTCACTAGTTGTGCAGGTAAACAGTGACATTTCTTTGACTTTTGTATGTGTGTGAATATAAATGTCTCTACTGATTATTGGAGATTTATACCTGTATGAAGGAATTTGCCCTTCTAAACCATCTCCTCACTGGGATTTTTGGCTGGTTAAGCATTGCCTGTAGTAGTAGCAGTGGGTAGTAATAGCTGCCTTCATGAGAAACATAGATTTCTGTCAATAATGCTCTGTATGTAGGGTTTGCTGCTTAATTGACTTGAACTCTGGGTCACAGTGAACCTTTCTGTTCAGCCAAGCAAAAAAACCTGGTCATATTTCAATCAGAATAAAACTGTTGGCTACTCCCTTGCATGAAACCAAGAGGGAAATCAGGGCAAAACAAGGAGAATTATGGAAATTAGAAGCTGTTCCTTCTTCCTGTGACATGGTGTTCCCTTGAAGTTGTTGTGTTTAACAGAAGTGTGACATGGAGACACCTGGAGAGACAGAAGATTTTAAAAGCTGATCCATTTCTAGACACTCTATGTTTTGTCACTTCAACAAAACAAGACTGAACTGCTCTCCAAACTTCTGTCTTCAGATAGGGATAAACCCCTGATCTCTCTTTACTTTTTGTAGGAAATAAACTGCTCAAGTACTTGCCATTCAGGAGGAGGAACTATTCACATAGATTGTGATCTGGGAGCAGCAGCAATTTGAGGCAGAGACTGTAGTTGAGGAGAGAATGAAGATATGGGTGATTTCATAAAAACGGAAGACAATTACCACTTACACCAGGTTAGACTCAGTTGTGAGGACGTTGCTTACACACAGCAAGTGTCAAGCAGCATTCTACATTTGATTATTCTGTCTTCATCTGATGATGAAGAGGAAACGAGCTGCAGTAATCAGAAGGTAGGGTTCCTGGGAAGCATACAAAATTTATTCTTATAGGATAACTTTCACAGCAAATACAAGATCTCCAAAACAGACCAGAGAAAAAGCCTCTCAGATCCAAACAATTTGAATTCAATGAATGTGATTTGTCTTGCAGTGAGTTCCCTAGGAAGTAATGAAAGAAGTAATTAAAGACTGGACAACTACCTTAAGTAAAACATTATTCTTTAGTGTAAAAATATTTCAGATAAACTGTTAGTTGGCTATGAAAGCCAGCTGCATGACTTTCTGTGGCTGCCCAGTTCCAGATGGGGGAATGAGACTTTCTTTCTGAAGGTCCCACCTTAGCGTGCTTATACTTGAGAAGGAGGAGACGTACATTAGAATGTGGGAAAATCCTGAAAGTTTTAGGATTTTCCTTCATTCACTCCTCTCAAACAACATTACTCCCTGATCTCAAGCTGCAGTCTTCCCAGCCTTGCTCACTTAGCCTTCTGTGTCATACTCAAAGGCCTTCCCCGAACTTCGCCTTGGTAGAACAGTGGTAAAAAGAATCCCTCAGAGAAGAGAGCTCTTCGCTTAAGGAGACTGAGTCTCCCAAGTTAAAGAACTGTGGGATGTTGGGAGGATGCAGTGAGGGTGAAAAAGGATCATCCAGGGAAAGTCTTTGACACACCTTCCTTTTCAGAAAGAAAAAGATATTACTGATATCAGGAAGAGAGAAAGTTCCAGACATGTAAAGGACAGTGCTGCAATGGTAGGAGCAGAGCAGGCAGCAAATTGCTTCTGTGAATTAAAGTGGGAAAGCATTTGCTATTCAGTCAAGGAACTGGGCAATTTGTAACTTCCTAAAAGCAATTTCTCAGGAAAAAAACCCCAAACACCCAATAATTAAAAATATAAAACCCCACATTAAATATGTTTACTGATGTGAAGATGAATAGCTGTATAACAGCATCAGTGCACACATCAGTGCTCCCTCCCACACACCACTACAATTTTATTAAAGACTGTGGGAATTGCATACCTACACCTCTGTAATGGGTTTGAGCACATCCTTTCTAACCTAACACTTGTCCCTGAGCAAGACATCTCTAGTCTGAGTTCAGGTGCATGGTACTTGATCCATTGAGTTTTAACCCTTATAGGTAATTTTACGCTGCAGTGAAAACAGTACTACCATCTGCCTGTTTTAATGTCCTACAATACAGCATGTGCTAACTAGAACAGTGACTTGGCATTGCATCATGCTTCATTCCACCACCACCCCCCATTATTTCTATCCTTACCATATACCTTCTTGTTCCTTGCATGTGAAAGCCTAAGGGACCTGTGAAACCTTACAAGAAGCAAGTGTCACCCTAACTCTTTGTCAATATATCTACCAACTATATCAGTGCAACCAGCCTCTGCGTAATTTTTTCTCAAATTTGCTGTTTCTACCAAGTGACAGTAAATCCTTTTTAACCTGCAAATATTAATCCTTAGTTAAGATAAAATAATCTGACCCTGGAAATGTCACATCTTGGATGCCTCAGGTGAAAGAAAATACTTGCTGCCTTATTTTATGGAATGAGTGGTTAAACATTGCTTCCTTGCTCACAAAATACCTTAAAAAGCTTTTTTAATGTGGCATTGATTCTGTACTGCAAAAAAATGTGAATGGGACTGCCAATGTGTACAAGGGACACAGGGACAACAGAGGCTTTGCGGGAAGAAATCAGTATTACTTAGTCTCTGTTCTAGCATTTGTAGGATGTTCCTGTTGCAGGTTCTCAGACCTTTGTGTGAGCATGGTCCTTGCTCACTCCCTTGACTTGAGGCTGATGCAGGAGTGGCTGTGTCTTGAAAAGGAATGACCTGTCAACCGCCTCACTCTGCCTCTATTATCACAGAGAGGCATCAGGACTCTAATCAGGAAATAAATCAAGTTTTCATCATTGTAAATGTAAGACTGTTTCATCTCTGCAAATCAGTGTGACAGTGTGATGAAAACACAATTAATATCCTCTAGAAATTCCCTGGGTGCATCTTTCCATCAAGATTATAGGCAATAAAAGTATTAATGCTTCAAAACAACTAAGCTATAATGAAAATCAGTAAATTTTCTCAATCCTTCTGTCATTACTACTGTCTGACTCCATCTCTGAAGCTTTATTAAGTACATTTTTATGTAGGACAAACATCAGAAGGGCATAATTCAGGTAGAGTTGATCTTGTCTTAAGGTAGAAAGATAGACCAGATGATATCTTAAGATTCATTCCAGGACAGATTTTCTTCTAAAACCTTTTGAAAATCTGTTTTCTTATATCATCAGTGATTTGTATTCATTTTGCATGTGTGGAAATGAATACACTGTCTCCTTGAAATAGGGAAGTCAGTCTGTATTGCATTCAGATCAGGACCATTTTTAACTTTAAGGGATTGAGATATTCGAACACCTGGAAAATATCTTATTTTGACATAAAGCATGCTACTTTGCTGATTTTTAATGAGCAAAATCTCATACTTGATATATTCTTCATCTATAACAATAATTGATGAGTAAGCTTAAAACGTACACTAAAATAGTCTTTCTGTAGCTCAACACTATTTTATTCTTCCTATTTTAATTCTTTCTTCTTCCACCTTATTAATCATCTGAATTTCAGTTCGTCTTAAATGACTTTAGAAGGAAATACTTTTGCAGAAGTGTAAATCATCATTTCCTTTGTGTAAAGGAATTTTTCTTTTATTAATCAAACACAAACCTAGCAAAAAGCCAGAGAAGATATTTGTTAATTTTGCCCATGTTTTCTCTGACAAGATGAATTTTTGGATTTACTGTCATTTAGATTTTACATAAACAGAAAAGAAAAATACGTGATTGTATACAAATTCTTTGTAATCTTTTAATCACGTACAAACTGACCTTAAGTAACCTTCAAAGCTTCTCTACTTGTGTACAGTAGGAAAAATTATAGAGAACAGTATCAAACAGCAGTAATGGCGTAAGACAAGCTATCTAGCTTTAGTTTTTGGTTTTGTGTTTTGACACTTTCTTTCTGTGATTTCAGGGTTTTGGTAATGCCATCTTGGACCTTCATTTAGAAAAAAGTCATAATGCAGCCAAGTCTGAGTAAGTGGCCTTAACCCAGAGTTAATCATAACACTTATATAGACTAAGAAGTGATTTTCAAATTCATTACAAAATGTTGTTGCAAATATAATCAGTGACATGAACACAAACTTTGATTTTCAGAAAGTAATTGGATAACAGGAATGGATTTCCTAAAATACTTTAATTGAGAGGTTTGGATGTGCCCTTGGAACTCTGCTGTTGAGTTTGGTGGCTGGGGCAACTATATTGGGGCTTACTATGAAATGCAAAATGTTAGCAAGCACAGGTGGCTGTTTGGGGTTATGCTTCAAGGATAAATTGGGTAAGTGTGCTCTGGATCCATATAATTCCCTCTCACCTATAGGTGAGAGATTTGGAGAACTCTGTCTCGTGCAGAGTGTAGTTGCTCTTCTGAGGTCAGTATCTACACGTATAAGGAGTTCTGTGGATTGCCAGGCAGCACCACAGGCAAAGTGAGGACATGGGTAGATTAAAAAAAAAAAGCAGAGGGAGAAGAGTTTGGATTCCTTAGCGGACTTCTGATTTGCGATATTTGTGAGCTGATGTTCTCTCTCTCCTGCATAAACATCTTCACTTTGCATGAAGCATAGAGTTATAGATGGATAAAATACAATTGGCTCATTTTTAGAGCCTGAAGTCACTAAGCAATAGGATCCATTTGACATATTCTTAAGTGAAGTGAATTGCAGTGCTGCCTTTCACAGTCGACTATCCTGTAGATCCACAGAAGAGAGAATGTTCTACCATCTTCTATGCAGCACACAGGATTTCATCACGTACATCTGGTGCCTACAGATACTTCTTTGGGTTGTTGTCATGTTGTATCTTAGAAGGAATTCTAGGTTGAATCACTGAGATTATTATCTGTCCTATTTTTTTTTCATTGCCACTGTACACAATTACTCCATCCAAACTCTGCCAAAGGTAAGGAGAGATAAACCTTTTCTTTTCAGGCTTCCTTTGACCTTGCCCTTCCCTTACAAGATTATTTTGTAGGGTGATTGTATGTCAATCAAACAAATCCTTTATTTATCTTTATTTTAAACTGGATTGCTGTTAAAAAAAAACAAACAACCTGCCTTGAATGTCTTGATTTATGATCAGACCCTTTCCCAGTTTAGGAAAATCATAAGTGGGACAAAATTTACTAGCAGGGGGCATGGTGTATGAAGGAAGTTTTGCACAGGGAATGAAAGTTGCCTGGAATTTTGTGAAAATGCAGATACTGAGCTATTAGCATGCCTGATTAATTAACGCTTGTTTATGTTCTGTTTCTTTCAGCCTTATTTCAACACCCTAGAACTGATGCTAATAAAAACCCTTTGAGAGTTCTTTTTCCTTCCACACACTTAACTCATGATTGCAAAAATCATTACCACTTTTGATTATAATCTTTAATTAGCAGGAAAATATATGTGTGGAATTATTTAGTTACTGTTCATTTTCATCATCTTGTTTTGACAGCTTTTGCATTAATAAATCTTTCATAGACCTGAAGATCCTGGATAGCCTTGGATGCAGCTGCCTGAGTACTTCTATTGAACACTTTTTCTTCCAAGGACCTTAAAGCACTATGTGCTGCCCAGGATTTTTCACTCCCAGGTGAGTTTCCTGATCACTAGCCTGTCTCTTCTGCTCACTTTATAGCTTAATGAATTTTTAAGAGCTTTCCTTCTCTGTGTAACTGGTTCAAAATGAGAGGAGGAGACATCTCTGCACAGCCTGTCATGCAAGAGTGGTTGTGTGGCCTGAGGCCAAATGTATCACTTGTCTAATGCATTCTGGGTTGGTTCTGGAGCTGCTTAGTTGGTTTCCCCAGATAAGAACTTTGAATTTAGCTTGTTCTTTATTATATTCTCAAAGGAGCCTTTACCTGCCTCATAGAAGGACCTCGGGATACTTGATCAAGTATCCCTTTTCTGTCAAATCTACATTTTCAGTGAGTGAGTAAATTGGTTCAGATTCTCAGAAAGGCTGCAACACCCCTGCCAAGGCCTTTAGTGTTGTAGACAGCAGAAGGGGCTTCTATGGGTTGATCCATTTAGGTAAAGCAGAGTTTATATCCCACAAGGAGCTTCAGAAGGAAGGATACCTGGTTTCCTGCGCAAAACCACTTTAGACCCAGCGGGTGTCCCTGCCAAGTTATAGTGTAGGAAAAAAGCCTCTTATACTGGACCAATGGTTGCTACTTAAGACATAATGCAGTTGAGCTCCAGGATTGCTATCCCTGCTGGCATGTAATGCTGTGTTCAGCTGCCACTGAACTGAAGTGTTCTGAAGTTCTCTGACACCATTTGAGTCTACTGAGGTTTTAAGCTGTAGATAGGATGGTGAGATTTAGCTTTTGTCTGATTATTGGCTGTGTTTTTCTGTTCAATCTGATAAAATGACAATGTTTATAAGTGCAAGCATTGCGGGTAGTTATTTCTAGATGCATTTATTTTATTAACTTTAATGAGCAAATAAGCACCTAACCACTGTGGAAAGAGATGCTCTCAAAATCTTTAAATAATAATAAATAATACAACTGCAGTGGAGCTCTTAGATTGGAGTAATTGTCCCATGTACCATAATAGCCATACAAAAAACCATTTAAAGCTGTTTTAAATGCTTCCTGTCATCACTGGTGGTAGAAAAATAATTTTGCATGGTTCATTTGTACAGTACTTAGTTTTCTTTACTGCTTCTGGAAGGAGTGATTGTTATCAGAAAAAAATGACTATAGCAGGACTGTATTATTATTACATGTTTAGTATCGGGAAGTTCTCAATCCAAATCAAACTTGAATCAATGCAGCAGAGGAGTGCTTGCAATGGAATAGCACAGTTTGTTCAAAGTAGGGTGGTGTTGACTAATCACCTGGAGACTGGTGAGCTTCAACAGTTGTGTGATTTATGCAAAAGTATGTCACTAATAATGTACTCTGCTTGTGAACTTGTTCTCAACAAACCCCAAAACTCTGAAAGACAACCTGAGACCTTAACACAGATTTTGTTAAAAAAATTATGAAAATCGCAATGAGAAATAGTGATTTCTTCTGGAAAGTTCCCCTTCAACATTTTCTGACCAACTCTAAAAAAATATTCCCCCCCACCAAAAAACCCCCCCAAACCCACAATCTTTTACATAATGTAAGCTAAAATAAAATTCAAACGTTCCTTTTCCAAGTAAAAGCATCCATTCAGGGGTTTATTACAATTCAACAACTTCACTTACAACATTTAATTAAAATATTCAAATTGATTCTCCTGACTGTCCCTGTGTTACAATGTCCTCAATGGAATAAAGAACTATGATCATTGATAGAAAAAATAACAGGTTGATAGAGATTCTTAGAGTGTTACGATCTCAGTTTAAACAGCATAGGTCTTTTCTGTACACTTTGAGTAAAAATTAATATTCCTAGAGCCATGCCATTTTTTGAGACATCCTTGAATACAAGATGCTGCATCTCAAAAACTTACCATAGGACTTGCATTCTGACAAATTGATCTTTTCAGTTGCTTTTTCTAGTTTGTCACCTTTTTTTGCTGGTCTTTTCTCTAAATGAGTTGTTTACACACATCACCCTTCATTTAACTTTAAGAATACATTTAAAATATGACATTACTTCTCTTTTTAAAGGACTTTCAAGTGTGGCAACTCTGTAGAGGTAGAAAGGATTGAAATGGTATTCATGATAGCAGAAATAATTAAAGGAAGGCTCTTGAAAGATCACTTGTGTATTCACGGGGTTGTTATTATTATGTTTGCTGAGATGACTCTTAACAAAGCATCAGAAATGCAGAACCTATGAGCAACCTTATTGGTGTTATCAAATTTCTAGTGTCTGTTGCCCTCTGTGAGCCCACAACACCAGCCAGAAGTCTGGGAAGTGAAGGAAACATCTAGTCAGAGCACAGATTTCATGGACAAGTGCAGTGCTTTGTTTTGGAAAAGCAAAAATAAGTGAGCATAACAAACCTGAACCTACCTCCTGAGCAGCAGTTAAGCACTTTGGCTGATGAGCAGATGAACAGAGAATTGGAGAGCAGTTAGCATGGCATGAACCCTGAGCAATGTGGGAGCCAGATGACCTTCAGCTAGACAAGCTGAAAGAGAGCAAAGAGGTAAGAGGGGATTTTTTTTTTTTTTTGTGGCTTCTTGGGCTCTGTGACTCTAGGCCTCATATGCTTCACGTGTAAGAAATCTGAGAGGGAGAATTAGCATTTCTGAGTACACTGCTAAATAGCATTTCTGCTTCTGCTCTGAAGTTGACCATGACTAGCTGTACACTAATCCTGATTGGTGTGTTATCACTGCCCAGAAGCTCCTCAGTTTACAGGGAAAACGAGATTCCTACAACACTGCCTCCCTGTTTTCCTCCCTTCTTGTCCTTCACCCCCACCCCCAATAGCCCCAGTGCTGCTTCTCAGGGGTACCTGGTGTGAGCCCTTTGTCTGTGGTCCCCTTCTAGGCCCCCCCAAGGGAATTTTTTGATGCTCCAGCAGGGAAGATGATTTTCCTCGCACGTAGCTGGAGTTGGGAGGGGGCCAGAGGAGAGGGGACAGTGATGCTATCCCCAGAGACAATCCCAGCTACTGCCAGCCACCTTGTCCCTGTTCTGTGATCCTGGATAACACGGAAAGCTCCCCAGCCTTTTGCTTGAGCTGATGCATTATCTCCCTGCCTCTGTTGTACCTGTGGTAGCACGAGGACCTTCCTACTGCCTGTGGTATGGTGCCCTTGGCTACTTTGTTCAGTAGGAGTTGGTGAACAGGAGAAAAAAAACTCAAGTTTAACGTCAAGTCAATGGTAAGCAGAACAGGAAAAATGAGATTGGAAGATGGAGATAAGAAGTGATCCCTTGGGTCTCGGAGTACACTACTGAGATAGGCAAACAAAGTGAAAATCAACTCATTAAAGAGGAGGCAGTTAAAAGCAAGTTAATGAAAGATTAATTAATTGATAATTAATTACATAATCTATACAGCTATAATTTGATTCAGTGACTAATTAGAAGAAAAATCTATTTATTAAAATGCAGTCAAAGCTTAAGTCTGTGTAGTGAGTTTGCTGTCACTGATTTTTTTTTTCCTAATAATCTTCCCAAATTCCAGCCTGAATTAGTTACTGACCATACTTGACTGGTTTGTTCTTGTTTCCCTTTAGAGAGGAGTGTATGTTTTGCTTGACTTGGTACGACAGTGCTGTCAGTTGTACTTCATGCACTCCAAATGCAGAGGTGTAAGAGGTTACCATGCCCATCTGCCTCTCCCTTCTCTCAGGATGCTTGAGTCAGCAGTCAGAGTGAAACCGACAGCTCAGCACTGAGCAGGGGTGCCAATATGTTGTCTTTTGTCAGGGAATTGAGTACCGCCTTATATCCTGTCAATCTGTTTGAGAATTTTTTCCAGAGACAAATTAACCCTGGACTCCTTTAGTTTGTGCATTCTATTTCTGTGATAAAATTGAAAGAGGTTTTGTACCCTATGGGAGAGTCCTCCTGCCATCTCTACAATTTGACTTTCCTACTTCCTCATGTACAAGTTGCAGCTCCTGATCCTTTAGAGAGGTGGCAATCCATAAAAGAACCAGGAGGTGGCCAATAGCTCAGCAGGCATTTCCTGTCCATGAATGACGGCCACACTTTGTAGCATTTGACCCGTCATCCTGTGAGTAGCAAGCTCTTATTTATTTAGCTGACATGTGGGACTCCAAGCCTATCTACTGGCATTTATAAGATGTTTAATGGTGATAGTAATTATTATAATCCTTCCCTTCAGTAACAGGCTTGAAGCCTACACTTTCCATTGACATAGTTGATCTAACTGCAGAATAAGTCACATGTTAACAGCTGGACTAAAAAACCACCCACAGATGTTGCTTAATAGGAACCGGAGTAGGTCCACCCACTGCTGGTACATTTAGTCCTTCCAGAGGAGGCAGGTGTATAATCTAGGAAATTTTCTAGTTCAGCCCTTATAGACATGAATCGTTAAGTGTTTGCTGCAAAGAAATAATTTTCTTTTCACCCATGGGGGAAAATGACCACAAAACATGAACAAAAAGGTGAGGACATCAGGGAGAGAGCTCAAAAGCGAAAAGTAGGCAATTTTTCTTTACACCAAGGCTAACTACTGGTTTTCACAGTGTCTCCCAGTACTCTGAGATATTTTTTCTTGTCTTATCTAGAGCCATCTGCAAGCCAGGATCAAAAGCGTCAGGCTCTGAATCAGCTGAAATAGTTAGGTCTTTCTGTTGCTGGCAGCTGTGGGAGTTGTCCTGTTCTAGTTTTTCTTGATGGAAACTGGCTTGGGAACTTGGAGTCTGTATGGCCCTCATTGTTCCCTTTGTCTGCTGCCTGCCTGCATTCCTATCACACCTGAACAGTGGAACAGCCCCAACTTTGTCTGCCACAGGGGCACAGGAACACAGCACCTAGAGCAGAGAAAGATGGTTGGAATTGAGTATCATCCTTACTAGGCAGTGCAAAAGAGAAACGGGTCCACTAGCCTGTTTTCAGAAAAGAAGAGTCTTCTAGAAGAAAGTCCAGAAAGCTATTGACACACACATCCCTATGTATTCCCATAACCCTCATAGAGTGCAGAAAACGGCTAAGTAGATAGAAGTCATTTTTAGTATGCCCTATTTTATAGTCATCTTTTAGTCAAAAATAGAAAATAATGGAAAAAAGAGAAGCTATCTTTTTTCCCTCTTCTGCATTTTCCCTTATTGTCTTTCAGAACCTTTTCCAAAACTAGAGTATTTTGTAGAGGTAGAATGACTCAAACCATAATGGATTGACCACTTGCAGGCAATGGAGGGAATCCCAGAATGGCCACCCTAAACCTAGTCTTTGAGTGAGAACTTTGAGCCAAAAGCCATTAGGTTTTTGGTGTTACTGGAACATCACCCGAATTGAGTGATCTTGGTAATCCATGCTCTTCTGCCTGTGAAAACTGGCATTTTCTCCTCTATATACAGCAGCTTTGTGCTGCTGTAAACTGGCTGGGTGTATGACTCAAGATCACCACTTCTTCAGTTCTTCTGCTTGTTATTTAGTTCTTACAAAAAGTACATTTAAGAAGGGAAACAGAAGGAAAGGGGCATTTCAGTTTTGATCACTGTGATTTACTAGAAAGGCGACAGGCTATGCAGCTTCTGTCTGGTCCCTGTAACGTGTGTATAATACAGTTAGTCATAGGGCAACATAAATAGACAGTTCTGAGGTGTAAGCTCTTCTGTGACTAGCAAATGTGCTACAGCCTCATCTGGAGCTATGGCATTTTTTATAGTTTTTATAATTCATCTGGCAAGGTGTTTCCTGCTTTTGCACAGACCTCTTAGTTATGGAGCTATAAGCTTCACTTGTCATTGATCAAGACCTGAGTTAGCCATATATTTTTGTGAGATTGTTGACTTCTTAAGGAGGTTAACAGTGTTCTAGTTCCTTATCTATTTTTGCTGGAGCAAATATTCTTGTCGTGGAAAAACTAAAACCAAAACTCTCTTGTTACATTTTTAAAGCCAAAATTAAAACCCTCTTGGGAAAAACACTTGACTCTGGGAATGAGGAATGGGTTGTTTTGTTTCCTCAGTTAGGCCAACTGTTTTGGAAGATTTATTCAATATCGTGTGTCTGCTCTTTGTCAACAAGTGGGAAAATATTAACTCCAGCCCTGAGCCATTTTGGAGCCTTGCGCGGGATTCTGAGCAATATCCAAGGACAATTAATGGCAGCTGATTGAGTACAGAGTCACATTATATATACTAAGTTTGGGAAAAAACACCACAATTTTTTTTAATACAAGTAGAATTTTTTCAACAAGAACATCACTGTGTTGGGAAAAGAAGAAGAGTTCTCACTGACTAATTATTTTCAAAGCAAGAATTAGATTTTGTACTGTGATAAAAAAGAAAAGATGAACCTCTGGATGATACTCACAACCATGAGCAGCTGAAAACATCAGGCAGGGCTGGCCTGGATGAGTTTGACTGCTGTTGCCATGCTGGTTGCATCTCCATGAGCATTGCAAATAAGGCAGCTTTCATTCAGTGCCTTGAAGTCCTTAGATTGAAGGGGTACCATTCTAAAGAAGAGAAGATTGAGGTTAAAAATCACAACCCCTTTTTTTTTTACAAAAACACCTGCACTGACAGATGGTTGTGTACCATAAGAAATGAGCAATTTGCTCTTCTGTTGTTAAGCATCCACTGTAATAATCTGAACTTAGAGAGAGTCAAGTTTCCTCTTCAAAAATACAAATTTCCCTTAATCATGAGATTCTAGAGTAACAAACAATTCCCCTTTAACTGGCTTTGGCACAGATAAAGTGAAACACATTTTATCAACACTACCCCTGAGGACAACAGATTATAGAATCATTTTACATTAAATTCTTAGGCTGTTTTGACTGGGAAACATTCTAATCTGTAGTTTCTTGACACTGTCTTCTAAACAGTCTGTCCTCAGCAAAACACATGAATTCTATGTGCCATGTTTCATTGGCAAATTAACAAGGACACAAAAAACCATCATCAACATATCATAAAAAATGCAAAAGCATTGAACACTTAATTACAGCTTGAGCTGTTCCAAAAGGCTCAGTAGCTGAGACAATTGAAGAACCACAGTTTCTAGGACTGGATGAGTGTCTAAATCACACCTAATTTTTTGAGATCTGTTGTTATCAGTGGCACTGAAATCAAAGGTAGATGAAATGAGAAATCTCCTTTTGGCACTGATGTACAGGAAAGCGTCTGATTCAGAGCAGACAGCAATGTTTTATCTGGCAGATGCATCTCATAGTCACATGCCTGGAGGTGTGTCATGAGGAAGTGTGTGATTGGTCTCCTCTTGACATTAGAAACAGACTTGCTTATGTTTGGAGGGTGAGGTGTGATCATGAATGCTCTGGCTTTGCTGTTTACCAAGGGGAAGCAGAGTACAAGCCTAAGGCCCTCTACTCCTCATAATTTCCTTTGAGGTGTCTGTTTCCTTCCAGGGTCAACACTGCTAACAGTGTGCCCAGGTGGCCAAGACGGCCAATGGATCCTGTCTTGTATTAGAAATGGTGTGGCCAGCAGGAGCAGAACGTCATCATACCTCTGTGCCCAGCACTGACGAGGCCACATCCTTGATACTGTGTTCAGTTTTGGGCCCCTTAATACAAGGGGCTGGAGCGTGTTCGGAGAAAGGGAATAAAGCTGGTGAAGGGTCTGGAGCACAATTCTTGTGAGAAGAGGCTGAGGGAGCGGACAGTGTTCAGCCTGGAGAAAAGGAAGTCCAGTGGGGACTTTATCACTCTCTCCAGCTACCTGAAATGAGGGTGCAGCCAGCTGGGGGTCGGTCTCTTCTCCCAGGCAACCAGCGACAGAATGAGAGAAAATGGCCTCAAGTTTCAACTCGGGAGGTTTAGATTGGGTATTAGGAAAATTTTCTTCAGTGAAAAGGTTGTTGGACATTGGAAAAGGCTTCCCAGGGATGTGGTGGAATCACCATTCCTGGAAGTGTTCAAACACTCTGTGGATGTAGCCCCTGCGGACATTGTTTGAAGGTAACGTGGCAGTGCTGTGTTACTGGTTGGTTCCAACCATAATAATTCTATGATCCTATGAAACCATGAGTTGTATCTCAGATGAGCCTCAAAGCATGTGTTAAATGAGAGGGATTTGCTTCCATACACAAGGAGGAAGATGCCGTGCAGGACCTGTTTGAGGTTGCAGGTGATAGGTTCTTCAGTGGGTGTTGTTCAGTGTAGTGATATGGACTGAGAAGATCAAATGCCACCACACTTCATACTTAAAAGCATGACAGACCCTCTGGTTTAGTGAGTTACTGCCTTTAGCAGTTCTGTGGTAGGAAATTTCCATAGCAAGCATGAAGTAAAATACATTAGTTTAATCCTCTTTCCTTGACACAGTGATTTGCTTCTTATTTGTTATGTCTTTAGAGGGCTTAAATGGTTAATTACTGTGTCTCAGGTGTTGGGCAGTAATTTACTAAACTGAAAAACCCTGATGTTGGATCCCACAGAGGCTCCTGCAAGAATTTTTTAGGAGCCTGCTGTACCCCTGGGAGTCAGGATGGTTTCAAAATCTCCTCCAGGGTCCCACTGGAAAGAGTTTATTGAGGGAAATCAGAGGAAAGCAGGAGTCTTTGCTTTCACCATAAATAGCCTCAGAGCAGAGGAGGAGGTGTCACTCCTGAAGATATGGAATGGAAATGGGACCTTCACGAGAATTTCCTTAAGAGCTTTTTTAGGAAAAAGATGGCAGGTGAATAAGACCATCTTGCAATGCAACAATGCACATGGGAGCAGTACGTTCACATTGCTGGAGGGAAGCTGTTGTCCCCCTTGGGAAAGGGGATGTCTGTCAGGAGCTCGCTACAAGTCTTTCTTCTTGGATGGAGGAAACTAAGTAGCAGTGCTTGAGTGTGTTTAGTGGACTCCCTTTGTGTAGGACATTTCTATTTTGGCTGAGGTGATTTTTGGATGTGTGGGGACACAGCTGTGGGGTGTGAGTCCACCCCTTCTAGGCCTAACAACAGCAAGAATTGTAAATTGGGTTTTCTAGGGCACCACACCTCTGCTGAGCTCTGTCAAGAACTGATACAAATCTGTATCTTGGCTCTACACAAGCGACAGCCCTCCAGGAGACTGGGAAGGTAAGTAGAGCCTTCTAAAGAAGCCTCTATCCTCTAGTCCTTGCTATTTTTTTCTAAGCATTTTTTTTGCAGCATTTCCTCCATTACCTCAAAAGCTTTCAGCTCTTGAAAACAATTTAGTCATTTTTTTAGCTCTAAGAAGCTGGGGCTTGATTGCCTTATTTTATGGCTTCCTTGTGGTTCCTAAATGTTCTCCCTGCAAAAAATAGTAAAGTTAGTTTTTGCATCTGTAAAGAAATGTTGCAGAGTATTTTTATATAAGCCAGATTAATGGTTTTAGAAGACGATGCATTTATCATAAGACAGCATTTTGGCAGCAAAGTGAGCTTCAGTGAGCAGTTGTTTTCAATCTTGTCATGCGTCCTCGAAGAGCTAACCTGAATTTCCTCTTGAATTTGGAGTTCTACAAAATTATGACTCAATCCAACAACGACGACAATGAGAAAAAGCAAAAACACCCAACATTTTAGAACTATGTGTTTTGATATAGAGAAAAAAGATTTTTAAAATTCCTTCTCTGTATTTTTTTTGTTTGTGTCCTCCGAAATTACGGTTTTTCTTGGTGGAGCTAATCTAGTCACGTAGAGAGATTTATGCATTACAAATTAACACTCTGAAATTTGAGTCAAACAGAAACTGTAAAAGCTGGAAGAGTAATCTCAATATAGTATTCCTGGGCTCACAAAATTGAGTTTCCTTTTTTCTTTAGATAGTTCAAATTCAATGTCAGCACTTGATAAAAACTACAACAGCAACTGGAAACAGCATTTCTTCCTATGCAAGCTACAATCAAAGAAGCTGTTCCAATGATAAAAAACCCAACAACAAATAACTGTAAATTATTAATTACTGTAATTATATTTCAGAGTAGAAGTCTAATAAACCACCCAAAACAGTTGCTTGAAGCCCGTCTCTTGGGTGGAAATCTGCCAGCTCACACTTGATCAGAGGCAGAGCAGGAATTGTCTCCTAATGACACTAGTTCTGTAAATTGCCGTGTGTGAACTCAGCTGGACCTTGAATGACAGACTTTCCTAAAAATGACTTTTAGGTAATGTGGCTGATTCAGACTATTCAAGGTTGTTCACTTTGATGTATTCCTCACTTTTTTGTTTATCTCTAGATGAAGTCTAACAGTAGTCCATAATGGTTCTCTTTGCAGTGTGCAGTGGAACATATTTACAAGTTAAGGGAAGAAGAAACCTGAGTGTAGAAGGACCAAGACGAGCAGGAAACAGTGGTGTTCTTTTGGGGGACAATTAGAATCTAAAGCATGGGGCTATCTTTAGAAAAGAAAAAAAAAAAAAAAGAAAAAAGAAAAAAGAGCATAAAACAGGAGAGTGTAAAATATACAATAAGATCTGTAAGAAAAAATTTCTATTTGAACAGCAAGCTCCAGGACTGTGCTAGTGATCACGTACACCAGAAAGGTAGTGTTTTTCATGCTGAGCTTCCAGGTATTTGCTTTTATAATGCAACATCCTGAAAGATGATCAGGCTAGAACAGAGTAGGTGGGAGAGGAAACAGAATGATACTGTTCACATTCACTGCGGTGGAAGCTGCAGGGTTGCACCCAGCTGCAGTCAGGGCCTTTCCCACAGAGAGTATTCCTCTGGATGCTGAGAGCCTTGGGGTTTAAAGACATGAATGTCATCGCTTTGAGGCAGAACATGGTTAGCTGTGAAGGAGGAGACACTGTAGCAGTGACCTTGGACTGTCACTAAAAGCCCTGAGTGCCAAGACAGAGCCCAGGGCTGAGGCAGGGAAGATGTGGCAGACTCCCTGGGGATGCCTACACAGAGCTGAGAGGGAAAAGCTGGAGTTTTCTGTTTCAGCTACCACAACAGACTTTGACAGATAGACAGGTAAAAAAGACTGCCCCACTTTCATAGGTGCAAAATCTCCAGTGATCTGGAGAAGTCTGGGGAACACAAGGGACAGAGAGTCCTCATCTCACTCTCTCCAAGGTGCCCAGCAGCAAGAGCTGGATGATTTCTCTGCTCCCTGCATTACTGTTAGTAATTCCTTACCTTCCTCTCTACCCTGAGGTTAAGACCTGTCACATCATCACACCCTGTGTGATCTTCCAGGTCAGGGGAACAAGAACAACCAGAGCAGCAGAATCAGGTCTTCTCCCCAAAACATCCAGAAGCTGACTGTAACCATGCAAACTGCAAGAAGCCGATACATTACAGAGTACCTCTTGCCCAAGGGAAATTTTGTTCTTTATTCTCCTTAAGCCAAACTAGATTTTTATCCTAAAATACACATATTTCCATCTCTTCTAAAATCCCTTGAAAAGAAATTGGGCACTTGCAGGCATCTTTTAGGTGTGAAAGTAGGTGGCTGCATTTTGCTTAACAGATGTGTGTTTCCTTTTCTGTAGGCTGTGGATTTGCTGCAGGGACTCTGAAAACTGTGGAGTCACATAGCGATTGCATATTAACTAAGGCTTTTGAGAGTTGCCGAGATTAAAGCCTCAGCTGTGTTCAGTGGCTGGTCAGCGTGCTGGTCTGCATGTGTCCAGCCTTGTTTTGTACTACCTGTCAAATGAGAAACCAGGATTTTGCAATAATTATGACTATTATTCAGGGAATTGCTTAGAAATTAAAGGTCATCTAGGAAAAAAAAAATCCAGCCTCAAGAAGAGAAGACATTGATGAAAACATCTAGCACTAGGAAGCTGAAAAAACTCCCCAAAGATATACCTTAATATTCTCCACGGAAACTCGACACAGGGGTTACAGTGTATTTGGTAACTTTACTGGATCTTACTGACTGTTCCCAGCACTGAAAACAAATGTAAATCACTCTGGGAGCAAGTAACCGTCAAAGGCTCCACTCCTTTAATTCCCTTTCTTGTCATTTCTCTTTCAAACCCCGGTACTTGCTTTGCAGAGTTTATTATTAGCAGCTGTGCCTGAGACTGAGGGAAGAATGTTGCAGAATGAGAACTATAGGTATCTTTTTCTCTCTTGGCATTTTTTGACTAGCTTCATTGTGGTGCAGCACAGTGTAGGAGTGAAATGGAACCAGTGACCTTTGAAAAATCACCTTGGACACCCCATTTAACCTCCAGGTTGCTCTATAATAATGTCTGCCCTCTACAGCACTTCTGAAAGCTCTGTTACCAATTTATGGAAGATAAAACAGTTAATACAGATGTTGGTGGTATCTACTGTGGAAGAGTTGAGGTGCAGAACAACCCATTTCCATTTATCACCAAGTATACAGAAGACAGCACAGCAGGAAGCGACTCTCTTTTGAGTGTTATTTTACCAGGGATTTACCAGGCATGGTAACTCTCATCTGTAATAATCCTAATGGTAAAATTTCCTGCTGAGTCAGTCCCATCTCCCAGTGAGACAGTCACTAAAGAAGTGTGGAGCAGATGCCATACTTTCCAGGGTGTATCAGTGGCCAGCATTTTGAGCTGTGCTGTGGGGGAGCAAAAAAAAGATTCTATGTCAAAGCAGAGTACTGCTTTGTACTGATTGAATGGCTTGAGAGCAGCACTGCTCAGTCTGGCTTGGGTAGCAAAGGGTGTTTTCTCAGAGCCCAGAGGGAAAACAGGGGCAGGTCTCTTCATATTATGGAATCAGGGAGAAAGTGTTTGAAAAGACTTCCTGTGGCCCTATTTTTAGGAACAGTTTAAGCATCTTCTCTTAGAGAGCAGTAAAGCCAGGCTAATATTGAGATGGTTAGAATGTCATCTTCTTTCATTTAATATGCCAGGTGGAATATTTTCCATTCAGTTCCTGGAAATTATTAACTCTTTTTTTCCTAGATAGAAAGGAAATGTACATGTTTTTTCTTTACAAGTTTGTGACAAATATTAAAAGATGATAAAATGAAAAGGGCTTCATGCTGTAATGCATTTGGGGAGCTGTGTTGCCTGTCCAAATCCCTCAAGATGGCATGGGAGACGATCTACGTAAGGATCAGAGTGATTCAGTACCTTGACAATTTAAGCTGTAAGAGGAGGAATTAGTGTAACCACAGCAAGCATCTAAAGGCTTGCTCCAGAGCCCATCAAACACAATGGGCCTTGGACCATCCAGACTTCCTTTCTCAGGATTACAATTCTAGATGAAAATATTGCACAAGTTTTAGTGTTTCTCTCTTCCCCACTTTCCTGTGCTCAATAATTAAGTTTACAGAATAGAGTTTAGGGGGATTTCGGTCACCATGACCCTACCTGAACAACTTATGTTTGCACAAGGTGTTTTCCAATATAGCTTCTAGCCGCAAGAAATGTTTCCAAATAGCTCCAGCCATGGTCTTGTGTGCAAAGATCATCAAGGTCTGTGTGAACTGCAGGGAATACAGAGACAGGAATGAACAGAGCACAGACCAGAGTTAGGCAGATTACATACAGATGGTATCTGACAGTATGACTGGTAGAGAATGAGGTCAAATACAGCATCCATTACCTCATTCACAGCCTGATAAATCAGTCTCTGTCTTTACTTTCAACTGCTTGGCTTTTGTCACCCACAGCCCTCTATCATTATCATAAATAATTCAATAAACATTTTTAAACTCCACTGATTATTGCCTATTTAAAGCTTCCTAGTTTATGGTTTGTGGGGTTTTCAGGGATTGCTGTGTGTAAATTTTGTGTGGTTTTTATAGGATTTATAAAGAGCACAGGGAAGAAGCATGTGTTGTTCGTTGGTATAGCAAACAAACAATTCATAGAAAGTGTCATATTTGTCAGACTAGAAAAATATAGCAGCAGGTAAGAAAGTAGAGACCAGAAACTCCTTGAGAGTTAGAAGCAGCATAAAGACCATAAAAGAGGAGTCATTTGTGACATTCATGGTTGGAGAGATTGCTGGGCTTTGAGTTTGACCTGAAGAAATACATGAATGGAGAATCAATTGTTTGTACAGGTTTAAGCAAAAATAAATGCCAGGAAGTCTGAGATGTGAGCAGGGACAGGACAACAGGGTTTACATTTTAGCTTTAGGGAATAGTCAAACAGGGATACCCAGGCTGCGGTAGAGGAATAAATAGCAACAGTTAGGGAGAGGTGAAACAGAGAGACAAGAAAGAAAAAAAAGTTTTTCTTAAGCAAAGCAGCATTGAAGTTAAATTTGCCTTCACCTAAACCTGTTTTGGTATTTTCTATTTTGCAAGACAAATCATGAAAATAAAGTGATTGTCTCAGTCCTACACCATGCCAAGAGGGCAGTGACACTGCGTGCCCTGTGATTGCAAGGCTCAGGACATGAGACACTGTGGTGAGAAATGATCTGTCACGTCATGTGGCATCAGGCAGTGCCTCAGAGTTCACGTGGCTTGGGGCTTCTGCTGTGGTCCTGTGAGACCACTTGCTCGGAGAACGTAGTTAAGCAAAAGGAATCAAGTTTCTGTTTACTTTCCTGTTAGAGATGGTTTCAGAACAATTTCCAAAGTCTGGAATGCTTCACATTTCAAGGACGTTATAACACACTCTTTTGCTTTCTACAACCGTCTATGTTTTTCCCGTTTCTAGTAGCCATCCCTGTTCTCTAAAACTGTAGCAATTTCTTATATAGAGACAAAAAATATGTTAGGAGTGAAGCTCTTAAAACACCCCCCGAAGAGCTAATGTTTCCTTCTCTTTCTTATTTCCTTTCTCTCCTCTGTTTCACTTTCACATCAGTAAATATTGATGAAACCGAATGCTGAAGAGATAGTTTTCTCACTGTTACTCATATTAAGAGATATCAATACACCTAAATTTCAAAGTCCTACTCTGTGCATTCTCCAAGTGTGTCAAATGTGCCACTTCTTTCCCATGATTCAATGAGATATTTTGATTATTTTATTATTTTTATTTATTATTTATTATTTTTATTATATTTTATTATTTATTATTTATTTTGTTAATTTTTTCAAATTTATTATTTTCGGGGTTTTTTTTGTTATTTTTTAAACAATTTGAGAAAAGCAATATAAAATAAAAACAAATAATTTAAAATTGCTGAAAAAAAATATTCCAGAACTGTGCTTTTGTCCTGAGAAAGTTACAAATGGGTATTCACAGCTTGCAGTAGGAAAATTTCATGAAATTTTAAAGATTAATAGAATTATAGAGACATGGGTAGATTAGTTATACAGAAAAGACTTAAAACAGCCTTTTGTGGGGGAAATCAAATTTCACAGAAGAGTCAATGTGTATAGGTTTAACACTGACCCAGGTAATATAGTGTGGCTCAGTTGCCAAAACTTTTTGATGTGACATGTCTTGAAGGACTTCTGCAGTAACTAACCCGTCATGGAATGAATGTGGATGTCCTCTTTTGAATTAAGTGTCAGAAGAGAAGAAACCAAAAGAAGGAATAAATGGACAGGTTTCGCATGAAGACTCCATCAGGGGAGTTGTGCCGCATTTGAGCTCATCAATGTATCTGCAAATGGTCTGAAAAAGAAGCTGGAAAAAAGAAAAAAGAAAGAAAAAGAAAGAAAAAGTTATTTCAAGTCTCCACCAGGAGCTGAAACCATGTAACAAGAGAAAGGTGTCCCTGTGGATGTCCTTTCTGCTCCCTCCCTAGTTTTCTGCCACCAAACTCATTTGCAGGGTGCAAAATTGGGGTGACCCTTGGTCTGTTGAGGTATAGGAACTGTTACAGTCCTCATCTTCTTGTTCCTCCTCTACACAACTCTCCCCTCCGGAAATTAAAAAAAAATAAAATTAATGGAATTAAAACAGATAACATCAGTGAAAAAGCACTGTGTTATTTGGGATGTGTAGATGCTGTGACAGGCAGCCTTACATCAGAAACATCAAAAGTGTAATGGTATTAATAGGATCACTTTCTTAGGCCTGTGAAAATGGAGATGATCTATCATTTACAAGTGAATGACAACTCAACACTTGACTGCATAATGTGGCCACAAAATGCTTCCACAGTAATGAGTCCAGGAAATTATTGCACAGCTGTAGCACAAGCGTGGAGGAGATTAGTGGAGAATTTCAATAGATTTTTAGGTTCTCCCTTCTTAAAAATACCTTTCTTTCTCAATACTTCCTGATTGCATATAGTCAACTGGTATGAAGGCAAGAATCAGCTATAGCAAAGTCTTGTGGATAAAATGCCAGCATATTTGGACATGCTGACAATGTAGCTCCAGGATGTAAAGAAATTGCAGTATCCAAATCAGAGGAAGAAAGACAGGATCATGATTCTGCAACCTTAGCCAGAGGAGGAAGTCTTTGAAGAAAATGATTCCCCTTAGCCCTGAGTAAATATTACAATCTTTATTGTATTCCGTCCAATAACCTCCTGGCTGTATGAATTAGAGTTTGATTATAAATAGAGTCTGTGGAATCCTTTGTCCAACTGTGGTGGCTGGTGCTGTGTTTCTCTTGCCCTCAGGTAGAAGGCTGGCAGAGGGCAATGAATGCCTTGGGAAACTATTTCCAGACGACTGGGACAATACGTTTACAAAGTGTATAGTGGTTAGATCTGCCCTTATCTAAAAAAAAAAATTATTTCCCTGCTTACTCAAGGCAAGAAAGTTAATTCTCAAGACAGATATTCTCATCTTTCCCCTCTGCCCCTCGGATTAAAACAGATCTGATCCAGGGTGAAGCAGTGGATTGTCCCAGTTCTGGAACTGATTCTTAGATGTGCTCCAAGAGCAAGAGACATAACAGGAGACACACAGGCTCCTATTTGATGTTCTCAGGAAGAAGAAAAGAAAGTGTCACTGCAAAGAGGTCCCAGTTTCAATATACATATGACTAACTCTTCTAAACTATCAACATGTACTAATAAAATGCATAAAAAATCCACAATACAACCTTGGTGTAACCATCTAGAATAAGCTGGCCACGTCCTCATTTAATCCTAATTAAAAATTACTGGAGAGGGTTTACCCTGGCTATACAAATTTACTCTTGCAGAAGATTCAGCTTAGCTTTGGGATTATGACATGTTAGATTGACTGGCTCATTTGCCACAGTAAATGAAGAGTCTCTGGATTCAGCCACCATTGACAGCAGAGTGAATTCGCTGAGGAGCTGGTCAGGAATGAAGAGAGAACATTTGTTCTGAAAGACAGAATGCAGTTCTCATTCCTGTCCCAGTCCATTGCAAGTGCTTTCCCCAGCCAGTGGAGATGATCTGCTTTGCCACTTGAAATGAACAAACACAATCTTTTTCTTAAATGAAAAATGTTGTAGTGAAAACAATTTAACAGGCCATAGGATATACTATAGATCTTCGTTGAAGTGAACTAACTTCACTATAACTAGAAAGAAAAGAGATTTCCTGGTGCTAATTTCAATGTTAAGAGTTGAAGTGTAAGGAATGCAATGGAGTGCACGTATGCTTGCACAGGGCATGATGGCATTTGACTTTGCCATTACCTGCTATATTGAGATATCCAGACATATAGTTGGGAATCAAGTGAATTTGAGGAACATGTGCCAGAGAGTGTAGGCTCCTGAAATTACAGATTAAAAATATCATACTTCTAAACTTAGTGCTAAATGAGTAGAAAAAGACAGATGAAACTTGATGACTTTGTACGTGATGATAATATGAAGCTGTGGAATGTGATGATCACATGTAAAAAATAAGGAAAATATTTTTCTCTGATTCAGTTTCTAACTCAGAATTTAAATTCTTTCTTGAAAGACCACTGATAAGTGGACATTTTAGTAAGGAGAGAACCTGCCTAATTTAACACAATTCAGAGAATATGTTTTACAAAATATTTTAGAGCATATGTGGATAGGCAACTGAGAATGAGTGCAAGTTGAATGTCAGAGGAACGATTCTACCAAAATATTTTCTCTCTTTTATTACGTTATCATTAATATAATACTGCTTTAATCTTATGGTAACTGGTAATTATTATTACCTGCAAAAATAGAACAGATTTGTAGCAGACTACTTCTAGTTTTTTATATAAGGACTTGAGCTCCTAGAGAAGCCTCATGAGTTGGCCACGACCGCTATGACAGAGCTGCAGGGTAACAGCATCCAGAGTGAATCAGATGCAGGAAAGGGGCATATGAAGAAATACTATCCATTTGCTGGCTGCCCAAACACTCACTCCTCAGTCCTACTTTGACTGCTGTACCAGAAGGCTTTTGTTCTTACAACAGCTTTCCCTGAGGCCTCACCTTTCACTGCACAGACTTATGTCCTCTGTGTGCTATAATGAATTAGCATTACTTTGCTGCACATGCAGCATCGCCTTTGACCTGATCTGTTCTCGTATCACCTGGGGAGAAGTGTTTTCTACAATGCTAGACGCAAGAAAAGACAGCATCTGACATGAGTACCCTTTTAAGTATAAAGGAACTGGTACTATAAAATGATTTATACAGTTCCTTGGCATTTTCAGTTCCAAGATGAACTGCTTTGGAGTATATGATAAAGCCCTTTATCAAACCTGACTTTATGTGTCTGCTTACAGCCATAAAAAGAAAGGTGTTGGAACATAATCTCCTCAGTTCTCCCCAAGAGAAGATAAGGACAGTTTGTTCAGTACAATATTTGATGCTAGCTGTGGGATTTGTTTCTGGATTATCAGTTTGCAATTAAGGAAGTTATTAATGCTGAGAAGTAATTTTGAGCTCAATCCATAATCAACTTTAATAGACAAAAGTGCACTCAACAAAAGAGAGAATACAAGTGTCTACTTTGCCAATTACTCTACTGGTGTGATAAAGTGTGACCCGCATCCATGGAAGACCACTAATTGCATGGCCTTGTCTATGAGGCAGTCAGAGTTTTTTGGACAGCCACTTTTTTTTTTCTTTACTTTACAGAATCGGTATGGAGAAGGTTGGAAGGGACCACAGTGATTCATGTGGTCTAACCTCCTTGCCCACGCAGGCCCATCCTAGAGCACATGGCACAGGATTTCTTCCAGATGGTTCTTGAATATCTCCAGTGAGGGAGACTCCACATCTTCTCTGGGTAATATGTTCCAGTGCTCAGTTGCCCCCACAATAAAGAAGTTCTTCCTCATGTTCAGGTAGAACTTTCAGTGCATCAGTTTCTGCCTATTGCCTCTTGTCCTATTGCTTGCCATCACCAAGAAAAGCCTCGCTCTATTCTCTTGACACCCTCCCTTCTGATACTTGCAGATATTGATCCTCTCTGTTTTTTCTAGAGGTGGAAATGAAAATTCTACTGGTGGGAATTCTAACAGTGTTAAGTGGAAAACATCCTTGTTCAGTATATGGTTGACAGCATTCCCCATGTCCCTGAAAGAAAAAAAGTGCTTCTTCATTACTGAATCTCAGTGAGTCATCTGTTTTTGGGAATCTGCCCACTTCAATGTTTCTTGGAAGGCTAAACTTTCAATCTTTAGAAACATGATTTCATGAAATACGATTTTCTTGTGAGCTTGAAACAGCGTTCAGAGGATCAGTCTCCTGTTGACTACAGATTTTTGCATCAGAGCCATTATTTTGTTGGGTTTTTTTTGATTATGATTTTTCAGTGAGCTTTTCTGAAATATCCAGATATGGTTTGGCTTCATGCAATCAGGAACATTGGCCTCGCTGATCCAGACAGCTGTCTTGGGCCTGTGAGGCAAGGTAATCTCACTAATCACCAATATCGCTTTCGCTAGCTCCTTGTTTATCACCTTTGGATCATAACATGCCACCAAGCTAATTGCTGCTGGGTGTGCAGCAAAGCCCAAGAAGGCTCAGCATCAGGCTGGGTGGGAGGAAACGTACCTCAGTGACTGTTCATAGTGAGGCAATTATCAGCAAACCATGAGAAAAACCTAGGAGAAAGTCAGGCAGCCATCACTTCCCTGACAGTAAGGGAGCCTCACCAACCGATGAGAAACATCACTTGTTTTCCAGTGGCAATTACTTGAATAAATGCCAAGCAGTGTGACTTACCTGACAATTGTGAGACTACACCACAGAGCCCACCCAGCTCAGCGACAGTTAACAGCAGCATTAGTCAGCATTAGTTTTCTCCCACACACCCACTACGGGAAACGATGAGAGAAGTTATTTTAGTTCCTGGATTTACAACAGTGGTAAACAAGCTGTTTGAATTCCACACCACCAAGGAATATTTAATGTCTATCTCCAACAGCTGATTATGCAACAAGCCAGATAGAAGGTGTCAACTGAATCACTGCTGAAGTGATGATGAAATAAAACATAAAGGTAAAAGGTTATAAAGATAGGATAAGACTTGCTCTCTCATTTCCTCCTTGAATGTAAGGGAACTGGCAAAGTTATTTAACTGCCCCTGAATCATTGTAGACATAATTTTTCATCTTTCAATGGGAGAAATGCTCACTTTATTAAAAATATTATGAAGAAAATTATTTTAGATGACCAGAAAATTAAATACATTACTTTTCCTCTGATATTTCTATTGCCCCTCTTCTCCCACTTCATTCCTTCTCCTGCTCTGTACAAAGTACAAAGCCTTTGTACTTTTTCAAACATCAGAACCATTAAGCCTGGCTTTTCAAAACTAGTTAAAATTTTTGAAATTACAAGTGGTTCAAATGAACAGCAGTTCTCTTTCAATCATGAATTCTGCTACTTTTTACTGGTTGAGGAAAGTGACAAGGAAAGCAATAAGGCAAAACACTAAAAGTTGCAACCAGAGCTCGATTATAAGTAATAATTTTTGAATAAAAGAATTGTTAACTAATTAGTAAAAAGTCAGTAATAATTTACAGACTGTATTTGCCGCCAAGCCTCCACACCCCTGAAAAGCTGCTTGTCCCCAGCAGTACTGAAATCACTCCAACACAAGTACATTAAGCACATGAACAGTTCTGACAGGTGGCAGAGTAATAATTTGTTTGGTAAGATCACTTATGCTTTATTGAATTCACCTATTGGCTGACCACCACCTCCATCAGGAGCCTTTCCAGCTGTCAGATGCAGAGACATGACCTCAAGTCTGGCATCAAATCAAAAGGCCCTCCCTGCTTCTTTACTAGAGTGGCAAAATGAAAATATCAAGCAAGCAGAAGTGTCCTGCCACTCTGACTTACACCATGTGCAGTGCAGACTCAGAATTAGCATTTTTTCAGCAGCAAGAGCCAAGCATGGCTCTGCCAAGTTTTAACAGATTAATGTGCTCTGAACACGTCTGAAGTGCTTAACAGTTTGATTGGCAATGGCAGGCAATACAATTTTAATAAAATTTGAGCGTTTTTCTCTTTCCAGGTGTAAAAGCTTCATGAGTACAACAACATGCAATCTCTTGCATTCACTTTTTCATGCAGATTCAATGGAAATTATGGTGTGGCAGTAGCAAACTGATATGACAATAAACTGAGATAAATTGCAAATTTACCAGTGAAATACTGAAGAGAAGAAGAATTTGTCTTCATTACTGTAAAATGGGAGAAACAGTCTACTTTTCTACAGTGGAGCCTGAGATAAGCCCTTTGTTTTGGCCACACGTATACACAGCAATTACAGTAAATAGGCCATAATAGAAAGACATGTTAATCTATTTTCTGAGGGACAAGGCAAATGTTGGCCAGCTTCTCCTGTCTCAGCATTGCATTGCAACCTCCGCATAAAAAATGCATTGTATGGAATAAATGGAACACGACTAACTGATGAATATCACAAAACAGGCACATCAAGAGCTTTTCTGCACTGTTGGATAATGTTTGAGTATTTGCTAGTGATAGATGGTAGGCCATGTCACACGTATTTGTGTACCCTGGATGGAGGATTGCTTGATGTCACACACACAACTGTTGTCTTTGTTGTTTTGCATCATTCTTACAGCTTTGAGGGTCTCTGTGTGTTTAATCATTTGTGCAGAGACTGAGGCAGGTACTCAAGAGCGTGCTGGAAGGGAAGATAAATAAAATTTTAACTGGTCTTAATCCCAGCAAAGGCACACTCTGTGATGACTTAGCTGTTGTTAGCGGTCTAGGTCTCATATTCCCACATTAACATCAGGTCTGAAGACATGAGGTGTTAAGTGGTAACATCCTGAGGCCTAATAAATGAATACACCAATATGCATGGCCTAATTCCCTCCACAGTGAATACTGGTGACAAGGCACAATGTCTGTCAAATGCCAGCAAATTGATTTTGAGCTGAAGTACTCTTCATATCAGCCTGTATTTTTCTTTTGCCCAGACCAAAAGCTGCATCAGGCTGAAGGTTTCTCTTTACAGTGGCAGAGCACCAGAACTGTGTATCCCATCAAGAGACTGCTCTGGCACGCACAGCTCTGCATTCATGTCTGTCTCAACCCCTTATTCCTAACTGAGTGCTCTAGCCTGCTACTGAAAACTCCTCTGGACACTTCAGCTACCATTTTAAATGAGAGCACAAAAAAGGTAAAAAAACAGGAAGATTTCTCTGCTCTTGGGAGAAATTCAAGATTATCACAAAAGCCCAGACTAAGGAATATGGAGGTATGTTAATAATGAGCTTTGCTCTCAACAGTTTCCTTTGCCTGTCTGTAGGGCCCTCACTGTTCTGACTCCCTGAGATCCCTTTCTATAGATCTTTTTCTATGACTACATCCATACATACCTGAGCTCTGGGTCACACTCTGACTCTGAGCTATGGAAATAAGACTCAAGTCCTTACTATTGTGTGACACTGTAATTCCTTCACATGGCAAGTGCATCCTGGCCCTGCGCAGGTGGTGAATTGCAAACATTTTCTTCTGAAGGCAAATCAATACACCAGAACTACCCTACTGCACATCTTTGGATGCTTAATGAGCCAAGATGCTCATTACCATCCTTTCTGTAGGAACCTGAGATAAAACATTCCAGCTTTTATTGGCTCAGGCTAGAGCCTCAGTTTACAACTATGAAATAACATTTCTTTTAGACCTACGATTTTTTTCTTCCCCACTTCTTATTGTGCCTTCCTATGCCCTCAGAGGAATTTGTTCTTGTTTGCCGAAATATCTGCTATCTGGACTACTTCCAAACATCAACCGTAAGCCTGATTAATTATCAAGGAGATCATCACAATTTATAATAAGTTGTGTGCTAATTACACATACCCTATGAGTATTTTCCTCTCATTTGTCTTATGAGTGTTCATTTCGCAGACTGATAGTGAACACAAGTGCAACCAAGTACTGTGGACTGTCAAAGGCACGGAGGGATTGGGCTCTTAATTAAAACTGTTTTTTTGCTTTACATTACGAGTGCTACTACTCATCTTGCTTCCAGAAAAGGCTGTTTATTAAAAACATATTATTCCCAAGAGACAGATAAAAGACACTAAGACACTCTGGGAACACCAAGAATCACTTAGTACTGAAAACTATTTCATACCCACACTGAATTACAGTCTATGAAAAATATGCCCCTGTTAGACCTGAAGAGCAATACATCCTCATTCAGACAAGTACAAAGTTTTTCTCCTCTCTCTGAGCCATAATCCAAAGAATTGGAGAAAAGAAACCACAGACTCAAATTGTGATTGGCCTAGATTCTCTCACTAAAGCTGTCTATAGAGGATGCAAATCATTTCTGTAGTTGTGAAGCCCAATGAAGTTGTCTGTGAGGGGACATCAGGTAGAAGACAGTTTTTTTCACTGGTAACTTCGTGGGTAGATGAGAGTCTGCATTTTGAAAGTGAGAAATGATCTACTTATATTTTTAAAGAGCATCTCCTTCCTCCTCACAATCTAAAAAAACCCAGTACTCATGGTTTTAACACAAGAAAAATGTGGGTAGAAGTACCTCAGCAGCCATTGCTTCTGAGAAAATAAGTCTTTTATTTGGCACCAACATTCTGCTGACAATTTATGATCTGGTTTGGGATGGATTTCCTTTGGTAGGATATAGGTGTACAGGGCGATTACCTTTGAGAATGATAACTTTATGTCAAAAAACAGTCCTGCTTCTCTCAAATCTATTCAACATCCTATTACTTTAAATTTCCTTTTTATACTGCTTTTCAGATCATCACCTGTTTCACTCCTTTCAATATCTTGACTAAGTTTCTGATGAATGTGCTAGTTTTGGTGAGATCTCTTTTTTCCTCTAAAAAGCCCCAAATTAAATTACTGTAGAGTTGTGCCTCTGTGCGTGTGTGTGCACTCCCCTTTCCTCACCTCAATAAATCCACTAATCTTAGTGATGAAATTCAAAAAATCATTTTCAACAAGAAACAAACTTACTTACTCACAACTGTCACCTTTTGGAAATAACAGGAATAAAGATGACCTCTTGTAGAAAGTCTAAAAAGGCTTTTTTTTTGGTTGTTTTTTCCATTTTCATATCCCAAAAGAGATAATTACAACTCATGTAATTTCTTGTTCACTAGTTCATAACTCCATGACTCAGGTGCCATGTTCCTCTATTCAGCATGACCTTACAGGATTTACATTACAATAACATGAAACTGCAATTACGAATAGTTGAAAAGTCAAAAAACTTGTCTCCTGAAACACAAGTTTCGCCCGTCAAAGTGACTTTCTTTTAATTGGTCAAAACATGTTGCAGCAGGAACAAACTGGTTGGTCATAAAGTATGTTAACTTCACAAATACCTGGAGAAGAGGAGGCTGAGGGGTGACCTTATCCCTTTCTACAACTACCTGAAAGGAGGTTGTAGCCAGGTGAGGGCTGGTCTCTTCTCCCAGGAAACCTGCAAAAGGACAAAAGAGCATAGCCTCAAGCTGAGCCAGGAGAGATTTAGGGTGGACATTAGGAAAAATTTCTTCATAGAAAGGGCAATTAGATATTGGAATGGGCTGCCCAGGGAGGCGTTTGAATAATCATCCCTGAAGGTGTTCAAGGAAAGTCTGGATGAGGTGTTTGGCCATAGGTTGTACTTGACCTTAGAGGTCTTTTCCAACTCAACTGATTCTGTAATGTATTACCAGCTGTGTATTCATCAGAGAGAGGAAAATGAAACCAGTCTTTCTCAACCAGAAATTTCAGTACTGCACAACTCTCCTGTAAGTAGCTGACTCTGTCCTTGGCCTGCCCTTGCCACAGTGCATTGCTTTACTCTTGCTTTCCCACTCCCATTCTGCCAAGCAGAACTGCAATCAGGTAACATTGCTGTCAAGTGTCTTTTTGTCCTATTAGTATCAACCTGAATACAGAGCAGACAGTGAGTTTGCTGACACCCATACTTAAATTAGAATAATCCTTTTTATCCAGTACGTTTGTTTTAGTGACCTTGATGACATATTTATAAAATTCATTTTTTTCTGAGAAAGAGGCTGGTTTGTGTTTGCTCAGGTTAAAATATATGTTCCTATGCCTGGCTAATTTTAAACTACCTAGGTCTCGCTGGTCATCTAAAAATAAGCTGCTAATGTTCACATTTAGTATACATAGATTCATCATTTGACCAAATGTGGTAGCATAAAGAGATCCTTATCAAGTATTTGTCTTCTTCTATAGAGGCAAGAATGACTTTAAAATACACAACAAAAGCATAAACAGACTACTTCCTGTTTGCAAAACACCATGAACAGAAACTAATGTTTTCATGCAAATAGAGTCTGGACTAAGGACACATTCAGACTTCTCCTAGAAGTGATCAAACAATAATGGTTTTTACCTCCTTGAAAGGGTCTGGTTAATCATACCCCCTGTACGGCAAGAATGGAGAATAGTTTGAAGGAAAAAATAATGTTGGAATATAAACAAAAAAATTCAGATCCTAGAAATATTATTGAAAGGTTTTTCTTAATTTGGCATAATTAAAACATCAAAGCAATCAAACCAGAAGCACTTTCTAAAGATAAGTCCAAAATATCTAGGCTATCTTATTCCCAAAGATTTTAGATTTCTTCTTCCTCAGTGGTCCTAGCTCAGAGGAGAGAGCTCAGAGGATCTGGACTGCTCAAACACAACAAACACTTAGACCAGAACAGACCTGGATTTTGACTATCCAGGCTTTCTCAAATGAAGCATACCAAGCTGGCTAAGACAAAATGCTATAGGGTCACCCAACATTCAGACAGACGGGCTGTGAAGGCTTTGGCAAAATGTTTTCATCTACTGGGCATTTCATTGATGAAAACTGGAATGGAAAACGTGTTCATGAGATAAGACCTTATCAAACTTGTATCTGTCACAGTTTAAAAGAATGTCAGAAGAAGTAGAATTAAGACTATATTTTTTTATTGATTCGTGTCACAAATGCCCATCTCAGTGGACTTAATAATTTTTAGTAAGGGATGAGCTGGTGGTTGAAGCCTCTTTTTCTCACCTTCTATTCTTTTCCCAAATCCAGTAGGAACTTTGTATCTTTGAGAAAACTATTTCTTCAAACCCCGCAGACAACTGCATCATTCCTGAGTTACTGGGAAAAAACAGAAAGAATGGTATACAGAAACACACAAAGCACATCACCATATCAAAAAACTTTTGGTTTAAAAGCCTGTAAAACAGACATTTACCAGTACAGGAAGTACTCATGTTTTCCTTCTACAGCTGTATATCTAAATTAATGTGCTCCATCCCCACACTGTTATTCTATAGATAGGCAAAAGCATCAGGTTAACCATGTTGGACAGAAAATAATTAAAATCCAATTAGCAGCAATTTTGGTCACCTAAGGTTTTAAGAATTAATCCTAAAGACCTCAGTGCAGCTGTTTGGAAAGTAGTCAGGTTCTACTTATTCGATGAACTGAAATATGTAAGCCCTTGTTTTGAAAACCTCTCAAGAAATACTTCTGTATAACAAACTGTGGATAGCAATGGGATATTTTTAGTGTCACGTTTGAGTGCATTGCAAGTCTGTTTGCATTCCTCCAGAAGAGAATGAGTCATTACCCACAAAGTAGATGCGCAATAAATTTAACTTTCTTTTCCGCTCATGCAATACTATGAAGCAAAACACTTTCCTGAAATGTACAGTTTATTAAAGTTCATTCTTCACTGATACTACAGCTTTTAATTTAGTATTTCTCTCACCACTGTACCTAGTAGGCATGGTTCCCATCCATCACAGACATTCACATGACATTAATACTGTAATTGCAGACGTTAATACAGCCTACCTATACAATAAAAATGCAGCACAGATTTCAGGGAGAGCTCTGTACCCCACAAAAGTTTGAAGTCCTGACTGTGTTTCACATCTTACACAATTTTTTAAAGCTTTTCTTTGGCTGCCTTTAGCTATTTCCCTGTTTTGACTAACAGCTCCCACACTGCTTCTTTAAGTAATTAACAGTTCTCTTTTTTCAAATTTTGCCAGTATTCACCCAGCATCTACGGTAGCAGAGTCCCAACTGCACAGTTGTACCCTACAGAAATAGAAATAATAAACACATCTTTGTTTTTCCTTTCTGAAAATGTGGTTTATAGCTGATACTTCCTTAAATATTCAAATGAAAAAAAGTGCTGTAAGTATGTCTTCATCAGATTGTGATAGAAAAGGCTCTGCCTGTATGACAGTATGAAAAGCCATTGTAAGACATAGCTTCCCGCAAAACAGAAGATGTGGTGCTTCATGGTTTCAGCTGAGCATGTGAATTTCCCAACATTTCAGAGCTTTCTGCAGCAGCAGTTTTCGTAAGTGAAGATGTTTTCGTAGATGAAGATAGACTCACCCAATTATAAGAGTGGGTTTTGAAATTCGTGGGGGGATAGGCGCCCTAGTATTATAAGGCAGCTCCTAAGAGAAACATCTAAAGAGGGAGCTTTGTGGTGTTCATTGAAGTTTAAGTACATATTTTTCCTAATTCATGGTAGCCGTCATGAACAACATACTCTGTTGAAAAAACAAAGCCCACTTATATTTTCACACAGTTCCAAACTGAGAGGCTTAGTTTTCTTGCAATCCGAAACAACAGCGCTTCCTATTGTTCTTGCTTATATCACCATATGAATCCTGTTACCATATAGAAGGATTTTCTTCATATTCAGTGAAGGAAAAGCATTATAATAAGTTGTTGTATACTGCCTGCATTATTCATCTGGGCTGAAGGGAGCATCCAAAAACTTACTTATTCCCAAAGTATTAATTTATCAAAGCTAAGGGCTTGTTTAGTAACCCTACACCATAAAGCCCATGGCACATGAAGAATTCACAGAAACTACGTAAGAAAGGTCCATTCAGAGGCTACTGACAGTGATCTATAATTACGATCAAATTTCTTGCAGATAAACAGACTTTAAAGGCCAGAAGAAAACCTTTCATCACCTTGCCTGTTTACCGTAGGAATTGCCTCCAGGGTGTCCTGTAACTTGTATTTCAAGAGTTTTCCAAGAAGATATTCTGCATGTAAGGAATTAAAGAGGATAGTCATCTCATAGTTGGCCTTTATTGGTGACCTGAAGCTTAGGAACGTGCGTCTTAGATGTTAGCAAACATATCAAAAGGGGAATGTATGCAGGATAACCTATTTTATGAGGTTTATGGCACTGAATCCTTTTTATTCTGCATGTTAAGAGCTCTACAGAGAAGAGAGGAGAGAAGAAAAGAATTTGCAGTGATGAGGCTTAATAAATTTCTTCTCATCACTGACTGCGAGTATATACAAAACATGGGAAAAAAGCTGAGTTTAAGAAAGTGGAAGGGAAGTTAGGATATGAGAAGGCCTGCCCTGGTTGGCTGCAACATAGCTTTCCTGAGGCAAAAGATTAAATAAAAACCTAGGGTCAATAAAGTGACCTTGATCTTGTTCCAGTTACATGCTTGTCACAGCCATTAACTTGACAATGTTCTAGTTTCTGATTGAAGGCTTTAGCAGGGACAGTGCTTAATTCTTTGATGGTTCAAAATATAGGACATCTCAAATGTAGGAAGAAAAGCTTATGCATTTCCTTAAACAGCTTCTGGAAGCATGATGGAAAACAGAGGTACAAAGAGATTGCAAATGCTGATGAAGGCATTGACACCAAGTTCCTAGGCTCCACTTGAAATTCAACTCCTGGCCTACCAGCACTTGGCATCATCTTTGAGCAGTATGAATCAGAGAAAGGAAGGAATGTGAATGAGCCCATTAGCCCAGATACCATAGATCTTGTACTTCTGGGACTTCAGAAATTGACAGCATATGTTGGTAAAAAAGCCTGAGAGATCAGCCAGGAGCATAAGTTGCTGTTAGGAAACAGCTTGTTTATCTGACTTTAATTTTCTGCAACTGGGTTGCACATGGCTACAGACATGCATAAAAGTCTTTTCACTGCCCCATGTGATTCCAACCAGACATACGTGCCATCCTCCACCCCTTCAATGGCATGCAGCACTCCTGAGTAACAGAAGGCTATTTCCCCTTTCAGAGGCACAGCAGCAGGAAATATATTCTAAACTCATCTGATTTGCGAAATTGCTCAGGTCTCTTGGCAGCTGGAAGGTTGTTGGCAGGCACACATCAACTCCTAGCCTTCCTCAAACATAACCTTATTTAATAGCCTACTTTGATGAGCTGCATAAGAAAAGTCAACCTGTAAATGAGGATGGATTGGCTGTGAATGCTTGTCCAGTCAGTGCTGCCAGCACTTGCTACATCCCATGCGCAGAAGGGTCACAGCTCATTGCCAGAAAAGGTAACAACTCCTCAGAGAGGTCATAGCACAGGAGATGCTGGAGTATGTGTTGTCTGGCATGGCTCCTTGACCACCTTGTAGAGATAAAAGCAGACTGCTGCCTTCTAATATACTTATGTCCTACACAGATGACCCAAGGTTCTGTAGCTGTGAGCTCCATAGTAAAATCTTTGTCTGGCCAAGCACCACCAAACACTAAAGAGATCCAGGAACCAGAGAATTGTAGAGTAGCAGCTCCAGACACCTCATTGTTCCAAGAGTTGCAGAGAGTAGATGGGCATCTTGATCCTGGGAAGCCTAGTCATATCAGCTTCAGCAATACTTGTTGCTTAATTTCACTGACAGCAATGATTTAAGTTAGCAAGCATTTCCCATAACCAGCACAGCCTGTAGCCAGTAAGACACATGCCATCCAACCACTTGGTTTTACACAGCTTGGCCACCTCTCTCTCATATTTGTCCGAGTTCCCCCAAAACAGCAGCCAGGGGTCTTCCATTGTGTTTCCTGAGGGAAAATTCCAATGTAATCAAAATACAACTCACAGCGATATCCTGTGAATTTCTTGCAGTACCACTACATCGGTCAACACAAACCACATTCTTTTAAATGATCACATTGTACAGCAAAATATGTTTGAGTATTAAGGAAAAGGATCCTTCAAGAGCATTTTCAGAGAATGAGAGTGAATATGTTTATGTTCAGGAACTTAAAACTCTTAGTGCCTTGGCAGGACTGCTCACATTGATGACAGGGGAATGTATATGTGATTAAAAAATTCTTATTCAGTTCCTTCTGTCAAACACATCAGGGAATATTTTCTTCTCATTCCATGTCTGTCAGTTGGAAAATATATACTTCTATCTCCAATTTTATTACAAACACATTTGTAATATTGATTGCCTCCCTAAATAAAAAGTCTAATAATAACTCAATGTATTTCAAAACTTTTAATTGTAAAGGTGTTAAACCTGACAGTGTAACTTAAGTTCTATTGGTATTTTTCTTCCTCCATATACTCTGAAAAGAGCTTTTGCTTAATATTTTTAATTTACTGAACAGAAAGTGAACAAATAAGCAGTATGCAGGCAGTTAGATTAGTATCAGAAGAAGTGATTGGCAAACAAAGGAATAAAAAGTAAGAAAACAATGCCCAAGAGAAGGCAAAGAAGTTTGTGCAGAGAAACTGGTGCAAGCGAGCTTTGTTTCACAATATATACTCCAGAAACAGTGTAGGATGCCTAGGAGGCAAGTGAATGTGTGAATACTGAGTATCAGATACTGGTCCCAACATGAAGGAAGAAGAAAGATGATGTGCGTGCAGAAGCACAGGATATTCATAACTCCCAAGTGAGTTACAGATAGAATGATTTATGAGTGGAAATAGAAGCAGAGTGATGGAATAAAGTAATGGGAACTAAGAATAGGTATGGTGAAAACCTTATGTTTTGAAATGTGACAGCGTTAAGACCATCACTGAGAGTCCCCACATTTGACAAGGTGTTTTGCAGATAAAAGAATGGGAAAACTGGTATACAGAAAGAGACCAAGGCAAAAACCCTCCAAAAAACAGAGTGTGAGAGATGAACAGATAGTGCCGAGACAGCAGACTAACAGAAAAACAGAGGAAGTACAATCTACAAATAGATAGAAATACTGATTCATTTTGACACCATAAGAAATTAAATTTGTGGCATCACAAACTCCTGGTCATAGTGGAATCAAAAAGTATCTTGTCAGTGTCAGAGACAACATGAATTGTTTAATGGGAAGAAAGGTAAGACAACATAGAAACCTGTAATCATTGTTTGTTCTGTGACAAATGACTGCTGGTCTTCTGGGAATAGATCAGGATCATCTGTAAGAGACTGATCTTAAGGGGATGGATCTGAATGGTCATCTAGTCCCTAGAGAAGGCATGAAAATATCATGAAAATTAGCATGGAGCTCTAGACTTTATGTTCTGAAGATTTTTTAACTGGTGTTTGACCAGTGGGAGACATTCATGGAGAAAGTACTGCCAATAGGTGGACTTCACTGGAGACCAAGGGAAGCTTGGCAGATGGATTGTTCCCACTCAGTTCCTCTGGAGAAGACCTCCAGAATTTCCTTTAAAATTCAGGGGGGAAAAAAAAAAAGTGAAGGATGTAATGACAGAAGAATATCAGCATATAGAAAAACATATATGAATGAGATAGAGTGCTAAACTAACATGGAAGAAAGCAGTTGCCTAGACAACACTTTCTAGTGAAAGACAAACTGATATAGAAGTACCATGAGTTAAGATAAATCAATTTAAGATTCCTATTACAAAGAAACTGGATGGCAAAACAGAAGGAAATATATTGATTAAAGTAAGAAACGAGAACAGCTATATGGGACAAATAGGATGAGTACAGAAAAACAGTTGTGACAAAGTTAAAGGGATACTTGCTGTTCAAAGAAGATCAAAACAAACATGAAGTGATCTGAGAGGCTAAAGAGAAGTAGGAATTATAGAATAACAAGAAAAAATGGAGATTGCTAGAAACCATTGAAGGTTTCTAGTCTAACCTACTGCTCAAAGCAGAGATAACTTCAAAGTTAGACCAGGTGGCTCATGCTTTTTTCTCTTGAATTCTGAAGATTTTTAAGAAGAGATTTCAGCATCTCTCAAGAGACTGCTGAAGTTGCATATATGGACTTCTAGAGATCAAGGTCAGATCTGTTTACAACATGAAAGCTCTTTGATATTTTTTGACAGATCAATATTACAGTGAAATATCTCATTCTAAATGACATAAAACTTTACCATTGGGAACCCAGAACAAATATTACCAGTCAGGTTGAAGGATGTATCAATTTCTTCACCAAATTAGTCTATCAGGAGTTATAGCATTTTAGATTTGGTGTAAATAAGTTAGCATAAATAACAATATAAGGCGTTGTGGTGGTTTAACACCGCTGTTTTAATTAAGGGCTAGCTAGACAGTAACGAGAAGACTGGACAGAATGTAACAACAGAGAAACAGTTTATTTGTCTGGAGCTCAACTAAAGAAAAACACAGTTTAAGGAAACTCCGGACTGAACACAGAATTAAACTCAACAAAAACCACGCGAAAGGGAAAAAAAATAAAAAAAATAAGGGAACTGCTTTCAAAGGCCAGGCAGGCTGGCCCAGGGAAAGCAGTGGGAAGGGAAAGCCGTTTCCGCTTCTCTCTCCCTCTCTCTGGTGGTAGCCAACTCCCAGCCCTTGAAGCCTCTGGAAAACACAACACAGTGAAAATTCCTTCCCCCAACCCGGGATGTTATTTGGGGAAGCTTTTCTACCTGCAGTTGTGCTGGTGTGGCTCTGGTGCCAATGGGGGTGGGCAGAGTCAAGCCACGAGGCCTGGGAGTTGGAGAAGGGAAGCTGTGCAGCTGCTCTGCAGCTTTGCAGGAAGCCAAAGAGAGTGAATTTCCGTTTCTTCGGGCTTTTAAGCTCTCCAAGTCCCATGTGAATCTCGCGGTCCTCTTCCCGGCTTCGCCGCTTTGGATTGGCCAGCGGTCTGGGCTCCACCTCCTCCTTCGAGACTCCCGGCTCCAACAAAATGGCGGTTCCCGCCAAAATTGCGAGCCAACGACTCCCCACCGCCATGTTTTTACCAGCCGCGGGCTGGCTGTCCCCTCTCCAGGGCTCCTGCCGACCATGGGGACCCTCAAAAGGGGTCCCCAAGGGCTGCAG